>JASEVX010000014.1:34727709-34791573 GCA_031761405.1 Serripes groenlandicus
ACAGTCTTGCTGCACAGTCTAATCGTACAGTCTTGTCACACAGTCTCGTCGTACATTCTCGCCACACACTCTCATCGTTCAGTCTCACCAAACAGTCTTGCCACACAGTCGCGTCGTACAGTCTCGCCACACAGTCTCGTCGTTCAGTCTCATCAAACAGTCTCGCCACACAGTCTCGTCGTACAGTCTCGCCACACAGTCTCGTCCGTTCAGTCTCGCCACACAGTCTCGTCGTTCAGTCTCATAAAACAGTCTCGCCACACAGTCTCGTCGTACAGTCTCGCCACACAGTCTCGTCGTTCAGTCTCATCAAACAGTCTCGCAACACAGTCTCGTCGTACAGTCTCGCCACATAGTCTCGTCGTTCAGTCTCGCCACACAGTCTCGTCGTTCAGTCTCATCAAACAGTCTCGCCACACAGTCTCGTCGTACAGTCTCGCCACACAGTCTCGTCGTTCAGTCTCGCCACACAGTCTCGTCGTTCAGTCTCACCAAACAGTCTCGCCACACAGTCTCGTCGTACAGTCTCGCCACACAGTCTCTTCGTACAGTCTTGCCACACAGTCTCATCAAACAGTCTTGCCACACAGTCTCACCAAACAGTCTCGCCACACAGTCTCACCAAACAGTCTCGCCACACAGTCTTGTCGTACAGTCTCGCCACAAAGTCTCGTCGTACAGTCTCGCCACACAGTCTCGTCGTCAGTCTCGCCACACAGTCTCGTCGTTCAGTCTCACCAACAGTCTCGCCACACAGTCTCGTCGTTCAGTCTCGCCCCACAGTCTCACCAACAGTCCCGCCACACAGTCTCACCACACAGTCTCGCCACACAGTCTCTCCACACAGTCTCGCCACACAGTCTCGCCACACAGTCTCACCACACAGTCTCGCCACACAGTCTCGCCACACAGTCTCGCCACACAGTCTCGCCACACAGTCTCACCAAACAGTCTCCCCACACAGTCTCGCCACACAGTCTCGTCGTACAGTCTTGCCACACAGTCTCACCAAACAGTCTCAACACACAGTCTCGTCGTACAGTTTCGCCACACAGTCTCACCAAACAGTCACACCACACAGTCTCGCCACACAGTCTCGCCACACAGTCTCACCACACAGTCTCACCAAGCAGCCTTGCCACACAGTCTCACCAAACAGTCTTGCGACACAGTCTCGTCGTACATTCTCGCCACACAGTCTCGTCGTACATTCTCGCCACACACTCTCGTCGTTCAGTCTCGCCACAAAGTTTCACCAAACAGTCTTGCGACACCGTCTCGTCGTACAGTCTTACCACACAGTCTCGTCGTACAGTCTCGTCGTACAGTCTTACCACACAGTCTCGTCGTACAGTCTAGTCGTACAGTCTCACCAAACAGTCTCGTCGTACAGTCTCGCCACACAGTCTCACCAAACAGTATCGCCACACAGTCTCGCCACACAGTCTCGTCGTACAGTCTCGTCGTACAGTCTTACCACACAGTATCGTCGTACAGTCTCGTCGTACAGTCTCACCAAACAGTCTCGTCGTACAGTCTCGTCGTACAGTCTCACCAAACAGTCTCACCAAACAGTATCGCCACACAGTCTCGCCACACAGTCTCGTCGTACAGTCTCGTCGTACAGTCTTACCACACAGTCTCGTCGTACAGTCTCGTCGTACAGTCTCACCAAACAGTCTCGTCGTACAGTCTCGCCAAACAGTCTCGCCACACAGTCTCGCCACACAGTCTCGTCGTACAGTCTTACCACACAGTCTCGTCGTACAGTCTCGTCGTACAGTCTCACCAAACAGTCTCGTCGTACAGTCTCGTCGTACAGTCTCACAAAACAGTCTCGCCACACAGTCTCACCAAACAGTCTCACCAAGCAGCCTTGCCACACAGTCTCACCAAAGAGTCTTGCGACACAGTCTCGTCGTACATTCCCGAGACACATTCTCGTCGTTCAGTCTCACCAAGCAGCATTGTCACACAGTCTCACCAAACAGTCTTGCTACACAGTCTCGTCGTACAGTCTCGCCACACAGTCTCACCACACAGTCTTGCTACACGGTCTCGTCGTACAGTCTCGTCGTACAGTCTTGCTACACAGTCTCGTCGTACAGTCTTGCTACACAGTCTCGTCGTACAGTCTTTCCACACAGTCTCGTCGTACAGTCTCGCCACAGAGTCTCCCCAAACAGTTTTACCACACAGTCTCGTCGTACAGTCTTTCCACAAAGTCTCGTTGTACAGTCTCGCCACACAGTATCCCCAAACAGTTTTAGAGAGAGAGAGAGAGATAGATAGTGAGAGAGAAAAATCGAGAGATGGAGACAGGGGACAGAGAGAGGTGACAAAAAGAGAGAGAGAGAGAGAGAGAGAGAGAGAGAGAGAGAGAGAGAGAGAGAGAGAGAGAGAGAGAGAGAGAGAGAGAGAGAGAGAGAGAGAGAGAGAGAGAGAGAGAGAGACAGAGAGAGAGAGAGAGAGAGAGACAGAGACAGAGACAGAGACAGAGAGAGAGAGAGAGACAGAGAGATAGAGAGAGAGAGAGAGATACACAGTCTCGTCGTACAGTCTTGCTACACAGTCTCGTCGTACAGTCTTGCTACACAGTCTCGTCGTACAGTCTTGCTACACAATCTCGTCGTACAGTCTCGCCACACAGTCTCGTCGTACAGTTTGGCGACACAGTCTCCTCGTCGTACAGTCTCGTCGTAAGGTCTCGTTGTACAGTCTCGTTGTACAGTCTCGTCTTACAGTCTTGCCACACAGTCTTGTCGTACAGTCTCGCCGTACACTCGTCGTTCAGTCTCACCAAACAGTAATGCTACACAGTCTCGTCGTACAGTCTTGCTGCACAGTCTAATCGTACAGTCTTGTCACACAGTCTCGTCGTACATTCTCGCCACACACTCTCATCGTTCAGTCTCACCAAACAGTCTTGCCACACAGTCGCGTCGTACAGTCTCGCCACACAGTCTCGTCGTTCAGTCTCATCAAACAGTCTCGCCACACAGTCTCGTCGTACAGTCTCGCCACACAGTCTCGTCGTTCAGTCTCGCCACACAGTCTCGTCGTTCAGTCTCATAAAACAGTCTCGCCACACAGTCTCGTCGTACAGTCTCGCCACACAGTCTCGTCGTTCAGTCTCATCAAACAGTCTCGCCACACAGTCTCGTCGTACAGTCTCGCCACATAGTCTCGTCGTTCAGTCTCGCCACACAGTCTCGTCGTACAGTCTCTCCACACAGTCTCGTCGTTCAGTCTCGCCACACAGTCTCGTCGTTCAGTCTCACCAAACAGTCTCGCCACACAGTCTCGTCGTACAGTCTCGCCACACAGTCTCGTCGTACAGTCTTGCCACACAGTCTCATCAAACAGTCTTGCCACACAGTCTCACCAAACAGTCTCGCCACACAGTCTCACCAAACAGTCTCGCCATACAGTCTTGTCGTACAGTCTCGCCACACAGTCTCGTCGTACAGTCTCGCCACACAGTCTCGTCGTTCAGTCTCGCCACACAGTCCCGTCGTTCAGTCTCACCAAACAGTCTCGCCACACAGTCTCGTCGTACAGTCTCGCCACACAGTCTCGTCGTACAGTCTTGCCACACAGTCTCATCAAACAGTCTTGCTACACAGTCTCACCAAACAGTCTCGCCACACAGTCTCACCAAACAGTCTCGCCACACAGTCTCGTCGTACAGTCTCGCCACACAGTCTCGTCGTACAGTCTCGCCACACAGTCTCGTCGTTCAGTCTCGCCACACAGTCTCGTCGTTCAGTCTCACCAAACAGTCTCGCCACACAGTCTCGTCGTACAGTCTCGCCACACAGTCTCGTCGTACAGTCTTGCCACACAGTCTCATCAAACAGTCTTGCTACACAGTCTCACCAAACAGTCTCGCCACACAGTCTCACCAAACAGTCTCGCCACACAGTCTCGTCGTACAGTCTCGCCACACAGTCTCGTCGTACAGTCTTGCTACACAATCTCGTCGTACAGTCTCGCCACACAGTCTCGTCGTACAGTTTGGCGACAC
This sequence comes from Serripes groenlandicus, assembly GCA_031761405.1. Taxonomy (NCBI): domain Eukaryota; kingdom Metazoa; phylum Mollusca; class Bivalvia; order Cardiida; family Cardiidae; genus Serripes; species Serripes groenlandicus. The sequence continues at coordinate 34,731,737 of JASEVX010000014.1, forward strand.
AGTCTCCTCGTCGTACAGTCTCGTCGTAAGGTCTCGTTGTACAGTCTCGTTGTACAGTCTCGTCTTACAGTCTTGCCACACAGTCTTGTCGTACAGTCTCGCCGTACACTCGTCGTTCAGTCTCACCAAACAGTAATGCTACACAGTCTCGTCGTACAGTCTTGCTGCACAGTCTAATCGTACAGTCTTGTCACACAGTCTCGTCGTACATTCTCGCCACACACTCTCATCGTTCAGTCTCACCAAACAGTCTTGCCACACAGTCGCGTCGTACAGTCTCGCCACACAGTCTCGTCGTACAGTCTTGCCACACAGTCTCATCAAACAGTCTTGCCACACAGTCTCACCAAACAGTCTCGCCACACAGTCTCACCAAACAGTCTCGCCACACAGTCTTGTCGTACAGTCTCGCCACACAGTCTCGTCGTACAGTCTCGCCACACAGTCTCGTCGTTCAGTCTCGCCACACAGTCTCGTCGTTCAGTCTCACCAAACAGTCTCGCCACACAGTCTCGTCGTACAGTCTCGCCACACAGTCTCGTCGTACAGTCTTGCCACACAGTCTCATCAAACAGTCTTGCTACACAGTCTCACCAAACAGTCTCGCCACACAGTCTCACCAAACAGTCTCGCCACACAGTCTCGTCGTACAGTCTCGCCACACAGTCTCGTCGTACAGTCTTGCCACACAGTCTCATCAAACAGTCTTGCCACACAGTCTCGTCGTACAGACTTTCCACACAGTCTCGTCGTACAGACTTTCCACACAGTCTCGTCGTACAGTCTAGCCACACAGTCTCGTCGTACAGTCTCGCCACACATTCTCGCCACACAGTCTCACCAAGCAGCCTTGCGACACAGTCTCACCAAACAGTCTTGCGACACAGTCTCGTCGTACAGTCTTGCTGCACAGTCTACTCGTACAGTCTTATCACACAGTCTCGTCGTACATTCTCGCCAGACACTCTCGTCGTTCAGTCTCATCAAACAGTCTTGCCAAACAGTCTCGTCGTACATTCTAGCCACACAGTCTCGTCGCACAGTCTCGTCGTAGAGTCTTGCTACACAGTCTCGTCGTACAGTCTTTCCACACAGTCTCGTCGTACATTCTCATCACACAGTCTCGTCGTACATTCTCATCACACAGTCTCGTCGTACAGTCTCGTCGTAAGGTCTCGTTGTACAGTCTCGTTGTACAGTCTCGTCTTACAGTCTTGCCACACAGTATTGTCGTACAGTCTCGCCGTACATTCCTGTCGAACAGTCTCACCAAACAGTTTCGCAACACACTCTCGTCGTTCAGTCTCACCAAACAGTAATGCTTCACAGACTCGTCGTACAGTCTTGCTGCACAGTCTAATCGTACAGTTTTGTCACTCAGTCTCGTCGTACATTCTCGCCAGACACTCTCGTCGTTCAGTCTCACCAAACAGTCTTGCCACACAGTCTCGCCGTACATTCTCTCCACACAGTCTCGTCGTACATTCTCGCTACACAGTCTCGTCGTACATTCTCTCCACACAGTCTCGTCGTACATTTTCGCTACACAGTCTCGTCGTACATTCTCGCCACACACTCTCGTCGTTCAGTCTCACCAAACAGTCTTTCCACACAGTCTCGTCGTACATTCTCACCACACAGTCTCGCCACACAGTCTCACCAAACAGCCTTGCCACACAGTCTCACCAATCAGTCTTGCGACACAGTCTCGTCGTACAGTCTTGCTGCACAGTCTAATCGTACAGCCTTGCCACACAGTCTCACCAAACAGTCTTTCCACACAGTCTCGTCGTACAGTCTCGCCACACAGTTTCGCCACACAGTCTCACCAAGCAGCCTTGCCACAAAGTCTCACCAAACAGTAATGCTACACAGTCTCGTCGTGCAGTCTTGCTGCACAGTCTAATCGTACAGTCTTGTCACACAGTCTCGTCGTACATTCTCGTTAGACACTCTCGTCGTTCAGTCTCACCAAACAGTCTTGCCACACAGTCTCGTCATACATTCTCTCCACACAGTCTCGTCGTACATTCTCTCCTCACAGTCTCGTTGTACATTCTCGCTACACAGTCTCGTCGTATATTCTCGCCACACACTCTCGTCGTTCAGTCTCACCAAACAGTCTTGCCACACACTCTCGTCATTCAGTCTCGCCACACAGTTTCGCCACACACTCTCGTCATTCAGTCTCACCAAACAGTAATGCTACACAGTCTCGTCGTACAGTCTTGCTGCACACTCTAATCGTACAGTCTTGTCACACAGTCTCGTCGTATATTCTCGCCAGACACTCTCGTTGTTCAGTCTCACCAAACAGTCTTGCCACACAGTCTCGTCGTACATTCTCGCAACACAGTATCGTCGTACATTCTCGCTACACAGTCTCGTCGTACATTATCGCCACACACTCTCGTCGTTCAGTCTCACCAAAGAGTCTTGCCACACAGTCTCGTCGTACAGTCTCGCCACACAGTCTCGCCACACAGTCTCGCCACACAGTCTCACAAAGCAGCCTTGCCACACAGTTTCACCAAACAGTCTCGCGACACAGTCTCGCGACACAGTCTCGCGACACAGTCTCGCGACACAGTCTCGCGACACAGTCTCGCGACACAGTCTCGTCGTACATTCTCGCACACAGTCTCGCCACACAGTCTCACCAAGCAGCCTTGCCACACAGTTTCACCAAACAGTCTTGCGACACAGTCTCGCGACACAGTCCCGTCGTACATTCTCGCACACAGTCTCGCCACACAGTATCACGAAACAGTCTTGCGACACAGTCTCACCACACAGTCTCACCACACAGTCTCGTCGTACAGTCTCACCACACAGTCTCGTCGTACAGTCTCGTCGTACAGTCTTGCTACATAGTCTCGTCGTACAGTCTTTCCACACAGTCTCGTCGTGCAGTCTCGCCACATAGTCTCCCCAAACAGTCTTGCTACACAGTCTCGTCGTACAGTCTCGTCGTACAGTCTCGTCGTACAGTCTCGTCGTACAGCCTTGCTACACAGTCTCGTCGTACAGTCTTTCCACACAGTCTCGTCGTACAGTCTCGTCGTACAGTCTTGCTACACAGTCTCGTCGTACAGTCTTTCCACACAGTCTCGTCGTACAGTCTCGCCACACAGTCTCCCCAAACAGTCTTATCACACAGTCTCCCCAAACAGTCTTGCTACACAGTCTGGTCGTACACTCTTTCCACAAAGTCTCGTCGTACAGTCTCGCCACACAGTCTCCCCAAACAGTTTTACCACACAGTCTCACCGTGCAGTCTTGCTACACAGTCTCGTCGTACAGTCTTGCTACACAGTCTCGTCGTACAGTCTTTCCACACTCCTCGTACAATCTTGCCTCAAAGTCTTGTCATACAGTCATGCTACACAGTCTCGTCGTACAGTATTTCCACACTCCTCGTACAGTCTTGCTACACAGTCTTTTGTACAGTCTTGCTACACAGTCTCGTCGTACAGTCTTGCCACATAGTCTCGTCGTACATTCTCGCCACACAATCTCGTCGTACAGTTTGACGACACGGTCTCGTCGTAAGGTCTCGTCGTAAGGTCTCGTTGTACAGTCTCGTTGTACAGTCTCGTCTTACAGTCTTGCCACACAGTCTTGTCGTACAGTCTTTCCACACTCCTCGTACAGTCTCTTGCCACACAGTCTCGTCGTACAGTCATGCTACAGAGTCTCGTCGTACAGTCTTTCCACACAGTCTCGTCGTACAGTCTTTCCACACTCCTCGTACAGTCTTGCCACACAGTCTCATCGTACAGTCATGCTACACAGTCTCGTCGTACAGTCTTTCCACACAGTCTCGTCGTACAGTCTTTCCACACAGTCTCGTCGTACAGTCTTGCTACACAGTCTCGTTGTACAGTCTTGCTACACAGTCTCGTCGTACAGTCTTTCCACACTCCTCGTACAGTCTTGCTACACAGTATCGTTGTACAGTCTTGCTACACAGTCTCGTTGTACAGTCTCGTCGTACAGTCTTACCACACAGTCTCGTCGTACAGTCTCGTCGTACAATCTCGTCGTACATTTTCTCACTAAACAGTCTCGCAACACCGTCTCATCGTACAGTCTCGCCACACAGTCTCATCGTACAGTCTCGTCACACAGTCTCATCGTACAGTCTTGCCACACAGTCTCGTCGCGTCGTACATTCTCGCCACACAGTCTCGTCGTACAGTTTGGCGACACGGTCTCGTCGTACAGTCTCGTCGTAAGGTCTCGTCGTAAGATCTCGTTGTACAGTCTCATTGTACAGTCTCGTCTTACAGTCTTGCCACACAGTCTTGTCGTACAGTCTTTCCACACTCCTCGTACAGTCTCGCCACACAGTCTCGTCGTACAGTCATGCTACAGAGTCTCATCGTACAGTCTCGCCACACAGTCTCGTCGTACAGTCTCGCCACACAGTCTCGTCGTACAGTCTCGCCACACAGTCTTGCCACACAGTCTCGCCACACAGTCTCGCCACACAGTCTCATCGCACAGTCTCGCCACACAGTCTCGTCGTACAGTCTCGCCACACAGTCTCGCCACACAGTCTCGCCACACAGTCTCGCCACACAGTCTCGCCACACAGTCTCGTCACACAGTCTCACCAAACAGTCTCGCCACACAGTCTCGCCACACAGTCTCGCCACACAGTCTCGCCACACAGTCTCGCCACACAGTCTCGCCACACAGTCTCGCCACACAGTCTCGCCACACAGTCTCGCCACACAGTCTCGCCACACAGTCTCGCCACATAGTCTCGCCACACAGTCTCGCCACACAGTCTCGCCACACAGTCTCGCCACACAGTCTCCCCACACAGTCTCGCCACACAGTCTCGCCACACAGTCTCGCCACACAGTCTCGCCACACAGTCTCGCCACACAGTCTCGCCACACAGTCTCGCCACACAGTCTCGCCACACAGTCTCGCCACACAGTCTCGCCACACAGTCTCGCCACACAGTCTCGTCGTACAGTCTCGCCACACAGTCTCGCCACACAGTCTCGCCACACAGTCTCTACACAGTCTCATCGTACAGTCTCGCCACACAGTCTCGTCGTACAGTCTCGCCACACAGTCTCGTCGTAGAATCTCGCCACACAGTCTCGTCGTACAGTCTCGCCACACAGTCTCGTCGTGATTGCGAAATGATTTATTATAGTGACATCTACGTTAGGCTAAATTTAAAAGAAATTCGAAAATTTAATGATATTAGATAACAAAAAAACAATATTTAATGAAATGAAATATATTTTTCATGCGAATACACGCAGAACCTCAAAGTGACCATTTCACAATCAAATTGTAATGTATTTTATATGTATTTGCCTCTCTACTTGTAAAGTTGTTAAAAGTATTTGTATTTACTAATAACAAATAAAATTCTGTTTTCTGTATTCTGTTAACATAAACGACGCAAGATTACAAACCAATTATCCACTACCTTCTCGACAGGCCTATAAGTCACAAGAATATAAATCTTAACAGAAAGTAAGTTTTTCAAATAACTCGACACGAGGAGCCAACGATAAAGCTCACAATTAAAATAAAATAAGATCTGAGGTTTCGAAATCCAGCTCGGCCAACATTATTTCTGACGTTCGAAACAAAAAGTCAATCACAATTCTCATTTGTCTTTCACAAATGGGCAAGGTGGAAAATCTGCCAGTTGCTTCGAAAGACTGTTTCTTGGAGTAGTGTTGTGGGAAAGGCAGGAAACGCATGGGTAGGTGAACTGGTCGCCGGGATATTACAGAAGAATTGTTGAAAATGGTGTTGAACCCAAATTAATCAATCAATCAATAACAAAATCATTATTTGACACTTCACTATCCGTCCAAATGAAAATTGCATTATTTTGTTTAATTTGTGTTCAATGATGTCTCAACATATTTTCAGTTATATAACAACCGTGAATGGTGACAAGTCACTGCGCCATCCTTTCAGCACATGTAGACACACTTGGACGTATGTACATGAATACCAAGCAGACGATTTTTGAAAGCATTGTGACAAAAGTATAAATTGATAAAAAGGACCTATTTCTCTTTTTGCCAATATGTTTTCAACTTTGTTCAATTAAAAATACGTTCATTCATGTTGCTGTTAAAGTACAAATTTCTCGCTGTAGAGAATGTTGCTGGTAAAGTACAATGTTCTCGCTGTAGAGAATGTTGCTGGTAATGTACAATTTTCTTGACGTAGAGAATGTTGCTGGTAAAGTACAATGTTCTCGCTGTAGAGAATGTTGCTGGTAATGTACAATTTTCTCGACGTAGACAATGATGCCAGTAAAGTACACATTTTTCGACGTAGAGAATGTTGCTAGTAAAGTACGAATGTCCCAACGTAGAGAATGTTGCTAGTAAAGTACGAATATCTCGACGTAGAGAATGTTGCTGGGAAAGTACAAATATCTCGACGTGGAGAATGTTGCTGGGAAAGTACAAATATCCTGATGTACAGAATGTTGCTGATAAAGTACAAATATCTCGACGTAGAGAATGTTGCTGGTAAAGTACAAATTTTCCGACGTAGAGAATGTTGCTGATAAAGTAGACATTTACCGACGTAGAGAATGTTGCTAGTAAAGTACACATTTTGCGACGTAGAGAATGTTGAAGGTAAAGTCCAAATTTTCCAACGTAGAGAATGTTGCTAGGAAAGTACGAATGACCCGACGTAGTGAATGTTGCTAGTAAAGTACAAATTTCCCGACGTAGAGAATGTTGCTGGTAATGTACACATTTCCCGATATAGAGCATGTTGCTAGTAAAGTACAAATTTCCCGACGTAGAAAATGTTGCTAGTAAAGTACAAATTTCCCGACGTAGAGATTGTTGCTATTAAAGTACAAATTTCCCGACGTAGATAATGTTGCTGGTAAAGATCACATTATCCGACGTAAATAATGTTGCTGGTTAAGTTCCCGACGGAGAGAATGTTGCTAGTAAAGTACGAATGTCCCGACGTAGAGAATGTTGCTGGTAAAGTACAAATTTCCCGACGTAGAGAATGGTACTGGTAAAGTACACATTTCCAGACATAAATAATGTTGCTGGTAAAGTACAAATTTCCCGACATATAGAATGTTGCTGGTAAAGTACAAATTTCCCGCCTTAGAGAATGTTGCTGGTAAAGTACAAATTTTCCGACGTAGAGAATGTTGCTGGTTAAGTACAAATTTCCCGACAGAGAGAATGTTGCTAGTAGGGTACGAATGTCCCGACGTAGAGAATGTTGCTGGTAAAGTACAAATTTCCCGACGTAGAGAATGTTGCTAGAAAAATACAAATTTCACGACGTAGAGAATGTTGCTGGTAAAGTACAAATTTCCCGACGTAGAGAATGTTGCTAGAAAAATACAAATTTCCCGACGTAGAGAATGTTGCTGGTAAAGTACAAATATCCCGACGTAGAGAATGTTGCTGATAAAGTACAAATTTCCCGACGTAGAGAATGTTGCTGGTTAAGTACATATTGCTCGTTTTCAAAATCGCTGCTTGTAATGACGTTATTGCGGGAGACAATAGTGCAGTGGTAGATCGTTGGCTACTCGTACAAAAGGTCTGAGTTCGAATCCCGTGATTGGCGGGTACTGCCCTTGGGATTTGTCCACACAGACGGCGCGAGTACCGGTTAAGTCTCCTGGTAAAGGACATAGAGCGTGATTGATGTAAGCTGAAAGCTTGTTTCGCATTCGATGTAAAGTATTTTGGAAATATATTCAACCAAGTCTAATCTAAGTTTTCAGCTTAAACTAAATGTCTTCTTCACCAAAGGTAAGGGTTACTACATAACTTATCTTTGTCATGACACGGCTATAGATCATTTGGATGACAAATCAGTATGAAAGCAGTATAAGGTGAAGGGATTACGTCAACGTTTACTTAACCGTTTCACTCTATCTCAGCATTCTCGGTAATTTCAAATTGTATTTTACAATTGTTTATCAAAACAATATTGTGATACAAACTGAGGACAAATCGCCTGTCTTGTATAAATCTCTTAAATAGTTGTTTTTATTATTTCTTTATATTCGTCCTTTACTACGAATGACGATTGTCTTCGGCCATTAATCCTTTACGAGGATTGACGAACGTCATCGGCCATTCGTCCTTTAAGATGATTGACGAACGTTTTCGGCCATTCGTCCTTTAAGATGATTGACAAACGTATTCGGCCATTCGTCCTTTATGATGATTGACGAATGTCTTCAGCCATTCGTCCTTTAAGATTATTTACGAACGTCTTCGGCCATTCGTTCTTTACGATGATTGACGAACGTCTTCGGCCATTCGCCCTTTACGATGATTGACGAACGTCTTCAGTCATTCGTCCTTTAAGATGATTGACGAACGTCTTCGGTCATCCGTCCTTTACGATGATTGACGAATATCTTCGGCAATTCGTCCTTTAACATGATTGACGAATGTCTTCGGCCATTCGTCCTTTACGAGGATTGACGAACGTCTTCGGCCATTCGTCCTTTACGAGGATTGACGAACGTCTTCGGCCATTCGTTCTTTAAGGTGATTGACGAACGTCTTCGGTCATTCGTCCTTTACGAGGGTTGACGAACGTCTTCAGCCATTCGTCCTTTAAGATGATTGACGAACGTCTTCGGTCATTCGTCCTTTACAAGGATTGACGAACGTCTTCGGCCATTCGTCCTTTAAGATGATTGACGAACGTTTTCGGCCATTCGTCCTTTTTGATGATTGACGAACGTCTTCAGCCATTCGTCCTTTACGATGATTGACGAACGTCTTCGACCATTCGTCCTTTAAGATGATTGACGAACTTCTTCGGACATTCGTCCTTTAAGATGATTGACGAACGTTTTCGACCATTCGTACTTTAAGATGATTGACGAATGTCTTCGGCCATCCGTCCTTTAAGATGATTGACGAAGGTCTTCAGCCATTCGTACTTTAAGATGAATGACGAATGCCTTCAGCCATTCGTCCTTTATGATGATTGACGAACGTCTTCGGGCATTCATCCTTTACGTTGATTGAAGAACGTCGTCGGCCATCCGTTCTCTAAGATGATTGATGAACGTTTTCGGCCATTCGTCCTTTAACATGATTGACGAACGTCTTCGGCTATTAAGCATTTCCGAGGATTGACGAACGTCTTCGGCCATTCGTCCTTTACGATGATTGATGAACGTCTTCTGCCATTCGCCCTTTACGATGATTGACGAATGTCTTCGGCCATTCGTCCTTTAAGATGATTGACGAACGTCTTCGGCCATTCGTCCTTTAAGATGATTGACGAATGTCTTCGGTCATCCGTCCTTTAACATGATTGACGAACGTCTTCTGCCATTCGTCATTTACGATGATTGACGAACGTCTTCGACCATCCGTCCTTTATGATGATTGACGAACGTCTTCGGCCATTCGTCATTTACGATGATTGACGAACGTCTTCGACCAACCGTCATTTACGATGATTGACGAACGTCTTCGGCCATTCGTCCTTTACGTCTTTTTTGACAAGTGCGACACGTCTTCCAATAATGGGCTTCATAGTCAACTAGGGAAAGAAGCCGATTTCTTTGGAAGAATGTTGTGTATCGTACTGGTGCGGGAAAACAGCGTTCAACTCCAATCGAAATCAAAATGTATTCATAAAGTTCATATAGTTCATATAAAGTTCATGTCGAGACCAGATAGGTCAATGATTTATAAACAGTTTGCTCTTAACAAGATGTGATTAACACATGTTGTGAACTGGCCACCGTAACTGAAACAATGTTGAAAACGGTGCTAAGTCACAACTAATCAGCTGTTACCCCTTACCTGGCGATATAGGGGATATTTTGAATTCGGGATAAAAAAATTGCAGGAAAAGGAGAAATTGCTCGTTTTGATGAATTGCTTCTTTTCCAGCAATGTTTTAAAAATGCGTCAGATGCCGTCTGTATGGGTGATTGGGTATATTCCCGGTAGCTCAGCCCAGAGCCACGCTGTCTGCCAATAGAGGGTTGTGAGTTCGAAGCTCAGCTCGGCCACCATTCTGTCCGACGTTTGACAACAGGCAATGCGACAAGCGTCATTCCACTTCCACTAATAGGCTAACAGTCTATGTGACAAGCATCATTCCACTTCCACTAATAGGCTAACAGTCAATGCGACAAGCGTCATTCCACTTCCACTAATAGGCTAACAGTCAATGCGACAAGCGTCATTCCACTTCCACTAATAGGCTAACAGTCAATGCGACAAGCGTCATTCCACTTCCACTAATAGGCTAACAGTCAATGCGACAAGCGTCATTCCACTTCCACTAATAGGCTAACAGTCAATGCGACAAGCGTCATTCCACTTCCACTAATAGGCTAGCAGTCTATGTGGAGAAGCAGCCAGTTGTCTGGAAGGATTTTGATGTGGAGTAATGGTGTTAGAAAACCAGGACACTTATGGATATGTGAAGGCTAACCGCTGCTGTGCTATAACTGAACAAATGTGTTGAAAAATCATTTAACCACAATCAATCAATTTTAAACAGACGCCTTTTAAAAACATTGCAGGGAAAGAAAAAAATGTTAAATATCTCCTTTTCCCCGCAATGTTTTCATTTCGGTTTCAAATCTATCATCCAGTTTACCGACTGAGTTACAAGGCCCGAGTTACCAGAGCCCGGCTCTGTTGTAGAAGTATCACAAGAGGCTGTATGCTAAGTGAAGGTTTAAATGGATCTCCTATTAGATGTCTCAGCAATACGTGGCCTGTCTAGCAGTGACCAAATTGCACCCACGTTACCTCCGGTACGAACAGTAACACATCGTCAGCGTTAAGTAACAAATTGCTCAACTAAACGAAAACTGATTATATAGGCGATAAACGGGTACCGATCCGTACAGACCAGATTTGGGTTTCGTCAGGAAAGGTAGGCTGTTTTCTTTTGTTTGATATTTATTATAAACACAAATCCGAATATGGTATAGAAAATATGTCACTATCGTTGAACACATATTAAAAATAAAACTTTTTTGAATACCGTTATTATCATTTATAAAACAGAAAGACTGAATTGTGAAAAATGTCAAATTCATTTAAACGCTTTTTTTATTTAAATATAAATTGAGTTGTATTTATTATTTAAATATAGATTTAGTTGTATTTATTATTTAAATATAGATATAGTTATTAAAAATCACCAAAAGAGTCATATAGATATTCTTAATAAATAAACTAATAATTTAAATACATTGTTATGCATTTATAATTATTAAAAAAAATAAAAATCCCCGAAAGAATTAAAAAGAGATATCGTAACAGTTTAATTATAGTATTTTTTTAAAATTATTTAAAACAGACATTCAATATAAAAGAGATGTCATATTCCTATAAACGAACAAATAATAACACAATGTAACACTAGGTTAATATTATTCAATTCACAATAAATGGAAGAATTATGAAAAATGTTTTAATTAGAATCATACGAGTAATATTATTGACGCCGCGTGGAAGCGCAGTATGGGATAGGTTTTAATTTTGTACCATGGGGTGACGTAATCGAAAAGGGAGAAACCAACAAATATTATTGTAAAGAAATACTCTGCAATATGTTTGAAAAAACAGCCTTTATGATTGAATAAATTGTACTAACTGATTTAAGAAACAACAAGATACAAAATATGTACATCTTTTACAGTTGTTACAAAACTTTAGACACATTTAAATTGTTTTAAATAACTGTTCCCAAACTAACTAGGCTAAGCTTTTTTATGAGTTGATTTACGGAGTTCACTAGGCTAAGCTTTTTAAATTGTTTGGTTTACTGCTCTGACGACCCGATTCATCAAAGGTCAGAAAAAAGATTCCGGTGATGTTTTTTCCTATATATTTCTGTTGTAATACAAAAATTATTACAAAACCTTAACTCGCAAAAAGAAGAGATCTTTTGAGCTTTCAAAATTAAAGGAGATTGAAAATTTAAAAACATTAAATCCAAAAGAGTTTTGGAAATACTTTAAATCTCACGATAATAGTGGGCCAAACTGCATTAATCCAAATGAGTTTTATGAATATTTTTCCGGTCTTGAAAAAGATATATATACATGTGTAAATGATGAGTCGGAGAAATTTTGTACGGAAAATGATTTTAATGATGTGTCATTTAATTGTCAAGAACTTGATAGCAGAATATCTCAGGAAGAAATCTTGGCCGTGATTAAACAACTTAAGAGGGACAAAGCCCACGGAAATGATACACTATTAAATGAATATTTCTTGGAAAGCGCAGATATTATTTTACCATACATTTGCGACATTTTTAACGCAATTCTCGATTCTGGTTGTTTCCCAGAAAAATGGTTTGAGGGCGTTATAATTCCTCTGCACAAGAAGGGTGATAAGAGCTGTGTATCTAATTATCGCGGGATAACCCTATTGAGTTGTTTTTTCCAAACTTTTTAATGCTGTCTTAAATAAACGCATTGGTCGTTTTTGCGACGAAAATAATACACTTTCCGATGCACAGTTCGGCTTTAGGAAACATAGATCTACTGTTGATGCAATGTTTTCACTACTTAACTTAGTGCAGCATTTCTTAAACAGAAATAAACGTTTATATGTAGCTTTTGTCGATCTTAAAAAGTGTTTTGATAGTATATACAGGAACGCGCTATGGTTTAAACTACACAAATCCGGCATAAAAGGAAAGGTGTTACGCGTCATCAAAAATATGTACTCGAAAGTCAAATCATGTGTTAAAAATTGTAACGTCTTTTCCGACTTCTTCGAGCAGGCGATCGGTTTACGACAAGGCGAAATCACATCTCCCATTTTGGTATCTTTGTTTTTAGATGATTTAGAAACGCATCTACAAGGACATTTAGATAGTGGGATCTTATTCGATGATGTTTCAATTCTGCTATTACTTTTTGCTGACGATATGGCTATTTTCGCGAAGTCACCGTCCGAGCTTCAGAACAATCTCAACAAGTTATACGATTATTGTACCAAGTCGGGATTAGAAGTTAATGTTTCTAAAACTAAAATTATGGTTTTTAGGAAAAGAGGGAAAGTAAAACAAAATGAGCACTGGGTGTACAATAACGGTGTTATAGAAGTTGTAGATGATTTCAACTACCTAGGAACTGTTTTTCATTACACAGGTACATTTGCAAATAATAACGAATATCTGGTGGGTAAATCATTAAAAGCTTTGCACTGTTTGTTAAACAAATGTCGTAAATTCCCGCTGCAACCTAAAACCTTATGTCAACTTTTTGATTCCTTTATCGGTTCGATTTTGTGTTATGGGTCGGAAGTCAGTGGCTTCTCCAAATCTAAAGAATTAGAACGTATACACTTGAAATTTTGTAAACGCATTTTAAAAGTTAAAAGTTAATACCTGCTCGGCTGGTGTATACGGGGATCTTGGCCGATACCCCATGTATATAGCACGGCATACAAGACTCATTAAATATTGGTGCAAGCTTGTTAACACTGACAATATTATTGTAAAAACTATTTATAATCAAGCATTGAACGATTACAAATCTGGATTTAAAAATTGGGTGAGCAACATAAAGAAACTGCTAGATGAGTATGGATTTTCTAATGTATTTGATATATCCGATCCAGTTTATCTAAAGAACTTCCATACTATTTTCAAAGACCGTGTTAGAGACTGTTTTATTCAGGATTGGCGCAGCACTGTTAATATAAGCGCTTCACTTAAAGAATATTCCTTGGTTAAGACGAACTTTTGTTATGAGCCATATCTAGATATTTTAAATGTAAATCTCCGAGTTAATATGACGCGACTAAGACTTTCTGCTCATAATCTCAGAGTCGCTACAGGCAGATACTCGAAACCACAGGTGCCCTACCATGAAAGGTACTGCCAATGTTGCAATACAACAGATATTGAAGATGTTTACCATCTCCTTTTGTTATGTCCTTCCTATACTGATGCAAGAGAGAAATATATTAATCCTTATTTTTTTAAACATCCATCGATGCAAAAATGCGTTGAATTGCTCAAAACAGAAAACAAATCAATTGTTAAAAAAACTGCCATTTTTGTTAAAATCGCATTAGAAATTAGATTACAGATATTTCAAGGTTAACCTTTATCAAAGTTCAGCCTCTTTACTATAATTTCCTGCTTTTCACTTTTTCAATCAACTGATTTATTTTTTATTTTTTTATTTTTTCCTTCTTCATTTCTTTATTGTTTTTTTTGTTTTTTTTTCAAACCCACGTGACTGAATATTTTCTATATGTATGTATGTTTGTAAATGACTATGTACTTTGTATACGTCTAAATAAACGTTCTGTTCTGTTCTGTTCTGTATTACTCAACTTAAAACGTTCCTCCCCCATACAGTTGTTCATTCAAACCACTGTATATTTGCTATATGTTGACTATACATAAAATCGTTTTCTTTTAATTTCATAAATGCTTAATTTCGATATTTAATATCTTTAAACTTGTTAGAATTATTTGTATATTTTGTTTATATACTCTCGTTTTTTGTTATCATACTTCTGCTCAACTGGAAGGAGAATAAACTTCCCTCTCTCCTTCCAAAGCTCGTGTCACACTTAACTTATAACTAGAGCATTAACACTTAAGTTAATATCTGTTAATATTTCAGTATCTATGTTTTTTGTTTATCTAATTGATCTAGTTAGAGCAGATTTAAAATTAAGAAACTTTAGCTTGTATGACACTTTATTGTTGCAATGTTAAGCAAACGGTAAAACAAATGGTTTGAAGACTTAATTCGTCATTTCACGACTAAACTTTACATGCTGAATATCATATAGATCGTAGCTTATAAAGTGTATACTCCCTACGTCAAAATGGACCCATTTTGCTCTTGATAACGTTTTATTATAGACTATGGTATCCAGGTGAGCAATAAGGAACATCTTGGCCTTCTTGTTTAAGATAAAGGTACATTTGACCTTCTTTACATCCTGTCCGTTTGCACAGGTTATTTAAATGTATTGAACTGCATCTGCTTCCCTTTAAGTCATGCCTTAAAATCATGCGCGGCATCAAAATTCGTCTTGTTAGTTATTTGGTCTGTTACTGACCCCAGACCAATAACTGATTTATTTCATCAACCACCTTTCATGGGCAGAACAAATTGATATTCTATCGGAGCTACCTATTTACGAAAATCTAGTAAGATGATTTTAAACTAAAATTAATGAGCATACTTTGTCAATAAAAAATGATTTATAAGTAATTGACTAGACTATAATGATGTTAATGTCATGTTTTTTGCATGATCACAAAATGTTCAGAATTCGTTTAGCTGTCGTCTATTATTACGAACAGAAAATAATAAAGTAAAGAATTTCAGAAAATCAATGAAGAACATTTATAATGAACGAGGTTTCAACATGAGGGCCAAGATGCTTAAGGTCCTTAATCAATTACCTATATTATGGTAAAGAAACAAATGTGTAACAGCCCCTTTCTGATGCTATCTGGCAACTACCTTTTTCAACCAGTCAATATGACTTGAACAAATTATGTAAGTGGTCACATTTCTGCTTAACCCTGTCCCTAATAGAGACGGTTTCTGACTCCTTTGAAGCAGTCGACTTAGGAAAAGATTGTCGCCAAAGGTACAATTGCTCAATATGTGAAAGTTATCCTGTTTCAACAATATTTGATAAATAATTATACTTTGTATGAGTGAATCTATAACTCATGCATAGGAATTTGAGGTATTTAATGTTTATACCACTTTGTTTGCGGCAAACGACGTCGCTCCATTTGACATAACGCCAAATGAAGTGTTATGGAATTGACGTCACATCGTTCTTTGGCTACGGTACAGTCAAAAGTTATGTTCTGACGTCGAATTGCGGTCGTTTATTTCAAAGTTCCATTTATTTTTATTTTTTTGTATAAAAATTAGATCACACGAAAATGACACAGATTTTTTTTAAAAGATAAATTAGACGACAATAATTTTAAATTTGATTTTTATACATATCCAAAATGGCGGCCTCCGTGAAATTTGCCAGTTTCATTTCAGAAAGCTTCATGGGTTATTGAAAAAAAAAAAAAAAATATCTCACACATGTTACCTATGAGCGAAAAAACACATTTATGGGTTGTTTTTCGTAATATGTTAATAGGCAAAGCCTAGGTCGTGTGAAAGCAAGAACAATTAATTTAAGTTCTGTCAGTCCCCCAACAAGAAACAAACTAATAGGCAAATTGTAGAAAGTTACCAAACAGAATTTGAAAAACATTTTGAAACAAGAGGGCCATGATGGCCCTGGATCGCTCACCTTAATTATACAATGTACTGCAATGCAAAACACATCAAGACAATTATTCTGAATGCAACCTCCACAGTGTTAACAATATTTTCCTTCATTTGGCCTAGTGATCTATATTTTTTTACCTGATATGACCCATATTTCAAACATGGACTAGATATCATCAAGACAACCTTGTGAAAAAATTTCAACTTGCTCAAAGTAAAAATGCGGCCTCCGGAGTTTGAACAATATTTTCCTTTATTGACCTAGTTTCTGATCTAATATGACCCATATTCGAACTTGACCTAGATATAATTCAGACAAACATTCTGACCAAATTTCAAGCTGCTGAAACACAAAATGCGGCATCCAAAGTGTTCACAAGATTTTCCTTCAATTTGATCTAGTGACCTAGTTTTTGACCCAGCATGACCCATATTCAAACTTGGCCTACATATCATCAAGAAAAACATTCTGATAAAGTTTTATCATGCTGAAATTAAAAATGCAGTATCCAGAGTGTCAAGATTACCCTTCAATTGGGCCTAGTGACCTAGTTTTTAACCCGGCATGACCCATATCCGAACTTGGCCTAGATATCATTTAGACAAACATTCTGACCAAATTTCAAGCTGCTGAATCAAAACATGCGGCTTCTACAGAGTTAACAAGATTTCCCCTCAATTTGGCCTAGTGACCTAGTTTCTGATCCAATATGACCCATATTTGAACTTGAACCAGATATCTTTAAGACAAACATTCTGACCACATTTCAAGCTGCTGAAGCAAAAAATGCGGCATCAAAAGTGTTAACAAGATTTTCCTTCAATTTGACCTAGTGACCTAGTTTTTGACCCGGCATAACCCATATTCGAACTTGACCTAGATATTTTTAAGACAAACATTTTGACAAAATTTCAAACTGCTGAAGAAAAAATTGCAGCCTCTGGAGTGTTAACAAGATTTTCCTTCAATTTGACCTAGTGACCTACTTTTTGACCCGATGTGACCCATGTTCGAACTTGACCTACATATCATCAAGACAAACATTCTGATAAAGTTTCAACATGGTCAACTTGAAAATGTGGCCTCCAGAGTGTTAACAAGATTTCTCTTCAATTCGACCTAGTGACCTAGTTTTTGACCTCATATGGCCCAGTTTCGAACTTGTCCAAGATTTTATGGAGATAAACGTTCTGATAAACTTTCATGAAGATTGGCTGCAAAATGTAGCCCGTAGAGTGTTAACAAGCTCAAATGTTGACGACGCACGACGGACGACGGACGACGCACGACGCACGACGGACGGACGCCGGACAAAATGTGATCACAATAGCTCACCTTGCACTTCGTGCATAGGTGAGCTAAAAACCCAAGCTTATCATGCATTTAAGTTTAATTTGTACATATCTGTATTGTAACAGACAGTAAGACTTCCATGGATGTTGATGGAAAACAACACTTACAAGACATTGCAGAATGTTCTGATTTATTTTCACAAATGCCAGTTATTTGTAAACTAGTAATAAGTATAATTAGAAACTGACTCTTACCATGGTTGATTGAATGACTTGATCTTAAGCCTTAACATTACTTTCAAAGTTTCAATGGTACTTCAGTTCACATAACATTTTCCCCTGGCTTTCTAGAATATTAAAGTACTCCACACAACAATCTTCCAAGGCACATGGCTAACTTTCCATGATCTGGCTGAATGTATAATCTTGAGACAATTTAAGATGAGAACACTATGCATACAGACTGAGAAAACTAATTTTTGACAAATATTTTCAAAAGTCCCATTTAAATGTATGTTGAAACGGGTAAAGTTTAGCCCCTTGCCTGATGTAAATTACTTGATTTATGTTACTAATCTGAATACATTGTCGGAATGGTGTAATTGATCCAAAATGAACATATCCAAAATGATCAATATAGTTCCTATTCAACAACATTTCCCTTTGAACCCCTATCTACTCTTCTGGTTTTTAATTTGTAAAACATGAAACAGCATCAGGTTATTTGTTAATAAGTACCTGACTTAATGTCAACAACTGATTATGTATACATGTACATGAAATATGTTGTTTGAAAATGGATAGTAAAATATCTGATCAGGCCATGAACATGTACAGATTCTCAGAGTTATCAATGTTGCGCAATTATAAAAGCTTTTGAAAAGGGTACAGGGAGTAAAATATTTTCACCTAGAAGCCTGGACAAAAATGTAATAAATGTTTAAGTAAGACAACTCCCCACAACATAATTGTTTCATGTATAAATTGTTAAGTTTAGTTGCTTCTTTCAAATCATGTACCTGCTGGGATTTGAACTCAGAATTCTCGTTAGACCAGGACTGGTGTTCTACCATTAAACTACAGTATAGGTTTTTACTTTGTGCAGCAGTTCATGAAAATGTGTGTAATTTTATTACCAGTAAAGTATAAGATTTGTTTTGTTACAATGAATGTATACTAGTTTAAATTTTACCATTCCATTTGTATTGTATAGATTATACAATTTCACACAGAAAAATGGATTTCACAATAAATTACATAGAAAAGAGATACATTTCTGTGGTATTTCAGTTATATCAGAGGACAGAACACTTATGTGAGGTCACTGGGTGACTTATAACTGACATTAATTATGAACTGCCTTTAAGTGTTTTTAATATAGCCTTTTCTTTTGAAAAACAGACGAAGTTTTCTTTATTTTTCAACCAAAATGTTTATACATATTTATTTGAATAAAAAGTATTTTGAGTGTTTGTTGAATTTAAAAAGAGATTGATCCTATTTATCTGCAGATTTCAATGTTCAGGTTGTTTTTATCTTATTTTAGTTTGATATAGTTGCCCTGTTTCATAGACGGACCTAAATCGGTGACTGTAAAGGGCTTTTTATTTTGCATTTGCTCTTCAATTTGAAGGGTTCTATGACATCATTGGTTGTTGTGCTCCCAAGTATGAAAATAGTGCTGTCAATAGATGTTGAATCTTTTGTAAATGTGGTTTGAATACATACATGCAGAGTATTTAAAACAAGGGCACCGCAAAGCGGATGCATCCCCTCGGTATTCAATTTTGACCTTGACCTTTAACGTATGACCTTGATAATAAATAGGCTTCTAGACCTTGCAATATACTAACTGTATACCAAGTTTGGTTAAGATCGGTGGAAGGATGTTCAGTGTAGAGTGTTCACAAGGTTGTTGATATGGGAAATAGTCGAAGTCCAATTTTGACCTTGACCTTTAACCTTGAAAATAATTAGCTTGCTAGACCTTGCCATATTCTAACTGTATACCAAGTTTGGTTAAGATCGGTTGAAGGATGTTCAGTGTAGAGTGGTCACAAGGTTGTTGATATGGGAAAATAGTCAAAGTCCAATTTTGACCTTGACCTTTAACTTATGAACCTGAAAATAAATAGGCTTAAGATCGGTCGAAGGATGTTCGGTGTAGAGTGGTCACAAGGTTGTTGATATGGGAAATAGTCAAAGTCCAATTTTGACCTTGACCTTTAACCTTGAAAATAAATTGGCTTCTAGACCTTGCCATATACTTACTGTATATAGCAATGAAAAGTACTGTAATGTGTTTTACTGATAGCCCACATATGACATCATTCTTTTAAAACAATGGACTCATTTGAGTTTGATCAATAAACACATTTTGGATAAGAAAAAGATGAAACTACTAGAAATTCAGCCTGTTGAAAGAAAAGTTATGTGTTTTACTGATAGTCCACATATGACATCATTTCTTAACAACAATGGACTCGTTTTAAGGCATGAAAGTGTTTTCCTCTAGTTCAGGTTTTAGGATATATAAGGCTTAAGACATTTACTATGTATACCTCAAAACCAGGGTGAACTGATTCTGGTCATACTTTCATGATTTGACAAAGACTAGGTCAAAGACATAAACTGTTAAACTATACAATGTGAAAAGAAATGTAAATTGAAGGCAAATAATTTGAAATTGACTAGTTTTGTTTGTTTGCTACATTTACTGCAATATATAGATAAACGTCTTAAAGTCAATACAACTAGACAGGCGATGATATGATAGTTTAGCTATTTTTTTGAGTGGGGTTAACATTTGACAAGACGGATTCGGCTTCAAATAGATACAGACAAAAACGATACACATGATGTGACGTCACGCGATGTGACGAAATCCTCGTTGAACAGATACAGACAAAGACAATACACACCATGTGACGTCACGCGATGTGACGAAAGCATCGTGGAATGGTTCCCAACAGATACTAACACATAATTTAGAAATGAAGTTATATTGTTAAGAAAATTATTGATATAATCAATATCTTACCTTGAAATGAAGCTATGTCGATACAGAAACAGAATTGTTCGTCCTTTTCAATTAACATAATATCCCAGGCCAGTGTAACGAACGATAACTTCCGTTGAAATATTTACAAACATTTTCAAGTGTTTATTGCTTCTCTATATTGCCAAGATATAAAATCCATGAAATAATGATGAGAGGTACAAAAGAATAGTCGGCTTACCCTTCATAAAGTTCTTCCAGTGAATGAAATCCATTTGTGACGAGTCAAACTATCTTTTCCTACCATTTCTATCGTTTTCCTTTTGTTATTTATGTATTACTTGCATTACAATGAATTCAATTGCGTTGCAATGACGTCACATTTGGATGTGTTTACTTCCGGTTGAGAAAATATCATTTTAAAAATAGAAAACGAGTGCAATTACACGCAAATAATCACATATCAGATTCCTTCTTTTCATTCCTTTATCGAGAAGGAATTTAATTTATTTTTTCTCTCTAGTTCTAAGTATTTTTTGATTTGTCAAAACATACGAATATCGTGTTTGTGGGTTTTACCGGTTACGAAATGAAAAGGTTACGATACGATAATGTGTCCGTCTAGTAAGACCGGAAGCAAAATGGCCGAAAAAAAGTGCTATGGGGTTGAGATTTGATATGTAAAAAACAGTAAGATTGTACTGAATTCTCGTTGTTTTGATCTCGTATGATGTGTTCGTACGGGTAACCTATAGGCGTGCTTTCATACGTATTAAAGTAGGTTTAATACTAGGAATAAAATACTAGGACCGAATACTAGGAAAATGATGTCACGTCAGCGGTTTGACGTCATAACGTTAAGTACCTTTTAAAGGAAGACGCCTCAATCAGTGATTTCCGTGATTTTGGGATAAAAAAAGTGATTTCAAAGGAAGAGTCGATTAATTGACTTCAAACTGAACCACTATAGAAATTTAGGGGGTCACCACGTGACTGCTCTTGTCCAATGACATCGCTAGTTTCTAGTGGGAGGTGAAATCATATTAGTTATCTTTTCTGTTACTGACTCACTACGGAAAAATAGGGGGTCTGGAATGTATAGGGGGACTCGGCTAACGCCTCGCCCCCTATAAAATCCACAGACCCCGGTTTTTTCCGTAGTGGGTCAGTAACAGACCAAATTACTAATACCATCCCACTCGCAGACGTAAGTTGACAGATATGCAGCAGACAACTTTTGAAAACCCTGGAAAAAAAGAAATTGTTCATGGGCAGCACTTTCTCCTTTTGCTAAGTTATTTTCAATTTTAGTCAATAATAATATTTTCATTAACAGAAATTAACCCTAGCTTTGTCTGGATGTTTTCATAGTCGCCTGATAGAAGTTTTGGTAATTGGAAAAATGGTTATATCAACATGGAATAATATGTTAATAGGCAAAGCCTAGGTCGTGTGAAAGCAAGAACAAATCAATTAAGCACTTCTGTCCCCCAACAAGAAACAAATTAATAGGCAAATTGTAGAAAGTTATAAAAACAGAATTTGAAAACCATATTGAAAAAAACCGAAACTTAGCATGCATTTAAGTTTAATTTGTACATATATATCTGTTTTATTTTTTATTAGGTCAGGGTTGTAACAGACTGTAAGATTTCCAAGGATGTTGATGGAAAACAACACTAGAAGGCATTGAAGAATGTTCTGATTTATTTTTACAAATGCCAGTTATTTGTAAACTAGTAATACATATAATTGGAAACTGACTCTTACCATGGTTGATTGAATGACTTGCGCTTAATATTACTTTCAATGGTACTTCAGTTCACCTAACATTTTCCCCTGGCTTTCTAGAATACTAAAATACTCCACACAACAATCTTCCAAGGCAGATGGCTAACTTTCCATGATCTGGCTGAATGTATAATCTTGAGACAATTTAAGATGAGAACACTATGCATACAGACTGAGAAAACTGTAATTTTTGACAAATATTTTCAAAAGTCCCATTTATAATGATGTATGGTGGAAAGGGTAAAGTTTAGCCCATTGAACTGATGTAAATTACTTGATTTCTGTGACTAATCCGAATACATTGTCGGAATGGTGTAATTGATCCAAATTGAACATATTCAAAATGAACAATATGTTCCTATTCAACAACATTTTCACTTTGAACACCTATCTCCTTTTCTGCTTTTTAATTTGTAAAACATGAAACAGCATCAGATTATTTGTTAATAAGTACCAGACAATAGTTACTGATTATATATACATGTATCTGAAATATGTTGTTTGAAAAAAAATGGATAATGAAAGATCTGATCAATATATTCAATATACATTTTATTGCATAAAACAATAAACAGTATGTTTATAGCAAATAAAGAAATTATAAAAGTACAAACAGAGAAATGGATTTTCCAGAAGAATTTGCAATAATTTAACATTGTTAGTGATTATGTTAAAATTGCACTATTATAAAAATATGATGTATAAATTTCGTTAAAACTTTGATATTAGAACGGTTATCAAAGCTGGATCAAACCTTGAACATGTACAGATTCTCAGAGTTATCAATGTTGATAACCATTTCTTTTTTTAATTGTTATTGCTCAATTATAAAAGCTTTTGAAAAGGGTACAGGGATTAACTATTTTCACTAGAAGCCTGGATAAAAATGTAATAAGTGTTTAAGTAAGACAACTCCCCACAACATAATTGTTTCATGTATACATTGTTAAGTTTAGTTGCTTCTTTCAAAACATGTACCTGCTGAGATTTGATCTTAGAACTCTTGTTAGACCAGGTGTTTTACCATTAAACAACAGTATAGGTTTTTATTTTGAGCAGCAGTTCATGAAAATATGTGTAATTTTATTACCAGTAAAGTATAAGAATTTTTTTGTTACAATGAATGTATACCAATTTAAATTTTACCATTTCTATTGTATAGATTATACAATTTCACACAGAAAAATGGATTTCACAATAAATTACATAGAAAACAGATACATTTCTGTGGTATTTCAGTTATATCAGAGGACAGAACACTTATGTGAGGTCACTGGGTGACTAATATAACTGACATTAATTATGAACTGCCTTATAGCCTTTTTCTGTTGAAAAACAGATGAAGTTTTCTTTATTTTTCAACCAAAATGTTTATTCAAATTTATTTGAATAAAAAGCATTTTGAGTGTTTGTTGAATTTAAAAAGAGATTGATCCTATTTATCTACAGATTTCAATTCTCAGTTTGTTTTTACCTTATTTGAGTTTGATATAGTTAGTGTACATTGCCCTGTTTCATAGACGGACCTAAATCGGTGACCATAAAAGGCTTTTATTTTGCATTTGCAATTTGAAGAGTTCTATGACATCATTGGTTGTTGTGCTCCCAAGTATGAAAATAGTGCTGTCAATAGATGTTGAATCTTTTTTAAATGTTGTTTGAATACATACATGCAGAGTATTTAAAATAACCTAGTGTAAATAATGTTTAAATTATTAATACCAAGTTTGTCCAATCTGATCAATAAACACATTTTGGATAAAACAAAAAAAAGGAAACTACTAGAAATTCAGCCTGTTGAAAGAGAAGTAATGTGTTTTACTGATAGCCCCCATATGGCATCATTTCTTTTAAACAATCATGACTCATTTGAGTTTGATCAATAAACAAATTTTGGTTAAAAAAAAGATGAATCTACTAGAAATGCAGCCTGTTGAAAGACAAGTAATGTGTTTTACTGATAGTCCACATATATATGACATCATTTCTTTAAAACAATGGACTCATTTGAATTTGATCAATAAACACATTTTGGATAAAAAAAAAGATAAATCTACTAGAAATTCAGCCTGTTGAAAGAAAAGTAATGTGTTTTATTGATAGCCCACATATGACATCATTCCTTTAAAAGAATGGACTCATTTGAGTTTGATCAATAAACAAATTTTGGATAAAAAAAAGATGAAACTACTAGAATTTCAGCCTATTGAAAGAAAAGTTATGTGTTTTACTGATAGTCCACATATAACATCATTTCTTTAAAACAATACTCATTTGAAGGCATGAAAGTCTTTTCCTCTCTTTCAGGTTGGAGGATATATGGCTTAAGACATTTACTATGTATACCCCAAAACCAGGGTGAACTGATTCTAATCATACTTTCATGATTTGACAAAGACTAGGTCATGGACATAAACTGTTAAACTGTACAATGTAAACAAATAATGTAAATTGAAGGCAAATAATTTGGAATTGACTGTAGTTTTGTTTGTTTGCTACATTTACTGCAATAAATAGATAAACGTCTTAAAGTCAATACAACTAGACAGTCGAAGATATGATAGTTTAGCTATTTTCTTGAGTGGAGTCAACATTTGACAAGACGGCTTCGGCTTCAAATGACAGATACAGACAAAAACGATACACACCATGTGACGTCACGCGATGTGACACAGACAAAAACGATACACACCATGTGACGTCACGCGATGTGACGAAAGCATCGTGGAACGTTCCCAACAGATATTAACAAATAATTTAGAAATGAAGTTATATTTTTAAGCAAATTATTGATATAATATATAGCTTACCTTGAAATGAAGCCAAGCCGATACAGAAACAGAATTGTTCGTCCTTTTCAGTTAAAATAATATCCGAGGTCAGTGTAACGAACGATAACTTCCGTTGAAATATTTACAATCATTGCTTCTCTATATTGCAAAGATATAAAATCCATGAAATAATGATGACAGGTACAAAAGAATAGTCGACTTAGCCTTCATAAAGTCCTTCCAGTGAATGAAATCCATTTGTGACGAGTCAAACTATCTTTTCCTACCATTCCTTCCGTTTTCCTTTTGTTATTTATTTATTACTTGCCTTACAATGACGTTACTTTTCGTTGCAATGCCGTCACATTTGGATGTGTTTACTTCCGGTTGAGAAAATATTATTTTAAAAATAGAAAAAGAGTGTAATAACACGCAAATTATCACATATCAGATTCCTTGTTTTCATTCCTTTATCGAGAAGGAATTTAATTTATTTTTTCTCTCTAGATCTAAGTATTTTTTGATTTGTCAAAACATACGAATATCGTGTTTGTGGGTTTTACCGGTTACGAAATGAATAGGTTACGATAATTTGTCCGTCCAGTAAGACCGGAAGCAAAATGGCCGAAAAAACGTGCTATGGGGTTGAGATTTGATATGTGAAAAACAGTAAGATTGTACTGAATTCTCGTTGTTTTGATCTCGTATGATATGTTCGTACGTGTAACCTATAGGCGTGCTTCGCTCGAGCATTCACACGTATTAAGCGTGACCCTACCATTACCAAACACAACATAGAATATTGAGTGTGACCTTACCATTACCCAAACACAACATAGAATATTGAACGTGACCCTACCATTACCTTAACACAACTTTCTGCTACAGATGGCTTGGGATATTTTCATGTTCATTTTTCTGTTACGGTTTTACTATTAACACACTGGCCGCCGTGGTATGACTGAAAAATATGACTGAATAATATGACAGAAACATATGACTTAATAATATGACTGGAAAATATGACGGATTTTTTGAAAATAGCCTTTAATCACAATCAAATCGAAATAAGGTAATAATTCATGGATATTTGTAATGTTTGCTTTCCGCTACACTTACGCCGTTTTTTAACAAACATGTGTAGGTGAACTGGTCGCCGAGATATGACTGACCAATTGTTGAAACGGCGTAAAACCTCAATCATCAAATAAACCGTTATCTATTACCTGCTCATAAAGTGGCAACATTTTCCAGGCGGAATAAAATATTTTGAAAACTTGAAGATTTTTTTAACCGAGATGTAAACATTGCGGGAAAAGGAGAACTTGCTCGTCTTATGTGATTTTTTTTTTCCCGCAATGATTTTTATAGACGTCGTCACATATGCTTTGTATGAGTTATCTCCGAAAAAGTTTTATAACGAAACAACAAATCAATTCCACATTTCTATGAGCGTTCTAAATTAATTTTAACCCTAACTCACTCACGCCTACGACGAATTCATATTCTCTTGCGATTTTGATTGATAAATTTGGATATACAAAACATATTTGCAGTCATATCACGGGGACTAGTTCGTTCACATAGCCTGTATGTTATTATATTTGTATCATTTGACAATGAGCTAGCTATACTGCTTAATGTCTAAATAAAGTTAATGTTATGTTAAGTTTTCTGGCTTTCTCACACAAGTACTCCACACAACAGCCTTTCCAATAACGGGTTGCTCATTAATATATACTAGTATGTCCATTGGTAGAAAACGAATGACGCGTGTCGCATTGACGCCATTTTCAAACGTCATTACGAATGTTGGCTGAACTGTGGTTTGAATTAATAACTTCTGGATTGACCGCTCGCATCACTACCGGGGTTAGGGTCCATTCTATTCGAATTAAAATACAATAATTGTTAATATAGGCCTCGGGCCCAAAACATATTATTATTTTAAATGAAAAATACATTGTGTGTGCCCTATTGCACGTGCAAATACATATATGTTTTATTGTTGTCTCGGAATCAGAGATCCGTTGAGAATGAAAGTCTTCTAAAGACGTTCTGTTAATATACCAACTGGATGAAAGTATTCTAAAGATGTGATGTTAATATACGAACTGCATAAAAGTATTCTAAATATGTTTCGATAATATACCAACTGAAGAAGTTACTTTGGTATACCAACTGAATAAAAGTCTTCTAAAGAAGTTCCGTTAATATACAAACTGAATAAAAGTATTCCTAAGAAGTTCCGTTAATGTACCAACTGAATAAAAGTCTTGTAAAGAAATACCATTAATATACCAACTGAATAAAGTATTCTAAAGAAGTTCAGTTAATAAACCAACTGATTAAAAAGATTTTTAATACATTCCGTTAATATACCAACTGAATAAAAGTACTCTAAATATGGTCCGTTAATATACTAACTGAATAAAAGTCATCTAAACAGGTTCCGTTAATATATCAACTGAATAAAAGTATTATAAAGAAGGTCCGTTAATATACTAACTGAATACAAGTCGGTAAAGAGTAAATCAACTCATGGTTGGTAATTGACTGACTCATAGTCAATTACCCCCATAGTTGGTAATTGACTGACTCAGAGTGAATCAACTCACGGTTGGTAATTGACTGACTCAGAGTCAATCACCTCATGGTTTGTAATTTACTGACTCATAGTCAATTACCCCCATGGTTGGTAATTGACTAACTCAGAGTCAATCACCTCATGATTGGTAATTGACTAACTCAGAGTCAATCACCTCATGGTTGGTAATTGACTGACTCACCGGAATGTTAGGATGTCTACCAATTTCAGTACACTCATATGGTTAAAACATCTAAATTTCGTCTAATACTAAGTTTCTTTCAAAATTACCGCTTTCCCACAAACAGGTGCTTTCTGACGCCTCTGCAGCAGACGACTTTTGAACACATTGTGGCATAAGGAAAAATTGCATAATAATCAAAATGCCATAATATTTTAAGCTCAATTGAATCATTTTTACTTTTATTTATACAAATTTTCCATTACTTTGATGAAACTGTTTTTAATGTCGTCTGCTTGCTGATTTGTTGTATGTGGGAAAGAGTTAAGAACTGGTTGAAGATAATTCTTATTTACATCGACTAGATGAATTAATGTTACTATTATAGTGGTGACATCGACTAAATGAATTAATATTACTATTATAGTGGTGACATCAACAAGATGAATTAATTTTATTATTATAGTGGTGACATCGACTAGATGAATTAATATTACTATTATAGTAGTGACGTCGACTAGATGAATTAATATTACTATTATAGTGGTGACATCGACAAGATGAATTAATATTACTATTATAGTGGTGACATCGACTAGATGAATTAATATTACTATTATAGTGGTGACATCGACTAGATGAATTAATGTTACTATTATAGTGGTGACATCGACTAAATGAATTAATATTACTATTATAATAATGAATTAAGTGTAAGTTTTGTGTGTTCATTAGGTGTTAGGCAAGGGGAAAGCCTATCCCCTTTCCTATTCTCTATGTATCTAAATGATATTGAAGAATATTTCATTCTAAAGGGATTTGATGGCATTGAAATTGGAATGTTGAAACTATTTTTACTTTTATATGCAGATGATATCGTTTTACTTTCTGAAAGTGAATTTGGTTTACAACAGGGTTTGGATATACTGGAAGAATATTGCGATAGATGGAAACTTCAAGTTAACGTTAATAAAACTAAAGTACTAATTTTCAAAAAGGGTAGACTGAGAAAAAATATGAAATTCACATATAAAGAGGAGTGTCTAGAAATAGTTAATAATTTCAAGTATCTTGGAGTTATCTTTACAGTAGGTGGGTCTTTTACTACTACATTTGAGGCATTGTATGGCCAAGCATTGAAGTCACTTTGTATGCTTAAATTTTATATGGTGAAATTCCCTAGTATGTCAATCTCCCATAAATGTGAATTATTGGATAAACTTATAGAACCAATTTTATCTTATGAATGTGAGGTATGGGGTATGAATGAGGCAGTTAAACTAGAAAATATTCATTTAAACTTTTGCAAACAAATACTGGGGGTAAGGTCGCAAACTCAAAATACTTTCGTTTATGGAGAACTTGGTAGATATCCACTTAAAATTAAGAGATTATTAAGAGTAGTAAAATATTGGTTTAAAATAATTAGGTCTACAAATGAAAAATATATTAAACATGTATATGACATGATGTTGAATGACTTTCAATTGTTTCCAGAAAAAAACTCTTGGGTAAAGTCGATTAGAAAACATACAGACTTTATTCACATTTCATTTTTCAACCATATTTAAATTCAATTAAAATCGATAAATTTAGAATCGCTCTTACAAGATTTCGTGTTTCTGCACATAGATTAGAAATTGAAGCTGGAAGATGGCACAAACCAAATAAAATACCATATAATGAAAGAAAATGTAAATTATGTAAAACTATCGAAGATGAAATGCACTTTTTATTAGAATGTCCAATGTTTTCTGATATACGAATGTTATATATCAAAACGTATTACTGGAAACACTCAAGTATGATTAAATTTATTGAATTACTAAAATCTGAAAATGAAAAATATAGTCAAAAACTTGGTACTATTTGTTTACAAAGGTTTTGAAATAAGGAACAACAATAATTACGTGGAGTAGCTGAGGTTTAGTTGCAGCCTTTAGAGGAAATCAATGTAGAGATTGAGAAATTGCTGACATTGAGCAACTTCGTCACCTTCTGCAATGATTTCTAAATGATTTTTATGGGAGTTATATCTTCTCTCAAATGACTGTTACATTAATGATTTCATTTCTATTAACTTATTATCTTTGATTAGAGTATGTTAATCCGTTTGTCAATCAAAGGGGAAAACAATTCTTATTTAAGTTTTCTATATTATTTTTCAAACATTTTCTCCCCGGATTTTGACCATTAGTCCGCTATATGACTGTTAAAATGAATGTGTTATATGTTTGTGGTATGTTGGGCATATTTGCCCTTTTTCCAGAATAAAATATATCTATCATTATTATAGTAGTGACGTCGACTAGATGAATTAATATTACTATTATAGTGGTCACAACGACTAAATGAATTAATATTACTATTATAGTAGTGACGTCGACTAGATGAATTAATATTACTATTATAGTGGTGACATCGACTAGATGAATTAATATTACTATTATAGTGGTCACATCGACTAGATGAATTAATATTACTATTATAGTGGTCACATCGACTAGATGAATTAATGTTACTATTATAGGTGTCACATCGACTAGATGAATTAATATTACTATTATAGTGGTGACATCGAATAGATGAATTAATATTACTATTATAGTGGTGACATCGACTAGATGAATTAATATTACTATTATAGTGGTGACATCGACTATATGAATTAATATTACTATTATAGTGGTGATATCGACTAGATGAATTAATATTACTATTATAGTGGTGACATCGACTAGATGAATTAATATTACTATTATAGTGGTGACATCAACTAGATGAATTAATATTACTATTATAGTAGTGACATCGACTAGATGAATTAATATGACTATTATAGTGGTGACATCGACTAAATGAATCAATATTCCTATTATAGTGGTGACATCGACTAGATGAATTAATATTACTATTATAGTGGTGAAATCGACTATATGAATTAATTTTACTATCATAGTAGTGACATCGACTAGATGAATTAATATTACTATTATAGTGGCGACATCAACTAGATGAATTAATATTACTATTATAGTGGTGACATCGACTAGATGAATTAATATTACTATTATAGTGGTGATATCGACTAGATGAATTAATATTACTATTATAGTGGTGACATCAACCAGATGAATTAATATTCCTATTATAGTAGTGACATTGACTAGATGAATTAATATTACTATTATAGTGGTGACATCGACTAAATGAATCAATATTCCTATTATAGTGGTGATATCGACTAGATGAATTAATATTACTATTATAGTGGTGAAATCGACTATATGAATTAATATTACTATTATAGTAGTGACATTGACTAGATGAATTGATATTACTATTATAGTGGTGATATCGACTAGATGAATTAATATTACTATTATAGTGGTGACATCGACTAGATGAATTAATATTACTATTATAGTGGTGACATCGACTAAATGAATTAATATTACTATTATAGTGGTGACATCGACTAGATGAATTAATATTACTATTATAGTGGCGACATCAACTAGATGAATTAATATTACTATTATAGTGGTGACATAGACTAGATGAATTAATATTACTATTATAATGTTGACATCGACTAGATGAATTAATATTACTATTATAGTGGTGACATCGACTAGATGAATTAATATTACTATTATAGTAGTGACATTGACTAGATGAATTGATATCACTATTATAGTGGTGACATCGACTATATGAATTAATTTTACTATTATAGTGGTGACATCGACAAGATGAATTACTATTACTATTATAGTAGTGACATCGACTAGATGAATTAATATTACTATTATAGTGTTGACATCGACTAGATACATTAATATTACTATTATAGTGGTGACATCGACTATATGAATTAATATTACTACGACCAATTATCCATTAGTCTCTAATAAAAAAAAACTGACAAAAACGTGTGTATTGTACTGTATCAATGTGATTTTTACTTCTCGGTTAACATAACAGTTCGCCCTCCTTTAACGGTATGATTACCCCCAGTTATTTATAATACAAATATACTATGTTGATCGAGAAAATGTCTTTTGACATGAAGAATAAAATGAACTGAGTTTGTGAGCATCAATTGTATTCTCAATCCATTCTGCTTGTTTCTGACATACTGTGTATGCCTGTTTCTGACACACTGTGCATGCGTGTTTCTGACACACTGTGTAGGCGTGTTTCTGACACACTGTGTATGCGTGTTTCTAAACATACTGTGTATGCGTGTTTCTGACACACTGTGCATGCGTGTTTCTGACACACTGTGCATGCGTGTTTCTGACACACTGTGCATGCGTGTTTCTGACACACTGTGCATGCGTGTTTCTGACACACTGTGCATGCGTGTTTATGACACACTGTGCATGCGTGTTTCTGACACACTGTGCATGCGTGTTTCTGACACACTGTGTATGCATGTTTCTGACACACTGTGCATGCGTGTTTATGACACACTGTGTATGCGTGTTTATGACACACTGTGTATGCGTGTTTCTGACACAATCTGTATGCGTGTTTCTGACACACTGTGTATGCGTGTTTCTGACACACTGTGTATGCGTGTTTCTGACACTGTGTATGCGTGTTTCTGACACACTGTGTATGCGTGTTTCTGACACACTGTGTATGCGTGTTTCTGGCACACTGTGTATGCGTGGTTCTGACAAACTGTGTATGCATGTTTCTGACACACTGTGTAAGCATGTTTCTGACTCACTGTGTATGCATGTTTCTGACACACTGTGTATGCATGTTTCTGACACTGTTTATGCGTGTTTCTGACACACTGTGTATGCGTGTTTCAGACACACTGTGTATGCGTGCTTCTGACACACTGTGTATGCATGTTTTTGACACACTGTGTATGCATGTTTCGACACACTGTGTATGCATGTTTCTGACACACTGTGTATGCATGTTTCGACACACTGTTTATGCATGTTTCTGACACACTGTTTATGCATGTTTCTGACACACTGTGTATGCATGTTTCTGACACACTATGTATTCATGTTTCTGACACACTGTGTATGCATGTTTCTGACACACTGTGTATGCATGTTTCTGACACACTGTGTATGCATGTTTCTGACACACTGTGTATGCATGTTTTTGACACTCTGTGTATGCATGTTTCTGACACTCTGTGTATGCGTGTTTCTGACACACTGTGTATGAATGTTTCTGACACACTGTGTATGTGTGTTTCTGACACACTGTGTATGCATGTTTCTGACACACTGTGCATGCATGTTTCTGAAACACTGTGTATGCTTGTTTCTGACACACTGTGTAAGCATGTTTCTGACACTCTGTGTATGCATGTTTTTGACACTCTGTGTATGCGTGTTTTTGACACACTGTGTATGTGTGTTTCTGACACACTGTGTATGTGTGTTTCTGACACACTGTGTATGTGTGTTTCTGACACACTGTGTATGCATGTTTCTGACACACTGTGCATGCGTGTTTCTGACACACTGTGTATGCGTGTTTCTGACACACTGTGTAAGCATGTTTCTGACACACTGTGTATGCATAATTTGCTTCATCAAGTTCTTATACAAAATCAGATTTGACTTTTATGTAAACTGATCATTGTCTAACCAATCATATATTGACGTGTGTATTAACTGATCATTGTCTGACCAATCAGATTTGCGGTGTGTGTAAACTGACCATTGAATGATCAATACATTTGACGTGTGTGTAAACGGAAGATTGTCTAACCAATCAGATTTTAAGTCTGTGTTAACTGAACATAGTCTACCCAATCAGATTTGACGGGTGTGTAAACTGATTATTCCTTAACCAATCAGATTTGACGTGTGTGTAAACTGATAATTGTCTGACTAATTAGATTTGACTTTTATGTAAACTGATCATTGTCTGACCAATCATATTTGCGAAGTGTATAAACTGATAATTGTCTGACCAATCATATATTGACGTGTGTATAAACTGATCATTGTCTGACCAATCAGATTTTACTTGTGTATTAACTGATCATTGTCTAACCAATCAGATTTTACTTGTGTATAAACTGATCATTGTCTTACCAATCAGATTTGCTGTGTGCGTAAACTGATCATTGTTTAACCAATCATATTTGACGGGTGTGTAAACTAATCATTGTCTGACCAATCAGACTTGCGGTGTGTGTAAACTGATCATTGTTTAACCAATCAGATTTGTTGTGTGTGTAAACTGATCATTGTCTAACCAAGCAGATATTACTTTTTTGTAAACTGATCATTGTCTAACCAATCAGATTTTACTTGTGTGTAGACTGATAATTGTCTGACCAATCATATTTGACGTATGTATAAACTGATCATTGTCTGACCAATCAGATTTGTTTTGTGTGTAAACTGATCATTGTCTGACCAATCATATTTGTGGTGTGTGTAAACTGATCATTGTCTAACCAATCATATTTGACGTGTGTTTAAACTGATCATTGTCTGACCAATCAGATTTGCGGTGTGTGTAAACTGATCATTGTCTGACCACTCATATTTGACGTGTGTGTAAACTGATCATTGTCTGACCACTCATATTTGACATGCGTGTAAACTGATCATTGTCTGACCAATCATATTTTGACGTATGTATAAACTGATCATTGTTTGACCACTCATATTTGACATGTGTGTAAACTGATCATTGTCTGACCAATCAGATTTGCGGTGTGTATAAACTGATCATTGTCTGACCAATCATATTTTGACGTATGTATAAACTGATCATTGTCTGACCACTCATATTTGACATGTGTGTAAACTGATCATTGTCTGACCAATCAGATTTGCGGTGTGTTTACTCTGATCATTGTCTAACCAATCATATATTACTTGTGTGTAAACTGATTACTGTCTGACCAATCCGATTTTACTTGTATGTAAACTGATCATAGTCTGACCAATTATATTTGACGTGAATTGTAAATTGATCATTGTCTGACCAATCATATATTGAAGTTTGTGTAAACTGATCATTGTCTGACCAATCATATTTGACGGGTGTAAACTGATTATTGTCTGACCAATCATATATTGACGTGTGTGTAAACTGATCATTGTCTAACCAATCATATTTGACGGGTGTGTAAACTGATTATTGTCTGACCAATCATATTTGCGGTGTGTGTAAACTGATCATTGTCTGACCAATCCGATTTGCGGTGTGTGTAAACTGATCAGTGTCTGACCAATCATATTTGACGTGTGTATAAACTGACCATTGTCTGACCACTCAGATTTGACATGTGTCTACACTAATCAGTGTATGACCAATTACATTTGACGTGAATTATAAATTGATCATTGTCTGACCAATCATATTTGATCTGTGTATAAACTGATCATTGTCTGACTAATCAGCTGACAGAATCAAATGACTCGCACAGTAGATCTTGTTAGTAGGCGGCGTCCTGTAGGAATGCTTTGAAATTTAGCACAAGGAGATTTTTAGACCTGCCAGTGTGATCACATAATGAGATTTCTCTTTGTCCTTACTAAGTATATTAATTTAAGGTAAATGAATTTTAAAACATCCGTTTTAAACTCTATATACATGTGTGAGTTTAAGAAACTAAAAACAAAGACAAAGGCCGGTATATTAATTCAATGTATGTACATTTTTAGTTAAGCGAAGTTCATACTGTATCTAGTCTAAACAGAAACATAGAGAACCATTCTGCTAAATTGGTTACCTGCCTCATACGCTTTATCAATAGTTCTCAAACCGGGAACAAAACAAAGGCGCGCTCAATGTAGTCTAGTTCCTTTCATTCTATATATTACGCAGTAATAAGAGGAAGGAATTCCAGAACACGCTATATGTCGCCGTTATTACGTCACTGTGTTGTATAAACCCTTATGCTTATCCGTTATTTTCAAACAAGCATAACATATACTATGTTTATCTGCTCTTTTCCTTATCTGCTTCATTCGCCTTTCTTTGTGATGCAATTGCTTGAACCGGGAACGAAAAAAGGACGTTTGCTCGTTCGACATTTTGATTAAACAATATAAGAACGTGGAGTTTTTGCAGTATATTCTTGTTGTAAATTTCTAACACCTTTACCTTTCCAATTTGTATACACATTCAATGTTTTTGGTCTTAATATCTCCACAGGAAATTCTCTCCAATAACAACTTAAATTAACACTGAATCAGGTTATGACCAAATATGTACTGCCTTAATTTTCTCCAGTTAAGGTTTTAACCCTTTCCCACAAATATACCCTTACGGGGTATTCATTGTGGCGAAAGGTGAAATTACTCACAATGAGATTAATTTTCTCCATTTACTGTTTTAAACCTTTCCCACATACGAGTATATACCCTTTATGAGTCTCTGCAACAAACGACTTTTGAAAGGTGAAATTGCTCATAATGAGCTTAATTTTTTCCATTTACGGTTTTAACCATTTTCAGATACGAGTATATACCATACTTTAGCCTCTGCAGCAGACGATTTTTGAAATCATTGTGGAGAAAGGTTGATCAGTTGATTACGAATCACTCCCAGTTCAGTTAGAAGAGTATTGCTTACTTATATGAAACTAGACCGGTAGGTTGTTCTTTATGGTAAACGGCCTTTTCATTTGTTCTGAAAAAATACTTTACTCTTTCGCACAGACAGCTTTCGAAAACATTGTGACAAAAGGGGAAGTTGCTCATAATGAACAACTTCCCCGTTTGCAACAATGTTTTCAACTCAACTCAAGATGATGCATCTTTTCATTTTATTTCCTTTTTTGTCTAGATATGTTAAGAGTCGTCTGCTGCAGATTTGTTATACGCGGGAGAGTGTTTAAATACGAACATGACGTGTCGTGTTAGACACATCTGGTGCCTGCGGGACATCTAGACAGTCGGAAGCATAGAGTTGAAAACATTATGCTGATTTTGTTATAAAGTTTTACGCCGCTGCCAACATTTGTTCAGGTATATCACGTTGTTTTATGATTAAGAAACCAATGCTATTGGTCCATTTAACCTCAGGCTTGCGAGTTAGTTGTAATGCTAATCCTGCAATCCTAAGCACCAGGGAGAAGAACCACTGCCAAATTAAAGTATCTAACCCCATTCGGGGATCGAACCCGTGAGCTTCGGAAGCAGAAGCGGAACGCTGTACCACTACACCAACAACATCTGTGTCAGGTATGATGTGTTAAGGACGTTGGGCGCTTACTTAACATCGACACAGTCAGAAGAATATATATGAAAATTGTTTTGTTGAAAGGGAATGATTAATTAAATAATCGGGGTTTAAAACCGTTTTTAAAAATAATTCAGTTCACCAATTCATATTTTTCCTGGTTTTCTCATACCAGTACACCACACACCAGTCTTTCCAAGCAACTGGCTGCTTTACGCCATAGACTGGTATTGCATTTTGCAAAGGAGGAAGGACTGAATATCAAGGTACTGAAAGTACTGAAGGTAGAATTGTGATCGGTTAAGATGAGATGCAGACGTGCATATATAAGTATTTATCTAAATAAAAGCCACATCATGACAGACAAGTAACAAGACGAATTTTGATGCAAAGCACCAAAAACGCCGCTCATAATTTTGAAGCATGACTTAAAGGAAGCAGATGCAGTTCAGTACATTTAAATAACCTGTGCAAACAGACAGGATGAAAATATTTTGAACAAGAAGGCCAAGCGTTCCTTTATTTAAACAAGAAGGCCAAGTGTCCCTTTATTTTAATTAAGAAGGCCAATATGTGCCTATATTGCTCATTTGGATACCATAGTCTATAATTAATGGTTATCAATAGCGGAAAGGGTAAATTAGAAAGGGATAAGAGGTTTTATATGCCACGATCTATGTGAGATTCAGCATGTGAGGTTTAGTCATGAAATGACAAGTTTATTTGGTTTACAGTTTGCTAAACATTGACTGCAACTATAATGTCATACACGCTGAAGTTTCTTAATATTTACCAATAAACGGTTTTAAATCTGCATTAACTAGATCAATTAAATAAAAACCAACATAAGAGCTGAAGTATTAACAGATATTAACTTAAGGTTTAATGCCTCTAGTTATAAGTAAAGTGTGACACAAGCTTTGGAAGGAGAGGGGGAGTTTATTCTCCTTCCAGTTCAGCAGAAGTATGATAAAAGAATCGGAAGTATATAAAAAAAAATAAGAGCTGTCCATAAAACAGCATGCTCGATTATTTGCCATTCGATTATATAGTTAACAGTGGTAAATGAGATATGTGCATGATAGTACCTTGCATAACCAAATTGTCAAAGTCAAACAAGGGCCATAATTTGTACTAAATTCATACAAGAGTTATCTAACTTGATTGCCTGACACCTCTGAAGACATGAATTAAGTTTCAAGTCAAGATTATTAGTGGTTACTGAGATATGACCATGAAAGTATCTTGCATGCAAAAATTTAACCAAAATGTCTAAGTCCAAAAAGGGGCATAATTGTGTCAAAATCGGATATGAGTTTTCGGACTTGTCATGCAAGGTCATTTAATGATGTACAATAAGTGTGTGAAGTTTCAAAGCAATAGCATTTGTAGTTTGTAAGAAAAAGCATTGCATGCAAAACGTTAACCAAAAAGAGGCATTATTGTCTAGAAATCTGATATGAGTGTTGGGATTTGTCCTGCAAGGTCATTTGATGATGTCCAATAAGTGTGTGAAGTTTCAAAACAATAGCACCTGTGGCTTTTGAGAAAAAGCCTTGCATGTATAACTTAAACCAAGATTTCTTAGTTCAAAAAGGGGCATAATTGTGTCAAAATCTAATATAGAGTTTTGGGACGTGTCCTGCAAGGTCAATTGATGATGTCCAATATGTGTGTGAAGTTTCAAAGTAATAGCATCTGTGGTTTGTGAAAAAAGACCTTGCACGCAAAACTTTAACCATCATTTCTAAGGCCAAAAAGGGGCATTATTGTCTCAAAATCTGATATAAAGTGTTGGGACTTGTCCTGCAAGGTCATTTGATGATGTCCAATAAGTGTGTTAAGTTTAAAAGTAATAGCATCTGTGGTTTTTGAGAAAAAGTTTTGCATGCAAAACTTTAACCAAAATTTGAAAGTTCAAAAAGGGGCATAATTGTGTCAAAATCTGATATAGAGTTTTGGGACTTGTCCTGCTAGGTCATTGGATGATGTCCAATAAGTGTGGGAAGTTTCAAAACAAAAGCATCTGTGGTTTGTGATAAAAGGCCTTGCATGCAAAGCTTTAACCAACAGTCCAAAAAGGTGCATAATTGTGTCAACATCTAGGAAAAGTTCACATGTACAGTCAACATATAGAAAAAAACATCCCCGGAAAATTTTGTTCTGACATTCGATAAATCGGATCGTCAAACCAAACAATTGAAAAAGCGTAGGAAATTGGGGAAAAGTTATTAAATACAAATTAAATGTGTCTAAAGTTTTGTAATAATGGTAGAAGACATAATACGTATTTTGTATCTTGTTGTTTCTTAAATCAATTAATACTTTTTATTGATTCATAAAGGTTGTTTTTATTCAAACATATTACAGGGTTTTTCTTTACAATACTAATGTTGGTTGCTCCCTATTCAATTACACAACCCCATGGTACACAATTAAAACCTATTCAATACTGACATAGCGCTTCCGCGCGGCATCAATAATGCATCAGGCCAGAATAAAATATTTCATAGAGCATACATTTTTGTTGGTCTTGTAAAAATTAATTGTCCCCAACTCCGAATGTATCATCGGTCCACATGGTACTTCTGTAACTATCATATTACACAATAGCTCTACAGAAATCCCACCAGGAACATTCATGACAGTACAGTGTCTTCCTTATACTGACTATACTGAACCAACTGGTGAATACAGAGTATGCAATCTATTAATACGATCTATTAATAGTTTCATTGATAACATTAAACTTAGTTGTGTTTTTAATGATTTTCTGGTAGTTCATCTTCAGTATTATACTTTACTTTAAGTGTTTGTTAAACAAACTTAATTGCAAGCTTACATATTGACAGAAAATTTGTATTAAAATGAACAGATAAATATAAAAAGGCCTAAACGGAAATCAATGTTATAATGTATAAAAGAGTTTTGCTTCTCTAACACAGAGCAAATCGTGGCCCTGAATCGATCACCTGAGTAATAACTATGTAACATATGTTTAACTACTAATATCGGAGAAAATTTAATCAAGAGTGTGAGTGAAACTTAAGTATAAAGAATAATTTCTATGATATAAAATCTTTGAAAAGTTTGTAAGAAGACCACCAAAGTATCATTCCCGTGAAGATGGTTGATATCAGTCCCATGGTTTTGGAGGTGGCATAGATGTGACATGTGTACGTTTTATTTAAATCGTGCGCACGACATACTAAGTCGTGCGCACGAGTTACGCACGAGATACTAAGTCGTGCCCACGAGATACTATGTCGTGCGCACGAGATAATGAAGTCGTGCGCATGAGATAAATAAAAACGTACACATGCCACTTCTGTGCCATCGTTCTATTCTGATGCAGTATAGCAGATATATTTTCAAACAAATCAATATTAGGGCTTGAACAAATAACAAATGTATCCTGAAATCAGACACAAACTTGAATAGAAAAGGAATTATTAAGTTTTGTCATTTTGCCCCTTGACTGATTCCGTATGGCTGCAATGTTTTTCAACCAATCAATACGGCTTAAGCAAATCTTCTAGAGAATCACTCAAGGAACATTAGTACTACATTATCTTGAAATCTGACAAGCGGATTCACAGAAGAAGAATTTTACAGTTTATGCATTTAACTCCCTTCCTGCTGCCGCAGCAACAAATGTAGTGTTTAGAATTAACATCTTTGAACAAATTTGAAAGAGGACCACCAAAGGAACATTTCTTTGAAGATTTGTTGAAATTTGCCCAGTGGATTAGGATGATATGTCATTTGAATCTAAAACCTAAATTTACCCATTTTCTGATGCCGCCTTGTAACTTTGTCTTTCAACCAATCATTTTGGTTTAACTATTATGAAGAGGGTCCCTGAGGGAACAAATAAAACAAGCACTTTCATAAGAATAGAGTTTTAAAATATGGTAATTTTGCCCTTTTCTGATGCTGCCATTCTCCTCTTTTTTCAACCAATTAATATGGCTTGAACATTTTTTGTAGCGAAGAACATTTCTACAAATAACCTTGGAATCGGACTAGAATTATAAATATTGGACATTTAACTTCCTTTCTCAGATACCTCACAAACAAGAGTTCTACACATATATTTTAACATAATTAAGAAAAAGGACCTCCAAAAGAACATTCCTTGTGTGTTTGTCCGGTGGATGATATTTGGAGGTAAACGCTCAATGTTCCTCTTTTTAGATGTCAATTGGCTTCTACGTCTATCATCCAATCAATAAGATTTAAAACATGTAGAGGGTCACGGAATGAACAGTTCTGCTAAATCATCTTGAAATCAGACAAGCATTATCGTAAGCATGTAGTTTTAACATTTTGTCATTTTGCCCCTTTTCTTATGCCGCCTGATGGCCGTGATAAGCAATCAAATAATATGATTGTAATTGTAGAGAGTTATTTAATGATAACATTATACCACATTATTTTGGTTATCAGACAAGTTAATTCAGAGGAGAATATATTTTAAAAATTGGCTAAATTTCACCCTTTCTGATGCCGCAGCAAGTTCTCATTAGAAAATAAATACACTTAAATATGATATTTACACATTCAGAGTCTTGTTATTTTATTTGGTTACCTATAAAGTGGCTTTTTTTTTTTTACTTATTTGACTTTTGCTTATGTTTGTATTCGTAATTCAGTCGGGATTTTTTTTAACTACTTTTTTGGTTCATGAAATTGGTAGAAATGGTGTTCTCAGTCATTTACATCACGTGACTTCAAAAATTCATCTGAAACTAAGGTAGCCTTGCAAACGCAATTCTACCAATAAAGAAATGCTTATGAACGAGACCTGTGTGAATCTACATACATGAATAACAAATTTCACATAACGTTAACACACTCGACCAACTGGGCCTATACGTCACCTTAAATATAAACATGATGCCCGTAGTTTGTCCATTGTTCCGTAAAGTGGAAAAGTAGACAATGCTAAATGGTGGTATTTTTCTCAAACTATATGATGTTACATTTAATTGAACACAATGGCGCAATGTTCTTGGACAACTCGTATCCAATGTGAAATAATATATTATATGAGCGTTGCGTCTTACCGGACGGCCTGGTATTCTACCATGGACGCGCCTGAAATACTGTTGAAAGCGTCGTAAAGCATTCAAACAAAATACCACAGTTAACTCGGAAAGAACAAGCGACGGATCTTATAAAAACAATATTAAGAAAGAAATCATTCCACCAAGTCCCATGAGCTGTCCTTTGCGCATGTGTTGCTGTCCGTAAACAAAATAGGTGTTTAAACATTTTATTTCTCTGAATTTCTTAACTTTTGAAAGCAATTACGCAAAATAAAAGAAAATTACATGTATCTAGAACAGTCAGACAAAATAAATTTAAATTACATGTATCCAGAACAGTAAAACAAAATAAAGGTAAATTATATGTATTAAGAACAGTTAGACAAAATAAAGGTAAATTACATGTATCTATAACAGTTACACAAAATAAAGTAAATTACATGTATCTAGAACAGTTAGACAAAATAAAGTAAATTACATGTATCTATAACAGTTAGACAAAATAAAGGTAAATTACATGTATTAAGAACAGTTAGACAAAATAAAGGTAAATTACATGTATCTATAACAGTTACACAAAATAAAGTAAATTACATGTATCTAGAACAGTTAGACAAAATAAAGGTAAATTACATGTATCTATAACAGTTAGACAAAATAAAGGTAAATTACATGTATCTATAACAGGTAGACAAAATAAAGGTAAATTACATGTATCTAGAACAGTTAGACAAAATAAAGGTAAATTACATGTATCTATAACAGTTACACAAAATAAAGTAAATTACATGTATCTAGAACAGTTAGACAAAGTAAAGGTAAATTACATGTATCTATAACAGTTAGACAAAATAAAGGTAAATTACATGTATCTATAACAGGTAGACAAAATAAAGGTAAATTACATGTATCTAGAACAGTTACACAAAATAAAGTAAATTACATGCATCTAGAACAGTCAGACAAAATAAAGGTAAATTACATGTATCTATAACAGGTAGACAAAATAAATTTAAATTATATGTATCCAGAACAGTAAAACAAAATAAAGGTAAATTATATGTATTAAGAACAGTTACACAAAATAAAGTAAATTACATGTATCTATAACAGTTACACAAAATAAAGTAAATTACATGTATCTAGAACAGTTAGACAAAATAAAGTAAATTACATGTATCTAGAACAGTTAGACAAAATAAAGTAAATTACAT
Source organism: Serripes groenlandicus (assembly GCA_031761405.1). Classification (NCBI taxonomy): domain Eukaryota; kingdom Metazoa; phylum Mollusca; class Bivalvia; order Cardiida; family Cardiidae; genus Serripes; species Serripes groenlandicus. The sequence continues at coordinate 34,775,094 of JASEVX010000014.1, forward strand.
GTATCTAGAACAGTTAGACAAAATAAAGGTAAATTACATGTATCTAGAACAGTTAGACAAAATAAAGGTAAATTACATGTATCTAGAACAGTTAGACAAAATAAAGTAAATTACATGTATCTAGAACAGTTAGACAAAATAAAGGTAAATTACATGTATCTAGAACAGTTACACAAAATAAAGTAAATTACATGTATCTATAACAGTTAGACAAAATAAAGGTAAATTACATGTATCTAGAACAGTTAGACAAAATAAAGGTAAATTACATGTAACTAGAACAGTTAGACAAAATAAAGTAAATTACATGTATCTAGAACAGTTAGACAAAATAAAGGTAAATTACTTGTATCCAGAACAGTAAGACAAAATAAAGGTAAATTATATGTATTAAGAACAGTTACACAAAATAAAGTAAATTACATGTATCTAGAACAGTTAGACAAAATAAAGTAAATTACATGTATCTAGAACAGTTAGACAAAATAAAGTAAATTACATGTATCTAGAACAGTTAGACAAAATAAAGGTAAATTACATGTATCTAGAACAGTTAGACAAAATAAAGTAAATTACATGTATCTAGAACAGTTAGACAAAATAAAGGTAAATTACATGTATCTAGAACAGTTAGACAAAATAAAGGTAAATTACATGTATCTAGAACAGTTAGACAAAATAAAGTAAATTACATGTATCTAGAACAGTTAGACAAAATAAAGGTAAATTACTTGTATCCAGAACAGTAAGACAAAATAAAGGTAAATTATATGTATTAAGAACAGTTACACAAAATAAAGTAAATTACATGTATCTAGAACAGTTAGACAAAATAAAGTAAATTACATGTATCTAGAACAGTTAGACAAAATAAAGTAAATTACATGTATCTAGAACAGTTAGACAAAATAAAGGTAAATTACATGTATCTAGAACAGTTAGACAAAATAAAGTAAATTACATGTATCTAGAACAGTTAGACAAAATAAAGGTAAATTACTTGTATCCAGAACAGTAAGACAAAATAAAGGTAAATTATATGTATTAAGAACAGTTAGACAAAATAAAGTAAATTACATGTATCTATAACAGTTACACAAAATAAAGTAAATTACATGTATCTAGAACAGTTAGACAAAATAAAGTAAATTACATGTATCTAGAACAGTTAGACAAAATAAAGGTAAATTACATCTATCTATAACAGGTAGACAAAATAAAGTAAATTACATGTATCTATAACAGTTACACAAAATAAAGTAAATTACATGTATCTATAACAGTTACACAAAATAAAGGTAAATTACATGTATCTAGAACAGTTAGACAAAATAAAGTAAATTACATGTATCTAGAACAGTTAGACAAAATAAAGGTAAATTACATCTATCTATAACAGGTAGACAAAATAAACGTAAATTACATGTATCTAGAACAGTTAGACAAAATAAAGATAAATTACATGTATATAAAATAGTGATCTTTTCGGTTATTATTTAATAGAAAGTGACATGATTGAAGGATACAACTCGAAAACGATCATACTGTAATTTATCGGAAAAAAAACGTGTATGATATTTTTAGTTACAGGTCACAGAATGGTATTTTTAAGAAGAAATACGTGTTTGTTGCTGTCCGCATTCGTAACGGTTGCTGTTGTCCTCTTCAACACAGTGAAATGTCAACCCAAATTAGGGGACCTACACATCGACATCAACACGAATGACGGTAGAGTTGCTTCCCTTTCCTCGATATAAAATCTTTGTTTTCTTTATTTCCTTCAGTATTAAATATCATTATAAAGAGACAAAACATAACTAGACAATGTTTAGTATGAGTAAACGTATTTAACTTGGCACTCACACATATTTGTGACAGTTTTTTTCTCTTCTAATTTAGATTTTCGAGACAAAAATAAAATACAATACCCATGAAGGCAGGTAGGTTACTTGACTAGCTGCAGGCTCACCAGTTGACCATCATCGGACAATACTGTCGCCTATTCATAGAACCGATGTGTAAAATTGATGCAGTGCTTTAGCCAATCAAAATATCGATATGTTCTGTCCGGTACACTCGATTGCCGAACACGGTTTTTGCATCACAAACAAAAGCAATGTGATGTATGAGAACCGAGTAGTTTTTAACGATTTATTGGCGCATGGCGATGGGCGTAGCTTAAAATACGATATCGGGTCTATGAATTGAATTCGAATCTTCGCCCTACCACCCTAGAGGTTGAAACCTGATAAACGAGGCTTTCGGTACTGCTGTATCTGTACAATGGTCTTGCTTTCATAACGTGATTGTATAATTTACAAACCCTTGAACCCTTTCTCCCATATCAACCCTTTACTTTGTATCCAATTTTATCAAAGACACTGAGCATGATCGCATTTAAATCGTACCACGCCCCTGAACATTAGTTGGTAACCACGATGACTGTCAATTCAGGGGTTGCACCTTCGAATCCCATCTCGGTCGAAATTCTTGTCGACGTTTGACAAAGGTCAATGAGACATGGGTCTCTCAACAATGTTTTCAAAGTATTCTAATGTAGATTTGCTGTTAGGGGGAAAGTGTTTATTGTCATTTGTATGACCACAGATACGGTATCTTATCATCGTTGAATATGTTTAACGGCATATAACGTATCTTCATTACGCTGAATATGTTTAACGGCGAAGAACGCATATTCTATATGATAAATATGTTTAATGGCGTAGAACGTATCTTATCATCGCTGAATATGTTTAATGGCGTAGAAAGTATATTATCATCACTGAATATGTTTAACTGCATAACAAGTATCTTATCATCGCTGAATATGTTTAACGGCATAGAACGTATATTATCATCGCTTAATATATTTAACGGCGTAGAACGTATCTTCTTTACGCTGAATATGTTTAACGGCGTAGAACGTATCTTCTCTACGCTGAATATGTTTAACGGCGTAGAACGTATCTTCTCTACGCTCGCTGTATATGTTAAACGGCAAACCTAGAACGTATTTCTCACCGCTGAAGATTTAAATGGTCACAATCAGTCCTTAGCTGTTTGACGTATGTAAACAGCCCGCCAATATAGAGTGATAGTGATAGAGCGACCGTCTCGGATGTGGGATGCCACGGGTTCGATCCCAGGCCAGGTCATAACAAAAACTTTAAAACTGGTCGTAATGGCTTTCCCTCCTTGTTGCTCAGGAGTACGTGGTAACATAACGACTAACTCGCTGGTGTCAGGATTACGTGGTAACATAACATTGTATTATGGGCCGGAGGCCTAATTACTTAAGTAGTAAAAATTGTAATAACGACTAACTCACTGGTGTCAGTATTACGTGGTAACATAACGACTAACACACTGGTGTCAGGATTACGTGGTAACATAACGACTAACACACTGGTGTCAGGATTACGTGGTAACATAACGACTAACTCACTGGTGTCAGGATTACGGGGTTACATAACGACTAACTCACTGGTGTCAGGAGTACGTGGTAACATAACGACTAATTCGCTGGTGTCAGGATTACGGGGTAACATAACGACTAACTCGCTGGTGTCAGGATTATGTGGTTACATAACGACTAACTCACTGTTGTCAGGATTACATGGTAACATAACGACTAACTCGCTGGTGTCAGGATTACGGGGTAACATAACGACTAACTCACTTGTGTCAGGATTATGTGGTTACATAACGACTAACTCGCTGGTGTCAGGATTACGTGGTAACATAACGACTAACTCACTGGTGTCAGGATTATGTGGTTACATAACGACTAACTCGCTGGTGTCAGGATTACGTGGTTACATAACGACTAACTCACTGTTGTCAGGATTACATGGTAACATAACGACTAACTCACTGGTGTCAGGATTACGGGGTAACATAACGACTAACTCACTGGTGTCAGGATTATGTGGTAACATAACGACTAACTCACTGGTGTCAGGATTACGTGGTTACATAACGACTAACACACTGGTGTCAGGATTACGTGGTTACATAACGACTAACTCACTGGTGTCAGGATTACGTGGTAACATAACGACTAACTCACTGGTGTCAGGATTACGTGGTTACATAACGACTAACACACTGGTGTCAGGATTACGTGGTTACATAACGACTAACACACTGTTGTCAGGATTACGGGGTAACATAACGACTAACTCGCTGGTGTCAGGATTACGTGGTAACATAACGACTAACTCACTTGTGTCAGGATAAATGGACAAGTGGTTACTCTTCCAGAAAATGTCGTGATATAACTAAAACTGTTGAAATTGGCGTAAAGCAATAACAAACGAAAAGTCTATAGACGATTTTATGGAGAATGCAATAAGTCTGACGCAGTTCTTTTCACCACAGATATATGGTCCCTTGACAATTCCATGGTCACAGCTGACCGCCAGAAAAGAGACATCCCGACCAACTGTTATATTGTCGAATGTTACGCCATAGTTGATGAGAGCGTCTGGGACTAGTGAGTTAAATGATTTCATCTTTATTTGTCTTTAAACGTTTCTTTAATATTATACTGATGTTCAACTCATCCATCAGAAGTAAGTGTTTTGTGACATGAACTAAATTGATGAATGATGTGTAAATAAATGGTAGCCAGATTTTTCGACCCTCCGATTTTCCTATCCCCGATTTACAAGACTTTTCGAACCCTCGAAGAGAAATTGTCGAATAAGAATATTATATGGTTTATTTATATAGAAACATGTTATTTTATCTAAAGTTGTATAGTTATTAAGAATATATTGTGGGTTTTTTGTGTATAAAAGTTGTACTAGTAAGACTTTATGAAAATATACTATATTATTTTCCTTTTAGACATTTTCAATCCAGTTTTGCTCTTGTTAAATGTACTGTTCGGGTCTAATTATAATAAACATTTTTTTTGTCAAACTCTTTAACAAATTTATCTAAAGAAATAAACCATTAAAATATATACACTAAAATTAAATCTAAGGCATATATATTTTGTTATAAACAAAGTATGTACAAACATAAAAACATGCAATATCTACATTATTCTCAAAACACACTTTTTATACACAATATTTCCTCTCACTTTCCATAAATGTCACCTATCTGTTTTAAAAGGGCTTCACACACATTTTCGTGATCATCGTACGCGTCCCACAGGAAAATCTGTTTTATTTATGGTTTAATCTCTACTTAAACTATTTTATTTGTAGTTTAATCTTTACTTAAACTATTTGATTTATGGACTAATCTTTATTTAAACTATTCTATTTCTGGTCTTATCTTTATTTGAACTATTTCTTAATTTATTGTCCTATCTTAACTTTAACTATTTTATTTATGGTCTAATCTTCATGCAAGCTTTTTTATTTCAGGTCTAATCTTTATTTAACTTATTCTATTTCTGGTCTAATCTTTATTCAAACTGTTTCATTCATGGTCTAATCTTTTTTTACACTATTTTATTTATGATCTAATCTTTATTTATAACTATTTTATTAATTGTAAAATCTTTATTAAACTATTTTATTTATGATCTAATCTTTATTTAAAACTATTTTATTTATTGTAAAATCTTTATTAAACTATTTTATTTATGATCTAATCTTTATTTAAAACTTTATTAAACTATTTTATTTATGGTCCTATCTTTATTTAAAACCATTTTATTTATTGTAAAATCTTTATTAAACTATTTTATTTATGGCCTAATGTTTATTTAAAACCGTTTTATTTATTGTAAAATCTATATTAAACTATTTTATTTATGGTCCTATCTTTATTTAAACTATTTTATTCATGGTCTAATCTTTATTTAAAACTAGTTTATTTATGGTCCTATCTTTATTTAGACATTTTATTTATGGTATGATCTTTATTTAAAACCATTTTATTTATTGTAAAATCTTTATTTAACTATTTTATTTATTGTCTAAATTTCCTAGAAATTGACAAATGATGAGCTAAAATTGTAGACAAAGAACATAGTTTACCTAATTACATGCTGATATTGGTGTACAGTGTTCGTAAGTGTAGTTATAAGTTGTGCATTATGGTACAATTTAATGTAGTTTTAAATTGTGCATTATGGCACACTTTAATGTAGTTTTAAGTTGTGCATTATGGCACACTTTAATGTAGTTTTAAATTGTGCATTATGGCACACTTTAATGTAGTTTTAAGTTGTGCATTATGGCACAATTTATTGTAGTTTTAAGTTGTGCATTATGGCACAATTTAATATAGTTTTAAGTTGTGCATCATGGCACACATAAATGTCGGGTTCAAAGTCTTGTACGGCAACATAAGGGTTTTACGAACTGGACGCAATTTTGCGTTCATGCTATGATTACGTTATTTTCTTTCTTTATATTCTTCTTCTTTTTCTTCTTCTTCTTCTTCTTCTTCTTCTTCTTCTTCTTCTTCTTCTTCTTCTTCTTCTTCTTCTTCTTCTTCTTCTTCTTCTTCTTCTTCTTCTTCTTTTTCTTCTTCTTCTTCTTTTTTATTTCTTCTTCTTTATTAAGACTTTTTTATTGATGGTCTAATCCTTATTTGAAACCATTTTATTTATTGTAAAATCTTTCTTCTTCTTCTTCTTCTTCTTCTTCTTCTTCTTCTTCTTCTTCTTCTTCTTCTTCTTCTTCTTCTTCTTCTTCGTCTACTTCTTTTTCTCATTTCTTCTCCTTCTTCTTCTTCTTCTTCTTCTTCTTCTTCTTCTTCTTCTTCTTCTTCTTCTTCTTCTTCTCCTTTCTTCTCCTTCTTCTTCTTCTTCTTCTTCTCCTTTCTTCTCCTTCTTCTTCTTCTTCTCCTTTCTTCTCCTTCTTCTTCTTCTTCTCCTTTCTTCTCCTTCTTCTTCTTCTTTTTATTTTTTCTCCATCTTCTCATTCACGTTCTTGTTATTCACAATTTCAGCTTTTTATCGAAGACTGGAAACGATGCCACAGCAGCTGAGGCTCAGATTCTCGCGAATTACCTCACTCTTTATGCACAGGTTTGTTTGTTTGTTTGTTTGTTTGATTTTGTTTTTACACCGCTTTTAACATTTGTTAAGTTAATATCGCGGCATTACTGGTCCATCTATTCTGAAACCACCAAGTCAGTCGTAATGCTTATCCAGTTATCCTGAGCGCCAATAAGGGAAAGCAACAACTAACATTGGGGGATGTACAGGAACGTCATTAATTAGATGCTTATATACATGTTAACAACCTAAAGCCGACAATCCTTTCATACGCCAATGTCGCAGGCTTCGTGCAACATAATTTTAAATACATAGTGTTTCAATTTGTATTTACAACTATAGTGTTACAATTTGTATTAACAATTACAGTGTTACAATATGGATTTACAACTATAATGTTACACTTTGTATTTACAACTATAGTGTTACAATGTTTATTTACAACTATAGTGTTACAATTTGTATTAACAATTACAGTGTTACAATATGGATTTACAACTATAATGTTACACTTTGTATTTACAACTATAGTGTAACAATGTTTATTTACAACTATAGTGTTACAATATGTATTTATAACTATAGTGTTACACTTTGTATTTACAACTATAGTGTTATACTTTGTATTTACAACTAAAGTGTTACAATATGTATTTGTAACTATAGTGTTACAATTTGTATTCACAACTATAGTGTTACAATTTGTATTTACAACTATAGTGTTACAATTTGTATTTACAACTAAAGTGTTACAATATATATTTATAACTATAGTGTTACAATATGTATTCACAACTATAGTGTTACAATGTGTATGTATAACTATAGTGTTACAATATGTATTTATACGAGTAACTGTAGTGTTACAATTTGTATTTACAACTATAGTGTTACACATTTGGTTGCGTGAAGTCGGCTGTTTGCGCGATTCAACATGCTTATAGGTGGTTATGAACCTTATAGGTTTAGTCCAGAATAACCTCATGTTTGCGGAACTGGAATCGTTCAACCCATATAGTTCACTTTAAAGTAAATATTGATGTCTACCGGAATAACGTCAGGCAGCTTACACAGACATACATATGTCGAAAATAGAGTTTAGAGGATTCCGTTCCCCCCCCCCCCCCCCCCCCCCCCCACACACAACTAATTATATGATAGCTATTAGTTGTGTGCAGGGTTAGAGGAAGAATAGGTCATGAGATACCGAACCTAAGTCAGGGCTAGAGGAAGCATAGGTCATGAGATACCGAACCTCAGTCAGGGTTAGAGGAAGTATAGGTCATGAGATACCGTACCTCAGTCAGGGTTAGAGGAAGTATAGGTCATGAGATACCGAACCTCAGTCAGGGTTAGAGGAAGTATAGGCCATGAGATACCGAACCTCAGTCAGGGTTAGAGGAAGTGTAGGTCATGAGATACCGAACCTCAGTCAGGGCTAGAGGAAGAATAGGTCATGAGATACCGAACCTAAGTCAGGGCTAGAGCAAATATAGGTCATGAGATACCGTACCTCAGTCAGGGTTAGAGGAAGTATAGGTCGTGAGATACCGAACCTCAGTCAGGTTAGAGGAAGTATAGGTCATGAGATACCGAACCTCAGTCAGGGTTAGAGGATGTATAGTCATGAGATACCGAACCCTCAGTCAGGGCTAGAGGAAGTATAGGTCATGAGATACCGAACCTCAGTCAGGGTTAGAGGAAGTATAGGTCATGAGATACCGAACCTCAGTCAGGGCTACAGATAGTATAGGTCATGAGATACCGAACCTCAGTCAAGGTTAGAGGACGTAGAGGTTATGAGATATCGTACCTCAGTCAAGGTTAGAGGAAGTATAGGTCATGAGATACCGAACCTCAGTCAAGGTTAGAGGACGTATAGGTCATGAGATATCGTACCTCAGTCAAGGTTAGTAGAAGTATAGTTATGAGATCACCGAACCTCAGTCAAGGTTAGAGGACGTATAGGTCGTGAGATACCGAACCTCAGTCAGGGTTAGAGGAAGTATAGGTCATGAGATACCGAACCTCAGTCAATGTTAGAGGAAGTATAGGTCATGGGATACCGAACCTCATTCAATGTTAGAGGACGTATAGGTTGTGAGATACCGAACCTCAGTCAAGGTTAGAGGAAGTATAGGTCATGAGATACCGAACCTCAGTCAGGGTTAGAGGAAGTATAGGTCATGAGATACCGACCCTCCGTCAAGGTTAGAGGAAGTATAGGTTATGAGATACCGAACCTCAGTCAGGGTTAGAGATAGTATAGGTCATGAGATACCGAACCTCAGTCAGGGTTAGATGAAGTATAGGTCATGAGATACCGAACCTCAGTCAGGGCTAGAGATAGTATAGGTCATGAGATACCGAACCTCAGTCAAGGGAGATCAGATAGTTATTGGTCTTAGAACGAAAGTACTATAACAGTATGACTGTATTCGACAGCCTATTTTGAGTAATAAATTTACTAACGTAGTCCTCTTCACTCTAGTTTGTACACATAGAACATATGGGAAATCCAGGACTTTAAACATGTCGTCTCTCTGACAATATCATAACTCCTGGACGTTAGACATGTCGTATCTCTGAAAATATTGTAAATCCAAGAGTATAGACTTGATATCTCTCTGAAAATATCGTAAATCCAGTACTCTAGACATGTCGTTTCTCTTAAAATATCATAAATCCCTGACTTTAGACATGTCGTCTCTCTGAAAATATCGTAAATCCAGGACTTTAGACGTGTCGTCTCTCTAAACATATCGTAAATCCAAGAGTTTAAACGTGTCGTTTCTCTGAAAATATCGTAAATCCAGGACTTTAGACGTGTCGTCTCTCTGAAAATATCGTAAATCCAAGACTTTAGACATGTCGTTTCTTTGAAAATAACGTAAATCTAGGACTTTAGACGTGTCGTCTCTCTGAACATATCGTAAATCTAGGACTTTAGACATGTCGTCTCTCTGTAAATTTCATAAATCTAGGACTATGGTAGTGTCGTCTCTCTAAAAATATGGATATCCAGGAGTTTAGACATTAACTATCTGAAAATATCGCAAATCCAGGACTTTAGAAGTGTCGTCTCTCTGAAAATATCACAAATCCAGGACTTTAGACGTGTCTATCTGAAAATATCGTAAATGCAGGACTTTAGACATGTCGTCTCTCTGTAAATTTCATAAATCTACGACTTTAGATGTGTCGTCTCTCTGAAAATATCGTAAATCCAGGACTTTAGACATGACGTCACTCTGACAATGATATATGTTCAATCTTTGAAAAGACAGATATTTGTTCGTTTAAGGGTTATACTTGTTTTGATATCAACAGACATTTGTTCGTTTAAGGATTATACTATTTTTAATATCAACAGACATTTGTTCGTTTAAGGGTTATACTATTTTTGATATCAACAGACATTTGTTCGTACAAGGGTTATACTATTTTTGATATCAACAGACATTTGTTCGTACAAGGGTTATAATATTTTTAATATCAACAGACATTTGTTCGTTTCAGGGTTATACTATTTTTGATATCAACAGACATTTGTTCGTTTCAGGGTTATAATATTTTTGATATCAACAGATATGTTTTCGTTTAAGGGTTATACTATTTTTGATATCAACAGACATTTGTTCGTTTAAGCGTTATACTATTTTTTATATCAACAGACATTTTTTCGTACAAGGGTTATACTATTTTTGATATCAACAGACATTTGTTCGTTTCAGGGTTATACTATTTTTGATATCAACAGACATTTGTTCGTACAAGGGTTATACTTTTTTAGATATCAACAGATATTTGTTCGTTTAAGGGTTATACTATTTTTTATATCAACAGACATTTGTTCGTTTAAGGGTTATACTATTTTTGATATCATCATATATTTGTTCGTTTAAGGTTTATACTATTTCTGATATCAACAGACATTTGTTCGTACAAGGGTTATACTATTTTTGATATCAACAGACATTTATTCGTTTAAGGGTTATACTATTTTTGATATCAACAGATATTTGTTCGTTTAAGGGCTATACTATTTTTGATATCAACAGACATTTGTTCGTAGAAGGGTTATACTACTTTTGATATCAACAGACATTTGTTCGTTTAAGCGTTATACTATTTTTGATATCAACAGACATTTGTTCGTTTAAGGGTTATACTATTTTTGATATCAACAGATATATGTTCGTTTAAGGGTTATACTTGTTTTGATATCAACAGACTTTTGTTCGTTTAAGGGTTATACTATTTTTGATATCAACAGACATTTGTTCGTTTAAGGGTTATACTATTTTTGATATCAACAGACATTTGTTCGTACAAGGGTTATACTATTTTTGATATCAACAGATATGTTTTCGTTTAAGGGTTATACTATTTTTGATATCAACAGACATTTGTTCGTACAAGGGTTATACTATTTTTGATATCAACAGAAATTTGTTCGTACAAGGGTTATACTAGTTTTGATATCAACAGACATTTGTTCGTTTAAGGGTTATACTATTTTTAATATCAACAGACATTTGTTCGTTTAAGGATTATACTATTTTTGATATCAACAGATATTTGTTCGTTTAAGATTTATACTATTTTTAATATCAACAGACATTTGTTCGTTTAAGGGCTATACTATTTTTGATATCAACAGACATTTGTTCGTACAAGGGTTATACTACTTTTGATATCAACAGACATTTGTTCGTGTAAGCGTTATACTATTTTTGATATCAACAGACATTTGTTCGTTTAAGGGTTATACTATTTTTGATATCAACAGATATATGTTCGTTTGAGGGTTATACTATTTTTAATATCAACAGACTTTTGTTCGTTTAAGGGTTATACTATTTTTGATATCAAAGACATTTGTTCGTTTAAGGGTTATACTATTTTTGATATCAACAGACATTTGTTCGTACAAGGGTTATACTATTTTTGATATCAACAGATATTTTTTCGTTTAAGGGTTATACTATTTTTGATATCAACAGACATTTGTTCGTTTAAGGGTTATACTATTTTTGATATCAACAGACATTTGTTCGTTTAAGGGTTATACTATTTTTGATATCAACAGATATATGTTCGTTTAACAGACATTTGTTCGTTTAAGGGTTATACTATTTTTGATATCAACAGACATTTGTTCGTTTAAGGGTTATACTATTTTTGATATCAACAGATATATGTTCGTTTAAGGGTTATACTATTTTTGATATCAACAGACTTTTGTTCGTTTAAGGATTATACTATTTTTGATATCAACAGACATTTGTTCGTTTAAGGGTTATACTATTTTTGATATCAACAGATATATGTTCGTTTAAGGGTTATACTATTTTTGATATCAACAGACTTTTGTTCGTTTAAGGGTTATACTATTTTTGATATCAACAGACATTTGTTCGTTTAAGGGTTATACTATTTTTGATATCAACAGATATATGTTCGTTTAAGGGTTATACTATTTTTGATATCAACAGACTTTTGTTCGTTTAAGGGTTATACTATTTTTGATATCAACAGACTTTTGTTCGTTTCAGGGTTATACTATTTTTGATATCAACAGACATTTGTTCGTTTAAGGGTTATACTATTTTTGATATCAACAGACATTTGGTCGTTTAAGGGTTATAATATTTTTGATATCAACAGACATTTGTTCGTTTAAGGGTTATACTATTTTTGATATCAACAGATATATGTTCGTTTAAGGGTTATACTATTTTTGATATCAACAGACTTTTGTTCGTTTAAGGGTTATAATATTTTTGATATCAACAGACATTTGGTCGTTTAAGGGTTATAACATTTTTGATATCAACAGATATGTTTTCGTTTAAGGGTTGTACTATTTTTGATATCAACAGACATTTGTTCGTACAAGGGTTATACTATGTTTGATATCAACAGACATTTGTTCGTACAAGGGTTATACTATTTTTGATATCAACAGACATTTGTTCGTACAAGGGTTATACTATGTTTGATGTCAACAGACATTTGTTCGTTTAAGCGTTATACTATTTTTGATATCAACAGATAATTGTTCGTTTAAGGGTTATACTATTTTTGATATCAACTGACATTTGTTCGTTTAAGGGTTATACTATTTTTGATATCAACAGACATTTGTTCGTTTAAGGGTTATACTATTGTTGATATCAACAGACATGTGTTCGTGTTAGAGTTATACTATATTTAATATTAATGTTTTACAGGCTGACCTTCACTATGACAACATACCAGAAAGACAAACAGGTGCTTGTGTACGTCTGTATCTTGCTGGCGTTCACATTCAAAAGGTAATGGTGGTTTTTATTATGTTTTTTGTTTTATGTCGTTATCATCAGTATAACTGTTTTACCACGTTATTGTTTGTCGAAAAAGGTGCTGCATGGGCACTTATGATGTAGGATCCTAAAGAGTACACTAACCCCACTTATAGACGCATCTGTAGCAGACAAATGCTGAAGGCATTGTGAGAAAATAAGAAATTGCTCATAATGATCAATTTCTCCAGTTACCACAATGTCTTCAAATCGATTTAATAATTAAAATGTCATATTTGGAGATTTTTCTAATTTTTTCTCATATGTATCCAAAGTCGTCGGCTCCTGTTTTTTATATGTGGGAAAGGGTAAACAGGTGCTCTTTGAGACCGTCTATGAGTTACCGGCGAAAAGTGCAAAGCCAGATCAGACTGCTCGGATCCAGTGACAAACCGGATATGTACTGGTCGAATATGAATCACGGTCCGTTTTAACAGAAGATTGCTTACATATTAAAGCTAAAGCGCACGAAGTGAAATTCATGTTTTAAATAACAGAAACAAATGTTGACCAATCACAAAAACAAACAAGTTGTTTGTTTTTATCTGTAGCCGTGTAGCTTTAGTTAATTATGTTCCGTACTCAGTCAATGTCAAATTGATTGATTGATTGGAATTTAACGTCATTTTCATCAATTGTTCAATCATATCACTGCGGTCTGTTCATCTACCCATGTATTTCTTCTCACACAACAAATAATCCGTAAGCCCATTGGTGGAGGACGATTAACACTTGTCGCATTGACTTTTGTCGAACTTCGGAAAGAATATTGACCAAGTTGGGGTTAGAATTCACATCCCTTGATTGACAGCCGGCGAAATTATCGACTGAGCTACCGGGGCTCGGCTGTTATCCCTGTGACACGGGAGCTCGGCTGTTATCCCTGTGACACGGTGTCACGGCTGTTATCCCATGATACGGGGCTTGGCTGATATTCCATGACACGGTGGCTCGGCTGTTATCAATGTGGCACGGGGGATTCGGCTGTTATTCCTTTGACACGGGTGCATGCCAATGCCTTATCTGATGATCGTTAAATTGGTAATGATTTTTAATAGTGGACATGAGGGAGTAAGGGTGATTGAGGTTAAAATTTTCCGCAAGCTGGGATATGCCAAGTAGTTCCCCGTAAATAACTGAGTTTGCCTATAAATGATTGTGTACCTTCACCAGACTGTCCGCATATTAGAACGAGTTCTACTCCCTTAGAAATGTGCATACGATGCACTTGAGCTGCTTTATTGCGCGGTTGCATCAGCACCAGTGCATATATTGGTTATGTTTAGAACTACCACTGGTGCAATGGGCTGACCCAAATTTTGGTGGGAGGTAACTCTTTTCAATGGCAGAGGGTGTTCTACCCGTAAAAATGGACGAAAATATAACAATTTAGAGTTTAAATTTCTTTATTGACATTGGAATAAAGATTTGCCTGTTTTTGGCTTTACGACGCTTTCAACAGGTAATGTCATTCTGCGGTGACAGGACATATGATATTGGTCCCACACCTTATATTTACATCGAGATAAAAATAGATCAGGTATGAAACCAATACAACCACACCTGCTGGAGCTCAAGAGTTGCATTGATTCCAAGCGTTCAGACGTATATGTTGATTGATATATATATAATTAATTATAGACCCTGTGGATTAAAATAACAGCAAATATATTTTTTTATCTTTCTCTTTCTACCTCGGGTGCGGGATGTCACGGGTTTGATTCCCGACCGAGTCATAGCAAAGTCTTTAAAAATGGTAATACTTGCTTTCCCTCCTTGAATCTAAGGCTTTTGGGGTTAGTACTTAGACTGTCTCGCTATTGTCAGTTAAAAATGGACAGATAGTACTGGACCATTACCTAGGAAACGCCTTGTTATAACTAAACAATTGTTGAAAGCAATGTTAAGCACCATATAAACAATGTTTTCAATATATAAGCCATAAGCAGTAGTATATAAGTTAGGTCTATAGATTCTTTTTATAAAAATATCATGGAAAATTGTAGCCTAGATGATATTAAACGACGTCATATATATAACCCGCATCATGAAACGACGTCATATATACATACCCGCACCATGAAACAACGTCATATATACATACCCGCATCATGAAACGAAGTCATAGATACATACCCTCATCATAAAACGATGTCATATATACATACCCGCATCATGAAACGACGTCATAGATACCCGCATCATGAAACGACGTCATTGGTACATACCCGCATCATGATACGACGTCATAGATACATACCCGCATCATGAAACGACGTCATTGATACATACTCGCTTTACGAAATAATACTTACTATTCGACATTTCTTTTTAATATGCAAATAAGCCGTTTTATTTCTTATTTACGAAATAATAGTTAGTATTCAAAACTTTTTTAATATACAAATTTGCGCTGTTTAATTAAGTAAATTAATAAATTAAAATAAATATCTCGAGTCTACCATCAGCCGAGCACCGGTAGCGGTAGCTCAGTCGGTAAGGACGCGGGCTGTCAATCTAGGGGTTGTGAGTTCGAACCCCAGCTCGGCAAACATTATTTACGATGTTGAACATAAACCACTGCGACAAGCGTCATTTCGTCTTTCACCAATGGGCTAACAGTCGATGTGGACAAACAGCCAGTTGCGTGGAAAGTATGTTGTTGATTGATTGGGGTTTTCCACATAGACTGAGCCCATTGGTGGAAGACGAATGACGCCATGTCGCATTGACTTTTGTCAATCGTCGGTAAGAAAGTTGGCCGAGCCGGGATTCGAACTAACAAACCCCTGGATTGACAGCCCGCATCCGCTACCGGGGCTGGCAAAGTATGTTGTGTGGAGTACTGGTGTGAAAAAACAGGAAACATATGATTAGGTGAATTGGCTGCTGTGATATGACTGAAAAGTTGATTGTTGAAAACGGCATTAAACACCAATCAACACAAAACCATCAGATAACCATGTGGAAACTCGGTAACACGTGCACTTATAAAGTTTATGAAATGTAATGTGTTATGGTAAATACGAACTAAAACTGCTGATTTGCATATTAAAATAAAGTACCGAATTATTATTTCGTTTTATCGAAATAAAACAGCTAATTTGCATATTAAAAAAAAGTATCGAATTATTATTTCGTTTTAACGAAATATTTATTTCGTAAA
>JASEVX010000014.1:34791773-35134292 GCA_031761405.1 Serripes groenlandicus
ACATCGATACTACACTAAAGTTAACATAATTTTCTTCTACAATTGTTATAAAATCTTTGCCTAGAACCTCACCCCTCATTTTACTTCCTCTCGGATATTGGTAACCTAGGTTACTATTATTGCAGACTTCGCTTTTCAACACATGTTACCATGGTATCTAATAAAATAAGACTTACCTCCCACTGTTACATATTTGACCTACTATAATTACATACCTCGCTCTATTACATATGTTAAGGTGGTTACTAGTAATACATACTTCCCTCTACTAAATTTCTAACCAGGGTTACTAGTAATACATACTTTACTCTATTACATATGTTAAGGTGGTTACTAGTAATACATACTTTGCTCTACTAAATTTCTAACCACGGTTACTAGTAATACATACTTTGCTCTATTACATATGTTAAGGTGGTTACTAGTAATACATACTTTGCTCTATTACATATGTTAAGGTGGTTACTAGTAATACATACTTCCCTTTACTAAATTTCTAACCAGGGTTACTAGTAATACATACTTTACTCTATTACATATGTTAAGGTGGTTACTAGTAATACATACTTTACTCTATTACATATGTTAAGGTGGTTACTAGTAATACATACTTTACTCTATTACATATGTTAAGGTGGTTACTAGTAATACATACTTTGCTCTACTAAATTTCTAACCACGGTTACAAGTAATACATACTTTACTCTATTACATATGTTAAGGTGGTTACTAGTAATACATACTTTGCTCTATTACATATGTTAAGGTGGTTACTAGTAATACATACTTCCCTCTACTAAATTTCTAACCAGGGTTACTAGTAATACATACTTTGCTCTATTACATATGTTAAGGTGGTTACTAGTAATACATACTTTACTCTATTACATATGTTAAGGTGGTTACTAGTAATACATACTTTACTCTATTACATATGTTAAGGTGGTTACTAGTAATACATACTTTACTCTATTACATATGTTAAGGTGGTTACTAGTAATACATACTTTACTCTATTACATATGTTAAGGTGGTTACTAGTAATACATACTTCCCTCTACTAAATTTCTAACCACGGTTACTAGTAATACATACCTTGCTCTATTACATATGTTAAGGTGGTTACTAGTAATACATACTTCCCTCTATTAAATTTCTAACCAGGGTAACTACTATAACAAACTTTCCTTCCGGATATGCTTGGAAATGGTTACTCTTATTACAGACTTGCGTTTCTATCATATATTACCATGCTTAGTACTCATACATGCTTCCCTCTATTACATATGTTTACCATGGTTACTTTGATAACAAACGAGTAACATATGTTACCATGGTGACTATTATTACATACTTCCTTCTATTACATATGTTACCATGATTACTTTTATAACATACTTCCCTCTTTTTCATATGTTACCATGGTGACTATTATTACATACTTCCCTATATTACATATGTTACCATGGTGACTATTATTACAGACTTTCTTTCCGGATATGTGTGACAATGGTATATACTGTACGAATCTGGCTGGGGAGTGTACGGCTCGTACTCGCCCGTATGAAGGAACACCTTGCTCGGCGGATTTAAACTCGGTAAGTTAATACCTTACCACACATGACCATTCTGGTCGCAGACAACTTTTAAAATATGGAGGAACATATATGGAATGTTCTAACACGTGAACATTGAACAGAAGTGTACCATGTGCTCTTCATTAGTTATTCCTCATTTTGTGACAATATTTTTAAACGTTGTCAAAATGAGTTTTTAAATTGGAAATGGTTAATTTGTCACACTTTTTTCAGCATTACAAAAATTGTAATTCCTTGTAGAAATAAACTATTTCTTAGCATGATATAACCTGTCTCGATCTTACATATGCAATTACGGTATCTATGACGCCACTAAATTTACGCCAAAATGCTTTCAACAAAGCTAATTCATACGAATCAGGCATAATAGGGAAGAGCGAGATAATCAACGCCCCTAGTTCACCAGGGCTGCATTATATCGACACTTATGACCCGGTGTTCACCAGAGCTGCATTATATCGACACTTAGGACCCAGTGTTCACCAGAGCTGCATTCTATCGACACTTAGGCCCCGGTGTTCACCAGGGTTGCATTATATCGACATTTAGGCCCCGGTGTTCACCAGGGCTGCATTATATCGACATTTAGGCACCGGTGTTGACCAGGGCTGCATTATATCGACACTTAGGACCCAGTGTTCACCAGGGCTGCATTATATCGACATTTAGGCCCCTGTGTTCACCAGAGCTGCATGCTATCGACACTTAGGCCGAGCCCGGTTGTTCAATAGGGCTACAGTATATCGGCACTTAGGCCCCGATGATCACCAGAGCTGCATTATATCGACACTTAGGCCCCGCTGTTCACCAGAGCTGCATTCTATCGACACTTAGGCCTCGGTGTTCACCAGAGCTGCATTCTATCGACAATTAGGCCACGGTGTTCACCAGAGCTGCATTATATCGACACTTCTGCCTCAGTGTTGAACAGGGCTGCATTATATCGACACTTAGGCCTCGGTGTTCACCGGGGCTGCATTCTATCAACACTTGGGCCGAGCCCGGTTGTTCAACAGAGCTGCATTATATCACACTTAGGCCCCGCTGTTCACCAGAGCTGCATTCTATCGACACTTAGGCCGAGCCCGGTTGTTCAACAGGGCTGCATTATATCGACACTTAGGCCCCGGTGTTCACCAGAGCTGCATTCCATCAACACTTAGGCTGAGCCCGGGTGTTCACCAGGGCTGCGTTATATCGACACTTAGGCCGAGCCAGGGTGTTCACCAGGGCTGCGTTATATCGACACTTAGGCTGAGCCCGGGTGTTCACCAGGGCTGCGTTATATCGACACTAAGGCCGAGCCCGGGTGTTCACCAGGGCTGTATTATATCGACACATAGACCCCGGTGTTCACAAGGGCTGTATTCTATCGAGACGTAGGCTGAGCCCGGGTGTTCACCAGGGCTGTATTATATCGACACTTAGGCCGAGCCCGGGTGTTCACCATGGCTGCATTATATCGACACTTAAGCCGAGCCCCAATGTTCACCAGGGCTGCATTATATTGAAACTTTGGCCCTGGTGTTCACCAGAACTGCATTCTATCGACACTAAGGCCGAGCCAGGTTGTTCACCAGGGTTGCATTATTTCGACACTTAGGCCCCGGAGTTCACAAGAGCTACATTCTATCGACACTTAGGCCGAGCCCGGGTGTTCACCAGGGCTACATTCTATCGACACTTAGGCCGAGCCCGGGTGTTCACCAGGGCTGCATTATATCGACACTTAGGCCGAGCCTGGGTGTTTACCAGGGCTGCATTATATTGAAACTTAGGCCCTGGTTTTCACCAGGGCTGCATTCTATCGACACTTAGGCCGAGCCTGGGTGTTCACCAGGGCTGCATTGTATCGACACTTAGGCCCCGGAGTTCACAAGAGCTACATTCTATTGACAATTAGGCCGAGCCCGGGTGTCACCAGGACTTCATTATATTGACACTTAGGCACCGGTCTTCACCAGAGCTGCATACTATCGACACTTAGGCCGAGCCCGGGTGTTCACCAGGGTTACATTCTATTGACACTTAGGCTGAGCGCCGGTGTTCATATTGACTTAGGCCTCGGTGTTTACCAGGGCTGGAGTATATCGACACTTAGGCTGAGCCATGTGTTCACCAGGGCTGCATTCTATCGACACTATTCTAAATGTTACAATGTTCCCTAAAATATTACCTTGTTAAACGAGTTATCAAATAAAAGTGAATGAAAAAGAGTTTATATGCTCTAATCTTAGATTTGAAAAGCAATAAATAATAATAATAGTTAATTATATTAATAATGATAATAATAATAAAATAGATAACACTTCAGTTGACTGCTAATACAAAGTCTCGCGAGTGAAGGGAGGGAATAATGAAGTTGGAATGCTCAATGATATTAACACGACGTCAAGGCACTCAAGAACAGACGTTCATGGGTAGGAGGGGGAGGAGGGGAGGGGGAAACAGTGCGACTATCAAAGATCCAGCTCAGACTGGTTCTATGTTCGTCACGGTGTAGAGCCGGGATAGCCCACTCCGTATACGCCGTTTACTAGTAATACACGGGTCTCGTGTTCAAACCCCGGCGTGATTGATACAGTCAATTGGATAAGCGTCTTTCGTCAGCCATAGAAGGGCTAAATGATAACAGTAACTAGTAACCTGTGAAGAATGTTGTTTAGAGAAATGGTGCGAGAAAGCCGCCAAACACTCGTTAGTTAAACTGGTCGCCGTGATATAATTAATTTTTCGTTGAAAACGTGGTTGAACTCCATTTAAACAATGAATAATTTATAAGTACATGCGTCCTACAAATCATCTGATAAACAATACAGGTTTCTAGTTATATTGGAATATGTGTATCAAGATCAACCATGGGAACACAGCAAAATGCTGTTTGTACACAGGTGGTCTTTAATAGCAGGGTCATTTATGTAGAAATTAGTAATTGTGATACTAAACGTGTGGTCGCTATATACAGGGACTCTCTATTCCAAGGTGGTCTTTAGCACAGGTTTGACTATATAGTTTCATTGCTACTTTTTTCCTGATCAAATTGGTTTGTAACCATGATGAATAGGAGTCCGTTCAAGGGTAACGCTACAAGTTGGAAACAGTGCAGATCCAGATCTCAACTCTCCCTTATTCCTTACAGTGTAAGAAGCTTCTGACATTTAGTGTAGATTCAAGAATTAGAAGGAGGAGCAGATGCGCACAAGCTTATTTGAACCTGCACTGTTCCGAAATGCAAACCTTTTACCATGGACGGCTTTATAAAGTTGCTTTTGTTCGTCTTCTTTTCAGACTTGTTTGAAAGGAGACTGTTACATCCCGCCCAGTAAGTACTGATGAACATTTTCGTAAAATATGTGACTGCAAAAACATCTATGAAAGGCATGTTTTGAAAACAATATCGATAATGGATAAATTACTAAACAATTGTTAAACGCTTATAGCCATTTAATAGTTTTTAACATAACGCATAATGCAAGGTTATGCCCAAGAACATAAAGTATTATAATGCAATGTTATGCGCAAGAACATAAAGTATTATAATGTAATTTTATGCACAATAGCATCTAATGTTATAATGCCATGTTATGCGCAATAAAATAAAGTATTACAATGCAATGTTATGCGCAAGAACATGAAGTGTTATAATGCAAGGTTATGCGCATGAACACAAAGTGTTTCCGAGAAGTTGATGATGAATCCTATTTGAAAACAGTTACCGATTAGTGGGATTCGATTTTTAAACTTGAGAAAATAATTAAAATAATTTATCTTATTGTTAAACTCTATTTGTTCCATTCAGTAATAGTTGACATACCAAATCAATGTGTTCCATTCTGTGATAGTAGAGAGACCCGGTCCATTTGTTCCATTCTGTGATAGTAGACAGACCCAGTCCATTTGTTCCATTCTGTGATAGTAGACAGACCCAGTCCATTTGTTCCATTCTGTGATAGTAGACAGACCCAGTCCATTTGTTCCATTCTGTAATAGTTGACAGACCCAGTCCATGTGTTTCATTCTGTGATAGTTGACAGACCAAGTCCATTTGTTCCATTCTGTGATAGTTGACAGACCTAGTCCATTTGTACCATTCTGTGATAGTAGACATACCTAGTCCATTTGTTTCATTCTGTGATAGTAGACAGACCAAGTCCATTTGTTCTATTATGTGATAGTTGACAGACACAGTCCATTTGTTTCATTATGTGATAGTAGACAGACCAAGTCCATTTGTTCCATTCTGTGATAGTTGACAGACCCATTCCATTTGTTCCATTCTGTGATAGTAGACATACCAAGTCCATGTGTTCCCTTATGTGATAGTAGACAGACGTGTCCTTGTTCGTAACGGTTGAACACGGCATGGTGAAACAGTCCATTTAAACACCAGATAAGTCTTGAAGTCGTTGAAACAAAACCAAGCCATCTTTTTCTAAACCCAAAAATTGTAACTGAACGTTAAGAACTTTAATCAATCAAATTGGAAAGAATGACAATTTTATCATTTGTATTATGTATGTATGATGGAAATATTTAATGTATATTACATATGTACGATGGAAACATTTAATGTATATTACATATGTACGATGGAAACATTTAATTTGTATTATATATGTATGATGGAAACATTTAATTTGTAATATGTATGTATGACGGAATCATTAACTTTGTATTATGTATGTATGATGTAATCATTTAATGTATATTACATATGTACGATGGAAACATTTAATTTGTATTATATATGTATGATGGAAACATTTAATTTGAATTATGTATGTATGACGGAAACATTTAATGTATATTACATATGTACGATGGAAACATTTAATTTGAATTACATTTGTACGATGGAAAAATTTAATTTGTATTACATATGTACGATGGAAACACTTAATTTGTATTATATATGTATGATGGAAACATTTAATTTGTATTAGGTATGTACGATGGAAACATTTAATTTGAATTATATATGTATGATGGAAACATTTAATTTGAATTATGTGTGTATGATGGAAACATTTAATTTGAATTATGTATGTATGATAGAAACATTTAATTTGAATTATGTATGTATGATGAAATCATTTAATTTGTATTATGTATGTAAGATGGAAACATTTAATTTGAATTATATATGTATGATGGAAACATTTAATTTGAATTATGTATGTATGATGGAAACATTTAATTTGAATTATGTATGTATGATGAAAATATTTAATTTGAATTATGTATGTATGATGGCAACATTTAATTTGAATTATGTATGTATGATGGAAACATTTAATTTGAATTATGTATGTATGATGGAAATATTTCACTTGTATTATGTATGTTTGATGGAAACATTTAATTTGTATTATGTATGTAAGATGGAAATATTTATTTTGAATTATGTATGTATGATGGAAATATTTAATTTGAATTATGTATGTATGATGGCAACATTTAATTTGAATTATGTATGTATGATGGAAACATTTAATTTGAATTATGTATGTATGATGGAAACGTTTAATTTGTATTATGTATGTATGATGGAAATATTTAATTTGTATTATGTATGTAGGACGGAAACATTTATTTTGAATTTGTTATGTATGTATGATGGAAACATTTAATTTGTATTATGTATGTAAGATGGAAACATTTATTTTGAATTATGTAAGTATGATGGAAACATTTAATTTGAATTATGTATGTATGATGGCAACATTTAATTTGAATTATGTATGTATGATGGAAACATTTAATTTGAATTATGTATATATGATGGAAACATTTAATTTGTATTATGTATGTAAGATGGAAACATTTAATTTGAATTATGTATGTAAGATGGAAACACTTAATTTGAATTATGTATGTATGATGGAAACATTTAATTTGTATTATGTATGTATGATGGAAATATTTAATTTGTATTATGTATGTATGATGGAATCATTTAATGTATCTTACATATGTACGATGGAAACATTTAATTTGTATTATATATGTATGATGGAAACATTTAATTTGAATTATGTATGTATGATGGAAACATTTAATTTGTATTATGTATGTATGATGGAAATATTTCACTTGTATTATGTATGTATGATGGAAACATTTAATTTGAATTATGTATGTATGATGGAAACATTTAATTTGCATTTCATATGTACGATGGAAACATTTAATTTATATTATATATGTATGATGGAATAAATTAATTTGGATTATGTATGTTCCTGACTATATCATTTTATTTATATAATTAAAGTGCGATATAAACATTTATTTGTATTATTATATTGAGGTGACAATTTGTATTTTGTTAATATGATGAACTAATTCAATTTGTATTATGTAAATTTTATGAAAACATTCTATTTGTGGTATGTCAATATGATGGACCTATTCCACATGTGTTATGTAAAAGTGCTAGAATGTGTCACGCGCTTATTGCGTTTAAACAATTAGCAAAGTTAACACAAAAGTCACGCTTATTGAATTTAAACATTTATTAAAGTTAGCCTAAAAGTCACGCATATGAAGTTTAAACAGTTATCAAAGTTAACCCAAAATTCACACTTCTTGAGTTTAAGCAGTTATCAAAGTTAACCTAAAATTTACTATTATTGAGTTTAAACAGTTATCAAAGTTAACCCACAAGTCAAGCTTATTGAATTTGAATAGTTATCAAAGTTAACCAAAAAGTCACGCTTATTCAGTTTAAACAGATATCAAAGTTATCTTAAAAGTCAAGCTTATTGAGTTTAAACAGTTATAAAACTGAACCAAAAAGTCACGCTTATTGAGTTTAAACAGTAATCAAAGTTAACCCAAAAGTCACGCTTATTCAGTTTAAACAGTTATCAAAGTTATAACCCAAAAGTCACGCTTATTGAGTTTGAACAGTTATCAAAGTTATCTGAAAAGTAATTCTTATTGATTTTAAACAGTTATCAAAAAGTTAACCTAAATTTCACGCTTATTGAGTTTAGAAAGTTATCAAAATTAACCTAAAAGTCATGCTTATTATAATGATAAAAAAGAATCATGACAAAAGTTTAGTGTAAGTTATCGGTGTATGATATATTTTGTTTGTTTATGTTTTCAAGAGAAATTTGTGGGCGAAAACTGCACTTTTGCAAGTGACTGCAGGGGAGGCAACGTTGATTGTTCTGGATCGCCTTCGACCTGCAGATGTCCGTCTGACCGATTCTTTGATGTTGAAACTGGAAACTGCATGCCGGGTAAGTTGATTGATTGGTTAGGTTTAACGACGTTCTCAACATTTATAAATCATATCACGACGGTTAGTTTTAGAAATAAAGTTTCTCCAGGCTTTTTGTGACCAGTACTCCATGCAATATACTTTCCAAGCATCTGTGTGCTTTTCCATATAGACTATTATGCATGACTCATGACACTATATTATCCATTGTAGAGGTGACTTTGGGCTCTAGCTGTGCAGTCAATGCGGCCTGTTTGGACTCAAATGCGGAATGTATATCGAGCGTTTGTGAATGTAAAACTGGCTACTACAATGGCAGTGGTTCATGTGTCTTATGTAAGTACACTGTCTAATTAATTTGTATTACATATGTATTATTGAACAATTTCATTTGTATTATGTATATATGATGGAACCATTTCATTTATATTATGTATTTGTGATTGAACAATTTCATTTGTATCACTGATGTATGGGTTGAGCAATTTCATGTCTTTTATTAAAGTGTGATAGATCAAATTATTTTTAAAAAGGCCAATCTATGTAAGCATTTCCTCTTCCAAAGAGGTTGCGTGGGATGCATGGTAATTGATTTTGTTCAAATTTTACCCATTTTCTCAACTTGATGAAAAAGACAAAAACAGGCAAAAAAAACACATTGCTGTTGACTGTGGTTGCCAGAACAACAGGCTCACTCTTTTTCACGATTTAGATGGAAACATCTCTAAATTTTTCACATAGTTTATGACATAAATGAATAAATATTTGTCATCATCTAATAAAGGAAATCAAACAAAATACTTTGTGTATCAATTTGTACACTACGCTGCCAGACCCTTCTTATAGAGGGGTGTTTTATAAATATTTAAAAAATGTATCTAGTGAATAAAAATGAATATAAATATAAATATATAAAGGCTATGCGGAACATGGCCTCTAAAATATGTTTCCATGGCTATACAAATTATCATTTTTAATATTTCCCCAAAGAAATAAAATGTTTAATGTTAATAAAACTATTGCCGAGATGAATGCTGATGAGGGTAAACAAGTAATGTATTTATAGATATCATCACCTCTTCTAACAAAAAGTATAAAAAGTATGGCTTTAAAATGTTTTGCCATTTAAGGTTCGCAAAATCATAATGTATTCATGTATTTGGTAAGAACTTGATAATAAATAAATAATTAAACAAATAATTTGAGAAAATGAATATTTTTTATCCAATTCCCGAAGAAACGACTATGAAATAGAGTAAATATAACTGTTCCCATGTAACAGGATGCCAAGATAAACATTTGAAATCTCTTTTCGCAGAAGTTTTGATTTTAACGCTAAATGTATATATTACGTAAAAGAAAATTGTTGATTAGAGATGAAAAGATTGTCACTAACTAAGAGTTTGTCATCAATGTATCAACTCTACACTGTTTGATAGTGATGGACGGTTTCTAGCTATTTTGTTTGAATTTAAATCAGGCAGATTTCTCTACTTCTTTACTTGTCATAAATATGGCAAGATGGGGGGTTTCTTGGAACACGGCTCATAAATATATATATCAGAAGAAAAGTGTTTATATGACATGTTGCAGTATCTTTAAAGCAAGGCTCAGGGTGATTTAATCGGATCACTATCTGTCCGTCTGTCTGTCCTTTTTCTGAGGCAAAACTTACAGCTAACTCTACGTCTCGACCCAACCATTTAAGATTGCAAGCTTCTATTTCGACAGAAAATTTGTAGAAAAATGAACATATTATTATAAAAATGCCTAAACCGTAAATGAAACTTATCAATAAAGGATTTGTTACGATATTAAATATGTATAAGAGGGCCACGAACGTTACATTCCCTTGATGTTTGGTTGATATCAGTCCAATGGTATAGGGAGAGATCTTTGTTCAAAGCTAAAAGTTCGTTCAACCCCTATTCTGATGTAACATGGCATCTAACTTTTCAAACCAATCAATAAAGCCTGATCATATTTTAGAAGATGATCACTAACGGAACATTTCCGCTTAATTGTAAATGTATCCTGAAATCAGCCACAAACTTAAATATAATTAGAATTATAATTATTTGTCATTTTGCATCTTTTCTGATGTCGTCTGGCTGCCATGTATTTCAATCAATAAATACGGCTTAAGCAAATTTTGTAGTGGAAACTAGAATCTGACAAGCGAATTAAGAGAATAATAATTTTACAGTTTAGGCATTTAACACCCGTCCTGCTGCAAAACAAAAGTTGTCTTTAGAATGTTTATCTATGAACAAATTGTGAAAAAGGACCACGAAAGGAACATTCCTGTGAAGTTTTGTTGAAATTTGCACATTGGAATTTACCCATTTTATGAAACAACCTGGTAATTGTGTCTTTTAACCAATTAATGTTGCTTAACTTATTATGAAGACGATCACTGAAGGAACAAATCAGACAAGCAGTTTTATGAATTGATTTTGTTGTTGTCATTTTGCCTTTGCCTTTTTCTGATGCCGCCTGGCTGCTTTTTTTTTTCAACCAATTAATATGGCCTGAACAATTATTGTAGAGAGTCACTAGAGGAACATTTCTACTAAATAGCCTTCAAATCAAAGAAGCGAATTTAGATATTGGGCATTTTACTCCCTTTCTGATACCGCACACACAAGAGTTCTACATATATCTTTTAAATTAGATAAGAAAAGGACCGCCAAAACAACATTTATGTGACATTTTTGACCAGTGGATAAGGATTTGGTGCATGTTGAAGCTGAATGTTCAATGATCCCCTTTTCAGATGCCACCTGGTTTATATGCTTGTTTTTTGCCATTTGCCTTTATGCCTTTTTCTGATGAACATAATTAAGAAAAGAACCGCCAAAAGAACATTTCTGTGACACTTTTTCCTGTGGATAAGGATTTGATGCATTTTGAAGCTTAATATTCAATGATCCCCTTTTCAGATGCCACCTGGTTTCTATGACTTTCAACCAAAAAAACTTAAAAACATGTAGAGGGTCTAAATGAAAAGTTTTGCTAAGTTATCTTTAAATCAGACAAGCACTTGCATACGAATATGGTTTTTAAAATTTGTCATTTGCGCCTTTTCTTATGCCACACTATTGCAGTGTTTAATAACCAAACAATATGAATATATTTGTAGAAACTTATCAAATGAAGATTTCTACCATATTATATTGGTATCAGATAAGCTAATTCAGAAGAGTATATGTTTAAAAAATTGGCAAATTGTACCCTTTATCAATCCGTAGCATGTTCTCCGGAGAAGGAATCCGCTGTGGTCGAGTGGTTAGCGTCGGGGATTTCGAAACCGGGTGTCCCGGGTTCGATCCCCAGTCGCGGCACTGGAGTGCAAGGCACATTTTCTAGCATCGTACTGGTTTGTTTACCCAGGGATCATGAATAATTAAATTTAATTGCGCGCTAAATGACCTTAGCTGTCGATGCACCATAAAACAACATACATTCATTGACACAATGTTTTCAAATGTTGCGTGCTGAATCTATTAATCGAAAAAGTGCTATAAAAATATCACAAACAAATCTACTTTGTTAGAACAAGTATATGTTGCTCAACTATTTCTGTTACTACAGGGAACAAATGGTTACAATTTACATAGTGTAATTTGTTTAGGCAGTGTTAGTAATAACATGAGTATATGGGACAGGAGGGTCGTAGGCATATTCTTATACTTTATTATTACACAAAATTATGATAATTACACATTCAAATGTTTGCATTGCTATGTAGTCAAGAATGTTTTGCACTATTCATTTAGGCGTACTGCATTTGGTCGAAATGGTCCTCTTATTAGTCATTTACTTCAGGTGACTACAAAACTTCACCTGTAATTATTGCTATGCTGTCCGTATGTCCACATTTCTTGTAAGCAATACTCCTCCTAAACGGCTCAATGGATTTGGTTCAAACTTTACATGAAGGTTACACATCATATGTAGATATGCATGAAGGAAGATCACACGCCTCGGACTCTTCCAAGGGGAGATAATTTAACTTAGAGGTTATCTGCGAGGGACTCCTGTGCACATACCTCCACATTTCTTGTAAGCACTACTCCTCCTAAACGGCTCAATGGATTTGGTTCAAACTTTACATGAAGGTTACACATCATATGTAGATATGCATGAAGGAAGATCACACGCCTCGGACTCTTCCAAGGGGAGATAATTTAACTTAGAGGTTATCTGCGAGGGACTCCTGTGCACATACCTCCACATTTCTTGTAACCACTACTCCTCCTAAACGGCTCAATGGATTTGGTTGCATGAAGGAAGATCACACGCCTCGGACTCTTCCAAGGGGAGATAATTTAACTTAGAGGTTATCTGCGAGGGACTCCTGTGCACATACCTCCACATTTCTTGTAAGCACTACTCCTCCTAAACGGCTCAATGGATTTGGTTCAAACTTTACATGAAGGTTACACATCATATGTAGATATGCATGAAGGAAGATCACACGCCTCGGACTCTTCCAAGGGGAGATAATTTAACTTAGAGGTTATCTGCGAGGGACTCCTGTGCACATACCTCCACATTTCTTGTAACCACTATTCCTCCTAAACGGCTCAATGGATTTGGTTCAAATTTTACATGAAGGTTACACATCATATGTAGATATGCATGAAGGAAGATCATACGCCTCAGACTCTTCCAAGGGGAGATAATTCAACTTAGAGGTTATCTGCGAGGGACTCCTGTGCACATACCTCCACATTTCTTGTAAGCACTACTCCTCCTAAACGGCTCAATGGATTTGGTTCAAACTTTACATGAAGGTTACACATCATATGTAGATATGCATGAAGGAATATCACACGCCTCGGACTCTTCCAAGGGGAGATAATTTAACTTAGAGGTTATCTGCGAGGGACTCCTGTGCACATACCTCCACATTTCTTGTAAGCACTACTCCTCCTAAACGGCTCAATGGATTTGGTTCAAACTTTACATGAAGGTTACACATCATATGTAGATATGCATGAAGGAAGATCACACGCCTCGGACTCTTCCAAGGGGAGATAATTTAACTTAGAGGTTATCTGCGAGGGACTCCTGTGCACATACCTCCACATTTCTTGTAAGCACTACTCCTCCTAAACGGCTCAATGGATTTGGTTGCATGAAGGAAGATCACACGCCTCGGACTCTTCCAAGGGGAGATAATTTAACTTAGAGGTTATCTGCGAGGGACTCCTGTGCACATACCTCCACATTTCTTGTAAGCACTACTCCTCCTAAACGGCTCAATGGATTTGGTTCAAACTTTACATGAAGGTTACACATCATATGTAGATATGCATGAAGGAAGATCACACGCCTCGGACTCTTCCAAGGGGAGATAATTTAACTTAGAGGTTATCTGCGAGGGACTCCTGTGCACATACCTCCACATTTCTTGTAACCACTACTCCTCCTAAACGGCTCAATGGATTTGGTTCAAATTTTACATGAAGGTTACACATCATATGTAGATATGCATGAAGGAAGATCATACGCCTCAGACTCTTCCAAGGGGAGATAATTCAACTTAAAGGTTATCTGCGAGGGACTCCTGTGCACATACCTCCACATTTCTTGTAAGCACTACTCCTCCTAAACGGCTCAATGGATTTGGTTCAAACTTTACATGAAGGTTACACATCATATGTAGATATGCATGAAGGAAGATCACACGCCTCAGACTCTTCCAAGGGGAGATAATTTAACTTAGAGGTTATGTAGATATGCATGAAGGAAGATCACACGCCTCGGACTCTTCCAAGGGGAGATAATTTAACTTAGAGGTAAACAAACATGGAGCGGGGGGTATTCTTCAGTGAGCTTTGCTCACAGTATTTCTAGTTTAAAATAGGATGGAACAATTACATTTGTATTACGTAAATAGGATGGATCAATTTCAATTGTATTATTCAAATATGATGAACGATTTCATTTATTTAATGTAAAAATGATGGAACAATATCATTTGTATAATGTAAATATGATGGAACCAATTAATTTGTATTATGAAAGTATAATGGAACAATTACATTTGTATTATTTTAATATGATGGAATCCTTTGTTTTGCATTATGTAAATATAGTGAAAACATCCATTTGTACCATGAGTTTTATATGAATATAAAGTACCATGAGTTTTATGTAAATATAATCTAAAATTCTACAAGAGATCATGCCAATCGTTTGAAGAGCTTAAGCGTGATGAGACATTGGCACGTTTGTTGCATTTAAACAGTTATCATAATAAACTCAACGTCACGTTCCTTGCATTTTAACAGTAATCCCAATAAATTCAAAAGTCACTATTATTATATTATTATGAAATTGCTTCATGCTGAAAGTGTTGTGTAAGCCATCGGTGAATTATATGTTTTGTTTGCTTATGTTTTCAAGTGAAATGTGTTGGCGAAAACTGCACTTTTTCAAGTGACTGCAGGGGAGACAATTTTGAATGTTTTGGATCGCCCACGACCTGTAGATGTCCATCTGACCGATTCCTCGATGTTGAAACTGGAAACTGTATGCTAAGTAAGTCGATTGATTGATTAGGTTTAACGATGTTCTCAACATTTATAAATCATATCACGACGGTCAGTTTGAGAAATAAAGATTCTCTAGGCTTTTTATGACCAGTACTCTATACAAAAATATACTTTCAAATCAACTGTCTGCTTTTCCATATAGACTTTATGCATGACTCGTTACACTATATTATCCATTGTAGAGGTGACTTTGGGCTCCAGTTGTGCAGTCAATGCGGCCTGTTTGGACTCAAATGCGGAATGTATTTCGAGCGTTTGTGAATGTAAAACTAGCTACAACAATGACAGTGGTTCATGTGTCTTATGTAAGTACACTGTCTAATTAATTTATATTGCTTATGTATTAATCGAAATCCGTGACAATGCTTGACAAATAGTTATTGACTGGGATGTTCAATTGTATTTTGTAAATATGAGGAATCAATTTCAAATGTACTGTATAAATATGTTGAAGTAAATACATGTGTATCATGTAATCAAAGTACTTAAAGTGCTGAAGATATAATTGCGATCGGTAAAAAAGAGATGAAGAAGTGCATATAGAAATATTTATCTAGACAAATCCCCACCGTCACAGACAAGTAATGATGCATCTGACCATAATGAAATATTTCCAAGATCATAGATTTTTGTTGGTGAAACTTAATTGACCACACCTCCGCATATAACATTCGATCCACATGGTACTTTTTAAATGATCATATTACACAATAGATCTATGAAAATTAAACCACGAACATTTATGACAGTACATTGACTGTAATGAACCAACTGATGCATTCTGAGTATGCTATCTATTAATGCAATCCATTCATGTTTACAATTATAACAGTAAACTTCGAAGTGTTATCTACCAAGACAATTGTGTTTTGAATAATTTTCTGGTTGTTCGTGTCAAGTTTTATACTTACTTTTAGTGTCTGTTAAACGAAATTGATTGCAAGCTTGAAAAATGAACTCATTAATATAAAAAGGCCTAAATCGAAAACAATGTAATAACGTACAAACTAGTTCTGCATCTTAATAGAGAGCTTAAATAAAACTTATCAAAAAAGGATTTGTTATGTTATTAAATATTTGTAAGAGGACCACCAACGTTACATTCCCGTGATGTTTGGTTGATATCAATCCAATGGTTTAGGGAGAGATTTTTGTTTAAAGCTAAAAGTTCCTTCAACCCCTATTCTGATTTAACATGGCATCTCACTTTTCGAACCAATCAATAAAGCCTGAACACATTTAAGAAGAAGATCACTCACTAACGGAACATTTCCGCTTAATTGCAAATGTATCCTGAAATCAGACACAAACTTAAATATAATTAGAACTGTAATGTTTTGTCATTTTGCATATTTTCTGTTGCCGTCTGGCTGCCATGTTTGTCAATCAATCAAAACGGTTTAAGCAAATTTTGTAGAGGAACATTTTTCCTAAATTAACTTGGAATCTGTCAAGCGGATTAAGATTAAAATAATTTCATAGTTAAAGCATTTAACACTCTTCCTGCTGCGAAACACAAATTGTGTTTACACTCCCCCACTTCTCCCAAGAAAAAGGCATAAATTTTAGCCATGGCTTATCAGTCCTGGTTATCAGCTGTATCCATTAATTGGCCATTAACTCAGATTCCCTACTAGGCTATAGCCCCCAATTAATTATCTCTGTCCGACCGATGACAACATCACAACATTTGAATCCTTTATCATTGCATTCAGTGTAATATAAAACAAAATCAGATTTGTGATTACTTTTTTTTGTACGAGCTTTTGAATAAGACTTATAGAAAAGTAAATTTATTTATTTGGGTTTTACGCCGCTTTCAACAATATTTCAGTTATATCACTGCGACAGTTCACTTATTCATGATCCCTGGGTAAACAAACCAGTACTAGGCTAGAAAATGTGCCATGCTCAAGGGCAATCCACCATGACTGTAGTGCCGTGACTGGGGATCGAACCCGGGGACACCCGGTTTCGAAATCCCCGACGCTAACCACTCGACCACGGCGGATTCCTCTACATAAAAGTAAAGATGTATAAAATTAAAGACATTTTGTTTACATTATGACCTTTATTTGTGTAACCTTTTCCCTCATTCGACAATTCAGACATGCAGACGACTTTGAACATATTTTGTCAACAAATAGAAAATATTTATAATTGAATAGATAACCTATGATTAAAAGTTGAAAACATTGTAGCAAAAGGAGAAATTGGTCGCTTTGAGCAATTTCTTCTTTTGTCACTTTGTTTTCAAAATGCCGTCTGCCTCAGAGGCGTTAGAAAGCGTCTATATGTGGGAAAGGGTTAACTATTTACCACATACAATGAATCTGAAATAGTCTTGGGCAAAAAAAAGGAAAGTTATTACAGTTGAAGATAGATGATACACCCATGTTTAACATACACAAAGCACTGCCTTTATACTCCAAAGTAACTGTTACCCTATCCCGTTGAATTTTGTCAACTAGTATAAACGGCCTCTATTTGCGACAAGTGCATACCATTTAAGATACTGGAGCAGAAGACTTTGAAAACATTGAAATAAAAAGAAGTAGTTGCACATGATGAGCAATTTCACCATTTGCCACCAAGTTTTGAATTCTATTCAATAGTTATACTTTCATATTAAGAGTTTTACTGCCATTGTCAACAGATATTTTCAAAGCGGTCTGCTGCAGATTCACTGTATTTACATATTTTTATAAGAGTAAACACTGTTGTATGCGGAGAAATTTCTTTCCTTTTCCAAAACTGATTTAAAAAATTGTCTGCTGCATAGGTTTAGATATCATATATGCAATTTCCTCAAATATTATAATTAGAGTCGTCTGCTTTGAAA
Source organism: Serripes groenlandicus (assembly GCA_031761405.1). NCBI lineage: Eukaryota > Metazoa > Mollusca > Bivalvia > Cardiida > Cardiidae > Serripes > Serripes groenlandicus. Next base: position 34,810,011 of record JASEVX010000014.1, read on the forward strand.
AACTGAAATATCTATTTTGTAGAAGAATATAAAGGTACACTTTTGGTAGAGTTGAAATTATTTCTCTCGATCCTTTCTCCAGAATAATTTCAAAACTTGGGTGTAGCAGCAAATACAGTAACATCCATCTCCGCAGCTTCAAAAGTTCACCCAATACCTTTTTAACGTTTTTAAAAAGTCATCTGCTTTGTATAAATACCTACCAATGCATTTGAGTAATGTGATCCAAATGGACAATATCTGTAAGAAGTTAATTGAAATACTCTGTGATGATTTGGTGAATAATGAAAAGACAGATTGAACTGCCTGTATATGCAGGTTGATTTCGATCTACACTGGTTGAAAATCGCTAGGTTGATTTTGCTGGAGCAAGCTTTTTGAAAAAAGTTGAAGATATTGTATGGTAAGGAGAAATTTAAATGATCGTTATAAGCAATTGCATTTATTTTCATAGTTATTTCAAAATTTGTCGGCAGCAAAGGTATCAAAATTCATCTATATAATGAAGGGGATGAAATTAGGACTGTACACATTTATGTATCTTAGCCAAGCATTTACAGCATGAATTCATCAATGCATAGGTTTTTGTTTCAGACAAATATTTTACTAAGTTACAGTTGAGTAATTAAATCTACTCTAATTATGAATGTATATATTTTAATTACAAATATTACAAATGCATTGATACTATGATACTAGAACATTTTGTTGTCTTTCTCCCAGAAAAATAAAAATAAATCTCTTCGAATAAAAACACAGTCCATAAAATAGTCTCTCAGGTTAAATCAGCAATGACCGAGACACTAGTGTAATAAATTATGACCTGCTGTGCTACAGACACCGTATCTAATTTTATGGGCCTATTTTAACAGTATTAAGATATGACCAAAAGTTGAAGAAATCGCATTTCTTAGGGATGAGTGGACGACTGTTTAGAATGTTTATCTATGAACAAATTGTGAAAAAGGACCACGAAATGAACATTCCTGTGAAGTTTTGTTGAAATTTGCACATTGAATAAGGACGAGATGTATGTTGAAGCAAAACTTTCAATTTTTCCCATTTTTTGAAACAGCCTGGTAATTGTGTCTTTCAACCAATCAATGTGGCTTAAAGTATTATGAAGAGGATCGCTGAAGGAACAAATCAGACAATCAGATGCCGCCTGGCTGCCTTTTTTTCAACCAATTAATATTGCCTGGACAAATTTTGTAGAGATTCACTGAAGGAACATTTCTACTAAATAGCATTGGATTCGAAGAATCGAATTTAGATATTAGGCATTTTACTCCATTTCTCATAGCGTACAAACAAGAGTTTTACATATATCTTTGAACATAATTAAGAAAAGGACCGCCAAAAGAACATTTCTGTGACATTTCTTTCCAGTGGATAAGGATTTGATCCATCATAAAGCTGAATGTTCAATAATCCCCTTTTCAGATGCCACCTGGTTTCTATGACTTTCAACCAGAAAACCTTAAAAACATGTAGAGTGTTACTAAATGAACAGTTTTGCTAAGTTATCTTGAAATCAGACAAGCACTTTCATACGAATATAGTTTTTAAAATGTGTCATTTTGCCCCTTTTCTTATGCCGTCCGATGGCAGTGTTTAATAACTAATCGATATGATTATATTTGTAGAAAGTTATCTAATGAAAATTTCTACCATATTATATTGATATCAGATAAGCTAATTCAGAAGAGTATATGTTTAACAATTTGGCAAATTGCACCCTTTCTGAATCCGTAGCATGTTCTCCGTAGAAAACAAATATATAGCGCAGATTCATCACTTTTCCAAATATTAACAAAAGTTGTCTGCTGCAGAAAGGGTCTGTATCTGGATAATGCTTGATATCACACGTTTATTTTTCTAAATATCTCAGAATAGAATAGAAGACATTGTGGCAAAAAGAGATAATTCTCTTTTTGAGCAATGTCTCCGTTTTACACAATGTTTTCAAAAGGCGTGTGCTGCATCTATAAATGGAACAAAATACTATAAAAATATCACAAATAAATCGACTTTGTCAGAACAAATATATGTTGCTCAACTATTTCTGTTACTACAGGAAACAAAGAGTTAAATTTACATAGTGTAATTTGTTCAGGCAGTGTTAGTACTAACTTGAGTATATGGGACAGAAGATTCGTAGGGATATTCTTATACTTTATTATTACACAAAATTATGATAATTACACATTCAGAGACTTGCAATGTTATTTGGTTACCTATAATAAGTGTATTTTGTAAACTTATTTGACTTTTGCTTATGTTTGAATTGTTATTCAGTCAAGAATGTTTTGCACTATTCATTTAGGCGTACTGCATTTGGTAAAAATGGTCCCCTCAGTCATTTACTTCACGTGACTTCCAAACTTCACCTGCAATTATTGCTATGCAATTTTACCAAAAATCATGGAACAATTTCAATTTCAATTGTTTAAATAGGATCGAAAGCATTTGTATTATGTAAATAGGACTGAAAAATTTAAATTGTATTATTCAAATATGATGAACGATTTCATTTATTTAGTGTAAATATGATGAAACAATATCATGTGTATAATGTAAATACGATGGAACCAATTAATTTGTATTATGAAAGTATAATGGAATAATTACATTTGTATTGTGCAAATATGATGGAATCATTTGTTTTGTATTATGTAAATATAGTAAAAACATCAATTTCTATTAGTTAAATATAAAGTAAAGTACCATGAGTTTTATGTAAATATAAAGTAAAGTACAATGAGTTTTATGTAAATACAATTTAAAATTAAAAAAGAGATCATGCCAATCGTTTGAATAGCTTATGTGTGATAAGAATGTGGCCCGTTTGTTGCATTTAAACAGTTATCAAAATTAACTCAACGTCACGTTCATTGCATTTTAACTATAATCAAATTCAAAAGTCACGTTTATTATAATGATTAAATTGATTCAAGCTAAAAGTGTAGTGTAAGCCATCGGTATATAATGTGTTTTGTTTGATTATGTTTTCAAGTGAAATCTGTGGGCGAAAACTGCACTTTTTCAAGTAACTGCAGGGGAGACAGCTTTGAATGTTTTGGATCGCCGACGACTTGCAGATGTCCTTCTGACCGATTCCTCGATGTTGAAACTGGAAACTGTATACCAAGTAAGTTGATTGATTGATATGGTTTAACGATGTTCTCAACATTTATAAATCATATCACGACGGCCAGTTTGAGAAATAAAGTTCCTGTAGGCTTTTTGTGACCAGTACTCTATACAATAATATAATTTCAAAGCAACTGTCTACTTTTCCATATAGACTTGTATGCATGACTCGTGACACTATATTATCGATTGTAGAGGTGACTTTGGGCTCCAGCTGTGCAGTCAATGCGGCCTGTTTGGACTCAAATGCGGAATGTATTTCGAGCTTTTGTGAATGTGAAACTGGCTACTACAATGACAGTGGTTCATGTGTCTTATGTAAGTACACTGTCTTATTAATTTGTATTTATTATGTATTAAGCGAAATCCATGACAATGCGTGACCAAAACGTTTTAGTGCCTACATATAATAGTTATTGACTGGTATGTTCAATTGTATTATGTAAATATGAGGAATCAATTTCAAATGTACTGTATAAATATGTTGAAGTAAATACATTTGTATCATTTAATCAAAGTACTTAAAGTGACTAAGATATAATTGCGATCGGTAAAGAAGAGATGAAGAAGGGCATATAGAAATATTTATATAGACAAATCCCCACCGTCACAGACAAGTAATGATATATCAGACCAGAATGAAATATTTCCAAGATCATAAACTTTTGTTCGTGAAACTTAATTGACCCCAACTCCGAATTCGGTTCACATAGTACTTTTTTAATGATCATATTACCTAATAGCTCTATGGAAATCCAACCACGAACATATATGACAGTACATTGACTGTAATGAACCAACTGATGCATTTAGAGTATGCTATATATTAATGGAATCCATTCATGTTTACAATTATAACAGTAAACTTCAAAGTGTAATCTACCAAAACAGTTGTGCCTTGAATAATTTTCTGGTTGTTCGTGTCAAGTTTTATACTTTACTTTTAGTGTCTTTTAAACAAAATTGATTGCAAGCTTCTATTTCGACAAAACATTTGTAGAAAAATTATCATATTAATATAAAAAGGACTAAACCGAAAACAATGTAATAATGTCCAAAATAGGTCTGCATCTCAAAAACAGAGGATAAACGTCTCCCTGAACCGATACTCTGAATGAAAGCTAAGAAGCATATGTGTAACTGCTTATATCGGAGAAAAATTAATCAAGAGCGTAAATGAAACTGATCAATAAAGGATTTGTTATGATATTAAACATTTGTAAGAGGATCGCCAACGTTACATTCCCGTGATGTTTAGTTTATATCAGTCCAGTGGTTTAGGGAGAGATTTTTGTTCAAAGCTAAAAGTTCGTTCAACCCCTATTCTGATTTAACATGGCATCTAACTTTTCAAACCAATCAATTAAGTCTGAACACATTTTAGAAGATGATCACTAACGGAACATTTCCGCTTAATTGCAAATGTATACTGAAATCAAACACAATCTTAAATTCAATTAGAACTATAATGTTTCGCATTTTTTCTGATGCCGTCTGGCTGCCATGTTTTTCAATCAATAGATATGGCTTAAGCAAAATTTTTAGAGGAACATTTGTCCTAAATTAACTTGGAATCTGACAAGCAGATTAAGTGAAGAATAGTTTTACAGTTTAGGCATTTAAAACCTTTCCTGCTGCAAAACAAAAGTTGTATGTTTATCTATTTGCACATTAGAATTTTCCCCTTTTCTGCAACAGCCTGGTAATTGTGTCTTTCAACCAATCAATGTGGCTTAAATTATTATGAAGAGGATCACTAAAGGAGAAAATCAGACAAGCACTTTTATAAGTTAATTTTATTTATTTTTGTCATTTTGCCTTTTTGCCTTTTTCTGATGCCGCCTGGCTGCTATTTTTTCAACCAATCTATATGGCATGAACAAATTTTATAGAGATTCACTAAAGGGAACATTTCTACTAAATAGCCTTGGAATCAAAGAAGCGAAATTAGATATTGGGCATTTTACTCCCTTTCTGTACCGCATACACAAGAGTTCTACATATATTTTTGAACATAATTAAGAAAAATATCGACAAAAGAACATTTCTGTGATATATTTTTCCAGTGGATAAGGATTTGATGCATTTTGAAGCTGAATGTTCAATTATCCCCTTTTCAGATGCCACCTGGTTTCTATGACTTTCAACCAAAAAACCTTAAAAACATGTAGAGGGTCACTAAATGAACAGTTTTGCTAAGTTATCTTGAAATCAGACAAGCACTTTGATACGAATATGGTTTTTAACATTTGTCATTTTGCACCTTTTCTTATGCCGCACGATTCCAGTGTTTAATAATCAATCAATATGATATATTTTTAGAAACTTATCCAATTAAAATTACTACCAAATTCTATTGGTATCAGATAAGCTAATTCAGAAGAGTATATGTTTAAGAAATTGGCAAATTGCACCCTTTCTGAATTCGTAGCATGTTCTCCGTAGATAACAAATATACAGCGCAGCTTCATCACTTGTCCAAATACTTACATAAGTCGTCTGCTGCAGAAAGGGTCTGTATCTGGATAAGGCTTGATATCACACGTTTATTTTTCTAAATATTTCAGAATAGAATAGAGAACATTGTAGCAAATAGAGATATTGCTCTTTATGAGCAATGTCTCCGTTTGACACAATGTTTTCAAAAGTTGTGTGCTGCATCTATAAATGAAAGAAAATACTATTAAAATATCAGAAATAAATCTACTTTGTCAGAAGAAATATATGTTCCTCAACTATTTCTGTTACTACAAGAAACAAAGGGTTACAATTTGCATAGCGTAATTTGTTCAGGCAGTGTTAGTACTAACTTGAGTATATCGGTCAGGAGGGTCATAGCGATATTCTTATACTTTATTATTACACAAAAATATGATAATTACACATTCAGAGATTTGCAATTTTATTTGGTTACCTATAATAAGTGTATTTTTTAAACTCTTTTGAAATTTGCTTATGTTTGCATTGTTATTCATTCAAGAATGTTTTGCACTATTCATTTAGGCGTACTGGATTTGGTAGAAATGGTCCTCTCAGTAATTTACTTCACGTGACATCTTAACTTCACTTGCAATTATTGCTATGCAATTCTACCAAATATCATGGAATAATTTCAATTGTATTTTTTAGATAGGATCGAACAATTACATTTGTATTATTTAAATTGGATGGAACAATTTCAATTGTATTATTGAAATAGGAGGAACAATTTCATTTATTTCATGTAATTATGATGGTACAATATCATTTGTATAATGTAAATATGATGGAACCAATTAATTTGTATTCTGAAAGAATAATGGAACAATTACATTTGTATTATGTAAATATGATGGAATCATTTGTTTTGTATTATGTAAATATAGTGAAAACATCCATTTGTATTTTTTAAATATAAAGTAAAGTACCATGAGTTTTATATAAATATAAAGTACCATGAGTTTTATGTAAACATAATCCAAACTTCTACAAGAAATCATGCCAATCGTTTGAAGAGCTTAAGTGTGATGAGACGTTGGCACGTTTGTTGCATTTAAACAGTTATCATAATAAACTCAACGTCACGTTCCTTTCATTTTTAAAAATCATCCAAATAAATTCAAAAGTCACGTTTATTATAATGATGAAATTGCTTCATGCTTAAAGTGCAGTGTAAGCCATCGGTGAATGATATGTTTTGTTTGCTTATATTTTCAAGTGAAATGTGTGGGCGAAAACTGCACTTTTTCAAGTGACTGCAGGGGAGACAACTTTGAATGTTTTGGATCGCCCACGACCTGTAGATGTCCATCTGACCGATTCCTCGATGTTGAAATTGGAAACTGTATGCTAAGTAAGTCGATTGATGGATTAGGTTTAACGATGTTCTCAACATTTATAAATCATATCACGACGGCCAGTTTGAGGAATAAAGTTCCTCTAGGCTTTTTGTGACCAGTACTCTATACACAAATATACTTTCAAAGCAACTGTCTGCTTTTCCATAAAAACTATTATGCATGACTCGTTACACTATATTATCTATTGTAGAGGTGACTTTGGGCTCCAGCTGTGCAGTCAATGCAGCCTGTTTGGACTCAAATGCGGAATGTATTTCGAGCGTTTGTGAATGTAAAACTGGCTACAACAATGACAGTGGTTCATGTGTCTTATGTAAGTACAGTGTCTTATTAATTTATATTGCTTATTTATTAAGCAAAATCCGTGACAATACGTGACCAAAACGTTTTAGTGCCTACAGATAATAGTTATTGACTGGGATGTTCAATTGTATTATGTAAATATGAGGAATCAATTTCAAATGTACTATATAAATATGTTGAAGTAAATACATTTGTATCATTTAATCAAAGTACTTAAAGTGCTTAAGATATAATTGCGATCGGTAAAGAAAAGATGAAGAAGTGCTTATAGAAATATTTATATAGACAAATCCCCGCTGTCATAGACAAGTAATGATGCATCAGACCAGAATGAAATATTTCCAAGATTATAAACTTTTGTTCGTGAAACTTAATTGACCCCAACTCCGAATATAACATTCGGTCGACATGGTACTTTTTTAATGATCATAATATATCTATAGGTGCTACCTATTTACGAAAAAACAGTAAGATAAAAATAAATCAAAAAAATTAATAATAAAAATTAAAGAGCATACTTTGGCAATAAAAAATGATTTATATGTAATTGACTAGACGATAATAATGTTAATCTCATGTTTTCTGCATGATCACAAAATGTTCGGAATTCGTTTTGCCGTCGTCTATTATTACGAACAGAAAATTATAGAGTAAAAACTTTCATAAAAAATCAATGAATAACATTTTTAATGAACGAGATTTAAACATGAGGGCCAAGATGCTTAAGGTCCTTAATCAATTACCTATATTATGGTAAAGAAGCAAATGTGTAACAGCCCTTTTCTGTTGCCATCTGGCAACTACCTTTTTATACCAGTCAATATGACTGAAACACATTATGTATGGGGTCACATATCTGCTTAACCCTTTCCCTAATAGAGACGGTTTCTGACTCTTTTGCAGCAGACGACTTAGGAAAAGATTGTCGCCAAAGGTACAATTGCTCAATATGTCAAAGTTATCCTTTTTCAACAATATTTGATAAATACTTATACTTTGAAGAGTGAATCTATAGCTCATGCATAGAAATTTGAGGTATTTAATGTTCATACCACTGTTATTGCGGGAAACGACGTCGCTCCATTTGACTTTACGCCAAATGAAGTGTTTACGGAAATGACGTCACGTCGTTATTTGGCTACGGTACAGTCAAATGTTATGTTATGACGTCGAATTGAGGTCGTTTATTTCAAAGTTCCATTTATTTTTAACTTTTTTGTACAAAAATTAGATCACACAAAAATAACACAGCAGATTAACTAGACGACAATAACTTTCAATCTGTGTTTTACGTCGGCGTTTTATACATATACAAAATGGCGGCACCCATGGATTTTTCCCGATTTCATTTCAGAAAGCTTCAAGGGTTATTGAAAAAAAAAAAAAAATCTCACACCTGTTACCTATGAGCGAAAAAAAAACATTTATGTTTTTACTTTTTCGTATTACCCAATAGCTCTATGGAAATCAAACCACGAACATTTATGACAGTACATTGACTGTAATGAACCAACTGATGCATTCAGAGTATGCTATCTATTAATGCAATCCATTAATGTTTACAATTATAACAGTAAACTTCGAAGTGTAATCTACCCAAACAGTTGTGTTTTGAATAATTTTCTGGTTGTTCGTGCCATGTTTTATACTTACTTTTACTGTCTGTTAAACGAAATTGATTGCAAACTTGAAAAATGAACTAATTAATATAAAAAGGCCTAAACCGAAAATATTGTAATAATATACAAACTAGTTCTGCATCTCAAAAACAAAGGATAAATGTCTCCCTGAACCGATCATCTGAATGATAGCTAAGAAGCATATGTGTAACTGATTATATCGGAGAAAATTTAATAGAGAACGTAAATGAAACTTATCAAAAAAGGATTAGTTATGATATTAAATATGTGTAAGAGGACCACCAACGTTACATTCCCTTGATGTTTGGATGATATCAGTCCAATAGTTTAGGGAGATATTTTTGTTCAAATCTTAAAGTTCCTTCAACCCCTATTCTGATTTAACATGGCATCTAACTTTTCAAACACATTTTAAAAGATGATCACTAACGGAACATTTCCGCTTAATTGCAAATGTATCCTGAAATCAGAGACAAACTTAAATACAATTAGAACTATAATGTGTTTTCATTTTGCATATTTTCTGATGCCGTCTGGCTGCCATGTGTTTCAATCAATCAATACGGCTTAAGCAGATTTCGTAGAGGAACATTTGTCCTAAATTAACTTGGAATCTGACAAGCGGATTAGGAGAAGAATAATTTTAAAGTTTAGTCATTTAACACCCTTACTGCTGCAAAACAAAAGTTATCTTTAGAATGTTTATCTATGAACAAATTGTGAAAGAGGACCACGAAAGGAACATTCCTGTGAAGTTTTGTTGAAATTTGCACATTGGAATTTACCCCTTTTATGAAACAGCCTGATAATTGTTTCTTTCAACCAATCAATGTGGCTTAAAGTATTATGAAGAGGATCACTGAAGGATCAAATCAGACAAGCACTTTTATAAGAATATATATATATATATATATATTTGTCATTTTGCCTTTATAAATGCCTTTTTCTGATGCCGCCTGGCTGCCTTTTTTCTCAACCAATTAATGTGGCCTGAACAAGTTTTGTAGAGAGTCACTGAAGGAACATTTCTACTAAATAACCTTGGAATCACAGAAGCGAATTTATATATTGGGCATTTTCACTCCCTTTCTGATACCGCACACACAAGAGTTCTTCATATATCTATTAACATGATTAAGCCAAAAGAACATATTTCTGTGACACTTTTTTCCAACGGATAAGAAATCGATGCATTTTGAAGCTGAATGTTCAATGATCCCCTTTTCAAATGCCACCTGGTTTCTATGACTTTCAACCAAATTTAGTTATCTTGAAATCAGACAAGCACTTTCATACGAATATGTTTTTTTAAATTTGTCATTTTGCACCTTTTCTTATGCCGCACGATTGCAGCGTTTAATAAGTAATCAATATAATTATTTTTGTAGAATGTTATCCAATGAAAATTTCTACCAAATTATATTTGTATCAGATAAGCTAATTCAGAAGAGTATATGTTTAATAATTTGGCAAATTGCACCCTTTCTGAATCCGTAGCATGTTCTACAGCGCAGCTTCATCACTTGTCCTAATATTTACATAAGTCGTCTGCTGCAGAAAGGATCTGTATCTGAATAAGGGTTGAAATCACAGGTTTATTTTTCTAAATATTTCAGAATAGAATAGAGAACAGTGTGGAATAGAGATATTGCTCTTTATGAGAAAGTCTCCGTTTGACACAATGTTTTCAAAAGTTGTGTGCTGCATCTATAAATGGAAAAACATTCTATACAAATATAACAAACAAATCTACTTTGTCAGAAAAAATATATGTTGCTCAACTATTTCTGTTACTACAGGAAACAAAGGGTTACAATTTGCATAGCGTAAATTGTTCAGGCAGTGTTAGGTCTAACTTGAGTATATGGGACAGAAGATTCGTAGGGATATTCTTATACTTTATTATTACAGAAAGTTATGATAATTACACATTCAGAGATTTGCCATTTTATTTAGTTACCTATGATAAGTGGTTTTTTTAAACTTATTTGACCCTTTGCTTATGTTTGCATTGTTATTTAGTCAAGAATGTTTTGCATTATTCATTTAGGCGTACTACACTTGGTAGAAATGGTCCTCCTAGTCATTTACTTCACGTGACTTCAAAACTTCACCTGCAATTATTGCTATGCAATTCTACCAAAATTCATGGAACAATTTCAATTGTATTTTTTAAATAAGATCGAACAATTATATTTGTATTTATCATTTTGCACCTTTTCTTATCCCGCACGATTGCAGTGTTTAATAACCAATCAATATGATTATATTTGTAGAAATTTATCCAATGAAAATTTCTATCAAATTATATTGGTATCAAATTAGTTAATGCAGAAAAGTATATGTTTAAAAATGTGGCAAATAGCACCCTTTCTGTATCCGTAGAAAACAAATATAGCGAAGATTCATCACTTTTCCAAATATTTACAAAAGTCGTCTACTGAAGAAAGGGTCTGTATCTGGATAAGGGTTGATATCACAGGTTTATTTTTCTGAATTTTTCAGAATAGAATAGAAAACATTGTGACAAAAAGATATATTGCTCGTTATGAGCAATGTCTCCGTTTGTCATAATGTTTTCAAAACTTGTGTGCTGCATATATAAATGGAAAAAAGTGCTATAAAAATAGCACAAACAAATCTACTTTGTCGGAAGAAATATATGTTGCTCATCTGTTTATGTTACTACAGGGCTACAATGTACATAGCGTAATCTGTTCAGGCAGTGCTAGTACTAACTTGAGTATATGGGACAGGAGGGTTGTGGGGATATTCTTATACTTTATTATTACACGAAAATATGATAATTACACATTCAGAGTCTTGCAATTTTATTTGGTTACCTATAATAAGTGTATTTTTAAACTTATTTGACTTTTGCTTATGTTTGAATTGTTATTCAATCAAGAATGTTTTGCACTATTCATTTAGGCGTACTGCATTTGGTAGAAATTGTCCTCTTAGTCATTTACTTCACGTGTCTTCAAAACTTCACCTGCACTTATTGCTATGCAATTCTACCAAAAATCATGGAACAATTTCAATTTCAATTGTTTAAATAGGATCGAACAATTACATTTGTATCATGTAAAAATTTAAATTGTATTATTCAAATATGTTATTTATTTAAAAATGTTTTGCACTATTCATTTAGGCCTACTGGTTTTGGTAGAAATGGTCCTCTCAGTCATTTACTTCACGGGACTTTTTAACTTCACTTGCAATTATTGCTTTGCAATTCTGCCAAAAATCATGGAACAATTTCAATTGTATTTTTTAAATAGGATTTCAATTGTATTATTCAAATATGATGAACGATTTCATTTATTTAATGTAAATATGATTGAACAATATCATTGGTATCATGTAATACGATGGAACCAATTAATTTGTATTTTTTAATATGATGGACTCTTTTGTTTTGTATTATGTAAATATAGTGAAAACATCCATTTGTATTATTTAAATATAAAGTAAAGTACCATCAGTGTTATGTAAGTATAAAGTAAAGTACCATGAGTTTTATGTAAATATAATCTAAAATTCGAAAAGAGATCATGCCAATTGTTTGAAGAGCGTAAGTGTGATGAGAATGTGGCACGTTTTGTGCATTTAAACAGTTATCAAAATGAACTCAACGTCACGTTCATAGCATTTTAACAATAATCAAGTTCAAAAGTCACGTTTAGTATAATGATTAAATTGATTCATGCTAAAAGTGTAGTGTAAGCCATCGGTGTGTGATATGTTTTGTTTGCTTATGTTTTCAAGTGAAAGGTGTTGGGGAAAACTGCACTTTTTCAAGTGAATGCAGGGGAGACAATTTAGAATGTTCTGGATCGCCATCGACCTGCAGATGTCCGTTTGACCAATTCTTCAATGTTGAAACTGGAAGCTGTTTGCAGAGTAAGTTGATTGATTGATTAAGTTTAACGACGTTCTCAACCTTTATAAATCATATCACGACGGCCAGTTTGAGAAATAAAGTTTCTCTATGCTTTTTGTTACCAGTACTCCATACAATAATATACTTTCAAAGCAACTATCTGCTTTTCCATAAAGACTATTATGCATGACTCATGACACTATATTATCCATTGTAGAGGTGACTTTGGGCTCCAGCTGTGCAGTCAATGTGGCCTGTTTGGACTCAAATGCAGCATGTATATCGAGCGTTTGTGAATGTAAAACTGGCTACTACAATGACAGTGGTTCTTGTGTCTTATGTAAGTACACTGTCTTATTCATTTATATTGCCTATGTATTAGCAAAATCCGTGACAATGCGTGACCAAAAAGTTGTAATGCTTTCAGATATTAGTTATTGACTGGGATGTTCAATTGTATTATGTAAATATGAGGAATCAATTTCAAATGTACTATATAAATATGTTGATGTAAATTTATATGTATCATGTAATCAAAGTACTTAAAGTGCTAAAGAGATAATTGCGATCGGTAAAAAAGAGATGAAGAAGTGCATATAGAAATATTTATCTAGACGAATCCCCCATCGTCACAAACAAGTAATGATGCATCTAACCAGAAAGAAATATTTCCAAGATCATATTGCTGTGTTGGTGAAACTTAATTGACCACAACTCCGCATATAACATTCGATCCACATGGTACTTTTTAAATGATCATATTACACAATAGATCTATGGAAATCAAAGCACGAGCTAAAATTTCAATTGTATTATTCAATATCATGAACAATTTCATTTGTTTAGTGTAAATATGATGAAACAATATCATTTGTATAATGCAAATACGATGGAACCAATTAATTTGTATTTTGAAAGCATCATGGAATAATTACATTTGTATGATGTAAATGTGATGGAATCATTTGTTTTGTATTATGTAAATATAGTGAAAACATCCATTTGTATTTTTTAAATATAAAGTAAAGTACCATGAGTTTGATATAAATATAAAGTACCATGAGTTTTATGTAAACATAATACAAACTTCTACAAAAAATCATGCTAATCGTTTGAAGAGCTTAAGTGTGATGAGACGTTGGCACGTTTGTTGCATTTAAACAGTTATCATGATAAACTCAACGTCACGTTCCTTGCATTTTTAAAAATCATCCAAATAAATTCAAAAGTCACGTTTATTATAATGATGAAATTGCTTCATGCTAAAAGTGCAGTGTAAGCCATCGGTGAATGATATGTTTTGTTTGCTTATATTTTCAAGTGAAATGTGTGGGCGAAAACTGCACTTTTTCAAGTGACTGCAGGGGATACAACTTTGAATGTTTTGGATCGCCCACGACCTGCAGATGTCCATCTGACCGATTCCTCGATGTTGAAACTGGAAACTGTATGCTAAGTAAGTCGATTGATGGATTAGGTTTAACGATGTTCTCAACATTTATAAATCATATCACGACGGCCAGTTTGAGGAATAAAGTTCCTCTAGGCTTTTTGTGACCAGTACTCTATACACAAATATACTTTCAAAGGAACTGTCTGCTTTTCCATAACAACTATTATTCATGACTCGTTACACTATATTATCTATTGTAGAGGTGAATTTGGGCTCCAGCTGTGCAGTCAATGCGGCCTGTTTGGACTCAAATGCGGAATGTATTTCGAGCGTTTGTGAATGTAAAACTAGCTACAACAATGACAGTGGTTCATGTGTCTTATGTAAGTACAGTGTCTCATTAATTTATATTGCTTATGCATCAAGCAAAATCCGTGACAATGCGTGACCAAAACGTTTTAGTGCCTACCGTCACAGACAAGTAATGATACATCAGACCAGAATGAAATATTTCCAAGAGCATAAACTTTTGTTCGTGAAACTTAATTGACCCCAACTCCGAATATAACATTCGGTCGACATGGTACTTTTTTAATGATCATAAAATATCTATAGGTGCTACCTATTTACGAAAAAACAGTAAGATAAAAATAAATCAAAAAAATAATAATAAAAATTAAAGAGCATACTTTGGCAATAAAAAATTATTTATATGTAATTGACTAGACGATATAAATGTTAATCTCATGTTTTCTGCATGATCACAAAATTTCGGTATTCGTTTTGCCGTCGTCTATTATTACGAACAGAAAATTATAGAGTTAAAACTTTCATAAAAATCAATGAATAACATTTTTAAAGAACGATATTTAAACATGAGGGCCAAGATGCTTAAGGTCCTTAATCAATTACCTATATTATGGTAAAGAAGCAAATGTGTAACAGCCCTTTTCTGTTGCCATCTGGCAACTACCTTTTTATACCAGTCATTATGACTGAAACAAATTATGTATGGGGTCACATATCTGCTTAACCCTTTCCTTAATAGAGACGGTTTCTGACTCTTTTGCAGCAGACGACTTAGGAAAAGATTGTCGCCAAAGGTACAATTGCTCAATATGTGAAAGTTATTCTTTTTCAACAATATTTGATAAATACTTACACTTTGTATGAGTGAATCTATAGCTCATGCATAGACATTTGAGATATTTAATGTTCATACCATTTTTCTTGCGGGAAACGACGTTGCTCCATTTGACGTTACGCCAAATGAAGTGTTTACAGAAATGACGTCAGGTCGTTCTTTGGCTACGGTACAGTCAAAAGTTATGTTCTGACGTCGCATTGCTGTCTGTTATTTCAAAGTTCCATTTATTTTTTAACTTTTTTGTACAAAAGTTAGATCACACAAAAATAACAGCACTTTTATCACCTTAAATGTTGATTTAGATTTTTTTAAAACTAGACGACAATAATGTTCAATCTGTGATTTACGTCGGCTTTTTATACATATACAAAATGGCGGCCCCCATGGATTTTTCCGATTTCATTTCAGAAAGCTTCATGGGTTATTGAAAAAAAAATTCTCACACCTGTTACCTATGAGCAAAAAAAATACCATTTATGTGTTTTTTTCGTATTACCCAATAGCTCTATGGAAATCAAACCACGAACATTTATGACAGTACATTGACTGTAATGAACCAACTGATGCATTCAGAGTATGCTATCTATTAATGCAATCCATTAATGCTTACAATTATAACAGTAAACTTCGAAGTGTAATCTACCAAAACAGTTGTGTTTTGAATAATTTTCTGGTTGTTCGTGCCATGTTTTATACTTACTTTTACTGTCTGTTAAACAAAATTGATTGCAAGGTTGAAAAATGAACTAATTAATATAAAAAGGCCTAAACCAAAAATATTGTAATAATATACAAACTAGTTCTGCATCTCAAAAACAAAGGACAAATGTCTCCCTGAACCAATCATCTGAATGATAGCTAAGAAGCATATATGTAACTGCTTATATCGGAGAAAATTTAATAGAGAGCGTAAATGAAACTTATCAAAAAAGGATTTGTTATGTTATTAAATATGTGTAAGAGGACCACCAACGTTACATTCCCGTGGTTGATATCAGTCCAATAGTTTAGGTTTTTGTTCAAATCTTAAAGTTCCTTCAACCCCTATTCTGATGTAACAGTGGCATCTAACTTTTTAAACCAATCAATAAAGCCTGAACACATTTTAGAAGATGATCACTAACGGAACATTTCCGCTTAATTGCAAATGTATCCTGAAATCAGACACAGACTTAAATATAATTAGAACTATAATGTTTTGTCATTTTGCATCTTTTCTGATGCCGTCTGGCTGCCATGTTTTTCAATCAATCAATACGGCTGAAGCAAATTTTGTAGAGGAACATTTGTCCTAAATTAACTTGGAATCTGACAAGCGGATTAAGAGAAGAATAATATTACAGTTTAGGCAATTTACACCCTTCCTGCTGCAAAACAACAATTGTCTTTAGAATGTTTATCTATGAACAAGTTTTGTAAGAGGACCACGAAAGGAACGTTCCTGTGAAGTTTTGTTGAAATTTGCACATTGGAAATTACCCATTTTCTGCAACAGCCTGGAAATTGTGTCTTTCACCTGATCAATGTGGCTTAAAGTATTATGAAGAGGATCATTGAAGGAACAAATCAGACAAGCACTTTTATAAGTTGATTTAATTTATTTTTGTCATTTTGCCTTTTTGCCTTTATCTGATGCCGCCTGGCTGCAATTTTTCAACCAATTGATATGGCCTAAACAATTTTTGTAGATATTCACTTAAGGGAATATTTCTACTAAATAGCCATGGCATCAAAGAAGCGAATTTATATATTGGGCATTTTACTCCCTTTCTGATACCGCACACACAAGAGTTCTACATATATCTTTAAACATAATTAAGAAAAGGACCGCCAAAAGAACATTTCTGTGATATATTTTTCCAGTGGATAAGGATTTGATGCATTTTGAAGCTGAATGATCAATTATCCCCTTTTCAGATGCCACCTGGTTTCTATGAATTTCAACCAAAAAACCTTAAAAACATGTAGAGAGTCAATAAATGAACAGTTTTGCTAAGTTATCTTGAAATCAGACAAGCACTTTCATACGAATATGGTTTTTAAAATGTGTCATTTTGCTCCTTTTCATATGCCGCACGATTGCAGTGTTTAATAAGCAATCAATATGATTATATTTGTAGAAACTTATCCAATAAAAATATCTACCAAATTCTATTGGTATCAGATAAGGTAGTTCAGAGGAGTATATGTTTAAAAAAACTGGCAAATTGCATCCTTTCTGAATCCGTAGCATGTTCTCCGTAGAAAACAAATATACCGCGCAGCTTCATCACTTGTCCAAATATTTACATAAGGCCTCTGCTGCAGAAAGGGTCTGTATCTGGATAAGGTATGATATCACAGGTTTATTTTTTTAAATACTTCAGAATAGAATAGAGAACATTACGGCAAAAAGAGATATTGCTCTCTATAAATGGAAAAATGCTATTAAAATATCACAAATAAATCTACTTTGTCAGAAGATATATATGTTGCTCAACTATTTCTGTTACTACAGGAAACAAAGGGTTACAATTTACTTAGCGTAATTTGTTCAGGCAGTGTTAGTACTAAATTGAGTATATGAGACAGAAGATTCGTATAGGGATATTCTTATACTTTATTATTACACAAAATTATGATAATTACACATTCAGACACTTGCAATTTTATTTAGTTACCTATAATAAGTGTATGTTGTAAACCTATTTGACTTTTGCTTATGTTTGAATTGTTATTCAGTCAAGAATGTTTTGCACTATTCTTTTAGGCGTACTGCATTTGGTAGAAATGGTCCTCTTAGTCATTTACTTCACGTGACTTCAAAACTTCACCTGCAGTTATTGCTATGCACTTCTACCAAAAATTATGGGACAATTTCAATAGTATTTTTCAAATAGGATCAAACAATTATATTTGTATTATGTAAATAGGATGGAATAATTTCAATTGTATTATTCAAATATGATGAACGATTTCATTTATTTAATGTAAATATGATTGAACAATATCATTTGTATCATGTAAATACGATGGAACCAATAAATTTGTATTATGAAAGTATAATGGAACAATTACATTTTTATTATTTTAATATGATGGAATCCTTTGTTTTTTAGTATGTAAATATAGTGAAAACATCCATTTGTATTATTTAAATATAAAGTAAAGTACCATGATTTTTATGTAAATATAAAGTAAAGTACCATGCGTTTTATGTAAATATAATCTAAAATTCAAAAAGGGATCATGCCAATTGTTTGAAGAGCTTAAGTATGTTGAGAATGTGACACGTTTGTTGCATTTAAATAATTATCCAAATGAACTCAACGTCACGTTTATAGCATTTTAACAATAATCAAATTCAAAAGTAACGTTTATTATAATGATTAAATTGATTCATGCTAAAAGTGTAGTGAAAGCCATCGCTGTATGATATGTTTTGTTTGCTTATGTTTTCAAGTGAAGTGTGTGGGCGAAAACTGTACTGTTTCAAGTGACTGCAGGGGAGACAACTTTGAATGTTTTGGATCGCCCACGACCTGCAGATGTCCATCTGACCGATTCCTCGATGTTGAAACTGGAAACTGTATGCCGAGTAAGTTGATTTATTGATTAGGTTAAACGACGTTCTCAACATTTATAAATCATATCACGACGGCCAGTTTGAGAAATAAAGTTTCTCTAGTTTTTTTTGTGACCAGTACTCTATACAACAATATACTTTCAAAGCAACTGTCTGCTTTTCCATATATACTATTATGCATGACTCATGACACCATATTATCCATTGTAGAGGTGACTTCAGGCTCCAGCTGTGCAGTCAATGAGGCCTGTTTGGACTCAAATGCGGAATGTATATCGGGCGTTTGTGAATGTAAAACTGGCTACAACAATGACAGTGGTTCTTGTATCTTATGTAAGTACACTGTCTAATTAATTTATATTGCTTATGTATTAATCGAAATCCGTGACAATTAGTGACAAAAAGTTATTGACTAGGATGTTCAATTGTTTTATGTAAATATGAGGAATCAATTTCAAATGTACTGTATAAATATATTGAATAAAATCAATTTATATCATGTAATCAAAGTACTTATAGTGCTGAAGATATAATTGCGATCGGTAAAAAAGAGATGAAGAATTGCATATAGAAATATTTATCTAGACAAATCCCCACCGTCACAGACAAGTAATGATGCATCTGACCAGAATGAAGTATTTCCAAGATCATAATTTTTTGTTGGTGAAACTTAATTGACCACACCTCCGCATATAACGTTCGATCCACATGGTACTTTTTAAATGATCATACTACACAATAGATCTATGAAAATCCAACCACGAACATTTATGACAGTACATTGACTGTAATGAACAAACTGATGCATTCAGAGTATGCTATCTCTTAATGCAATCCATTCATGTTTACAATTGTAACAGTAAACTTCGAAGTGTAATCTACCAAAGCAGTTGTGTTTTGAATTATTTTATGGTTGTGCGTGTCAAGTTTTATAATTTATTTTTAGTGTCTGTTAAACGAAATTGATTGCGAGCTTCTATTTCGACAAAACATTTGTAAAAAAATGAACATATTAATATAAAAAGGCCTAAACCGAAAGCAATGTAATAATGTACAAAATAGTTCATCATCTCAAAAACAGAGGATATACGTCTCCCTGAACCGATCATCTAAATGTTAGCTAAGAAGCAAATGTGTAATTGCTTACATCGGAGAAAAAATAATCAAGAACGTAAATGAAACTTATCAATAAAGGATTTGTTATGATATTAAACATTTGTAAGAGGATCGCCAACGTTACATTTCCGTGATGTTTGGTTGATATCAGTCCAATGGTTAAGGGAGAGATTTTTGTTTAAAGCTAAATGTTCGTTAAACCCCTATTCTGATTTAACATGTCATCTAACTGTTCAAAGCAATCAATAAATCCTGAACATATTTAAGAAGATGATCACTCACTAACGGAACATTTCCGCTTAATTGCAAATGTATCCTGAAATCAGACACAAACTTAAATATAATTAGAACTATAATGTTTTGTCATTTTGCATTTTTTCTGATGCCGTCTGGTTGCAAAGTTTTTCAATCAATCAATACGGCTTAAGCAAATTTTGTAGAGGAATATTTGTCCTAAATTAACTTGGAATCTGACATGCGGATTAAGATAAGAATAATTTTACAGTTAAAGCATTTAACACACTTCCTGCTGCGAAACAATAATTGTCTTTAGAATGTTTATCTACGAACAAATTGTGAAAAAGGACCACGAAATGAACATTCCTGTGAAGTTTTGTTGAAATTTGCACATTGGATTAGGACGAGATGTATTTTGAAGCAAAACTTTCAATTTTTCCTTTTCTGAAACAGCCTGGTAATTGTGTCTTTCAACCAATCAATGTGACTTAAAGTATTATAAAGAGGATCACTGAAGGAACAAATCAGACAAGCACTTTTATAAGAATGGATTTTTTTTTTTTTTGTCATTTGCCTTTTTGCCTTTTTGCCTTTTTCTGATTCCGCCTGGCTGCCTTTTTTTCAACCAATTAATATTGCCTTAATAATTTTTGTAGAGATTCACTGAAGGAACATTTCTACTAGATATCCTAGGATTCGAAGAAACGAGCTTAGATATTGGGTATTTTCCTCCCTTTCTCATAGTACACACACACAAGAGTTTTACATATATCTTTGAACATAATTATAAAAGGACCGCCAAAAGAACATTTCTGTGATATTTCTTTCCAGTGGATATGGATTTGATGCATTTTGAAGCTAAATGTTCAATGATCGCCTTATCAGATGCCACCTGGTTTCTATGACTTTCAATCAGAAAACCTTAAAAACATGAAAAGGGTTACTAAATGAACAGTTTTGCTGAATGTTCAATGATCCCCTATTCAGATGCCACCTGCTTTCTATGACTTTCAACCAGAAAACCTTAACAAGGGTTACTAAATGAACAGTTTTGCTAAGTTATCTTGAAATCCGATAAGCACTTTCATACGAATATGGTTTTTAAAATTTGTCATTTTGCCCCTTTTCTTATGCCGCACGATTGCAGTGTTAATAAGCAATCAATATGATTATATTTGTAGAAACTTATCCAATGAAAATGTCTACCAAATTCTATTGGTATCAGATAAGCTAATTCAGAAGAGTATATGTTTAAATAATTGGCAAATTGCACCCTTTCTGAATCCGTAGAATGTTCCTTCATAGAAAACAAATATACAGCGCAGCTTCATCACTTGTCAAAATGTTTACATAAGTCGTCTGCTGCAGAAAGGGTCTGTATCTGGATAAGGGTTGATATCACAGGTTTATTTTTCTAAATATTTCAGAATAGAATAGATAG
Organism: Serripes groenlandicus; assembly: GCA_031761405.1. Classification (NCBI taxonomy): domain Eukaryota; kingdom Metazoa; phylum Mollusca; class Bivalvia; order Cardiida; family Cardiidae; genus Serripes; species Serripes groenlandicus. Next base: position 34,831,731 of record JASEVX010000014.1, read on the forward strand.
AGAACACTGTGGCAAAAAGAGATATTGCTCTTTATGAGAAAGTCTTCGTTTGACACAATGTTTTCAAAAGTTGTGTGCTGCATCTGTAAATGGAAAAAAATACTATTAAAATAACACAAATAAATCTACTTTGTCAGAAGAAATATATGTTGCTCAACTATTTCTGTTACTACAGGAAACAAAGGGTTACAATTTGCATAGCGTAATTTGTTCAGGCAGTGTTAGTACTAACTTGAGTTTATGGGACAGAATATTCGTAGGGATATTCTTATACTTTATTATTACACAAAAGTATGATAATTTCACATTCAGACACTTGCAATTTTATTTAGTTACCTATAATAAATGGATTTTTTAAACTTATTTGACCCTTTGCTTATGTTTGCATTCTTATTCAGTCAAGAATGTTTCGCACTATTCATTTAGGCGTACTGCATTTGGTAGAAATGGTCCTCTTAGTCATTTATTCACGTGACTTCAAAACTTCACCTGCAATTATTGCTATGCAATTCTACCAAAAATCATGGAACAATTTCAATTTCATTTTTTAAATAGGATCAAACAATTATATTTGTATTATGTAAATAGAATAGAATCATTTCAATTGTATTATTCAAATGTGATGAACGATTTCATTTATTTAATGTAAATATGATTGAACAATATCATTTGTATCATGTAAATACGATGGAACCAATTAATTTGTATTATGAAAGTATGATGGAATAATTACATTTGTATTGTGTAAATATGATGGAATCCTTTGTTTTGTATTATGTAAATATAAAGTAAAGTATCATTAATATTATGTAAATATAATCTAAAATTCAAAAAGAGATCATGCCAATCGTTTGAAGAGCTTAAGTGTGATGAGAATGTGGCACGTTTTGTGCATTTCAATAGTTATCAAAATGAACACAACGTCACGTTCATAGCATTTTAACAATAACCAAATTCAAAAGTAACGTTTATTATAATGATTAAATTGATTCATGCTAAAAGTATAGTGTAAACCATCGGTGTATGATATGTTTTGTTTGCTTATGTTTTCAAGTGAAATGTGTGGGCGAAAACTGCACTTTTTCAAGTGAATGCAGGGGAGACAACTTTGAATGTTCTGGATCGCCCTCGACCTGCAGATGTCCGTTAGACCAATTCTTTGATGTTGAAACTGGAAACTGTTTGCAGAGTAAGTTGATTGATTGATTAGGTTTAACGAGGTTCTCAACATTTATAAATCATATCACGACGGCCAGTTTGAGAAATAAAGTTTCTCTAGCCTTTTTTGTGAACAGTACTCCATACAATAATATACTTTCAAAGCAACTGTCTGCTTTTCCATATATACTATTATGCATGACTCATGAAACTATATTATCCATTGTAGAGGTGACTTTGGGCTCCAGCTGTGCAGTCAATGCGGCCTGTTTGGACTCAAATGCGGAATGTATATCGAGCGTTTGTGAGTGTAAAACTGGCTACTACAATGACAGTGGTTCTTGTATCTTATGTAAGTACACTGTCTAATTAATTTATATTGTTTATGTATTAATCAAAATCCGTGACAATGCGTGACAACTAGTTATTGACTGGGATGTTCAATTGTATGATGTAAATATGAGGAATCAAATTCAAATAAACTGTATAAATATGTTGAAGTAAATTAATTTGTATCATGTAATCAAAGTATTAAAGTGCTGAAGATATAATTGCGATCTGTAAAGAAGAGATGAAGAAGTGCATATAGAAATATTTATCGAGACAAATTCCCACCGTCACAGACAAGTAATGATGCATCAGAACAGAATGAAATATTTCCGAGATCATAAATGATTGTTGGTGAAACTTCATTGACCCCAACTCCTCATATAACATTCGGTCCACATGGTACTTTTTAAATGATCATATTACCCAATAGATCTTTGGAAATCCAACCACGAACGTTTATGACAGTACATTGACTGTAATGAACCAACTGATGCATTCAGAGTATGCTATCTATTAATGCAATCCAATAAGGTTTTACAATTATAACAGTAAATTTCGAAGTGTAATCTACCAAAGCAGTTGTGTTTTGATTAATTTTCTGGTTGTTCGTGTCAAGTTTTATATTACTTTTAGTGTCTTTTAAACGAAATTGATTGCAAGCTTCTATTTCGACAGAAAGTTTGTAGAAAAATGAACATATTAATATAAAAAGGCCTAAAGCGAAAGCAATCTAATAATATACAAAATAGTTCTGCATCTCAAAAACAGAGGATAAACGTCTCCCTGAACCGATCATCTGAATGATAGCTAAGAAGCATATGTGTAACTGCTTATATCGGAGAAAAATTAATCAACAGCGTAAATGAAACTCATCAATAAAGATTTTGTTATGATATTAAACATTTGTAAGAGGATAGCCAACGTTACATTCCCGTGATGTTTAGTTTATATCAGTCCAATGGTTTAGGTAGAGATTTTTGTTCAAAGCTAAAAGTTCGTTCAACCCCTATTCTGATTTAACATGGCATCTAACTTTTCAAACCAATCAATAAAGCCTGAACACATTTTAGAAGATGATCACTAACGGAACATTTCCGCTTAATTGCAAATGTATACTGAAATCAAACACAATCTTAAATTCAATTAGAACTATAATGTTTTGCATCATTACTGTTGCCGTCTGGCATCTTTTCGGATGCCGTCTGGCTGGCATATTTGTTTAATCAATCGATAACGCTTAAGCAAATTTTGTAGAGGAACATTTGTCCTAAATTAACTTTGAATCTGACAAGCAGATTAAGAGAAGAAGAATTTTACAGTTTAGGCATTTAACACCCTTCCTGCTGCAAAACAAATGTTGTCTTTAGAAATGTTAATCTATGAACAAGTTGTGTAAGAGGACGACGAAAGGAACATTCCTGTGAAGTTTTGTTGAAATATGCATATTGGAATTTAGCCCTTTTCTGCAACAGCCTGGTAATTCTGTCTTTCAACCAATCAATGTGGCTTAAAGTATTATAAAGAGGATCATTGAAGGAACAATTCAGACAAGCACTTTTATAAGTTGATTTTATTTATTTTGAGCATTTTACTCCCTTTCTGATACCGCACACACAAGAGTTCAACGTATATCTTTGAACATAATTAAGAAAAGGACCGCCAAGAGAACATTTCTGTGATATATCTTTCCAGTGGATAAGGATTTGATGCATTTTGAAACTGAATGTTCAATTATCCCCTTTTCAGATGCCACCTAGTTTCTATGACTTTCAACCAAAAAAACTTAAAAACATGTAGAGGGTCACTAATTTTTAGTGAATTAATGAACAGTTTTGATAAGTTATCTTGAAATCAGACAAGAACTTTCATACGAATATGGTTTTTAAAATTTGTCATTTTGCCCCTTTTCTTATGCCGCACGATTGCAGTGTTTAATAAGCAATCAATATGATTATATTTGTAGAAACTTATCCAATGAAAATTTCTACCAAATTCTATTGGTATCAGATAAGCTAATTCAGAAGAGTATATGTTTAAATAATTGGCAAATTGCACCCTTTCTGAATCCGTAGAATGTTCCTTCATAGAAAACAAATATACAGCGCAGCTTCATCACTTGTCAAAATGTTTACATAAGTCGTCTGCTGCAGAAAGGGTCTGTATCTGGATAAGGGTTGATATCACAGGTTTATTTTTCTAAATATTTCAGAATAGAATAGAGAACACTGTGGCAAAAAGAGATATTGCTCTTTATGAGAAAGTCTCCGTTTGACACAATGTTTTCAAAAATTGTGTGCTGCATCTATAAATGCAATAAAATACTATTAAAATATCACAAATAAATCTACTTTGTCAGAAAAATATATTTTGCTCAACTATTTCTGTTACTACAGGAAACAATGGGTTACAATTTGCATAGCGTAATTTGTTCAGGCAGTGTTAGTTCTAACTTGAGTATATAGGACAGAAGATTCGTAGGGATATTCTTATACTTTATTATTACACAAAATTATGATAATTACACATTCAGAGACTTGCAATTTTATTTAGATACCTATAATAAGTGGATTTTTTAAACTTATTTGACTTTTGCTTATGTTTGCATTGTTATTCAGTCAAGAATGTTTTGCACTATTCATTTAGGCGTACTGTATTTGGTAGAAATGGTCCTGTTTGTCATTTACTTCACGTGACTTCAAAACTTCATCTGCAATTTTTGCTATGCAATTCTACCAAAATTCATGGAACAATTTCAATTGCATTTTTTAAATAGGATCGAAAAACTATATTTGTATTATGTAAATAGGATGGAATAATTTCAATTGTATTATTCAAATATGATGAATGATTTCATTTGTTTAATGTAAATATGATTGAACAATATCATTTGTATCATGTAAACACGATGGAACCAATTAATTTGTATTATGAAAGTATAATGGAACAATTACATTTGTATTATTTTAATATGATGGAATCCTTTGTTTTGTATTATGTAAATATAGTGAAAACATCCATTTATATTATATAAATATAAAGTAAAGTACCATGTGTTTTTTGTAAATATAAAGTAAAGTACCATGAGTTTTATGTAAATATAATCTAAAATTCAAAAAGAGTTCATGCCAATCGTTTGAAAAGCTTAAGTGTGATGAGAATGTGGCACGTTTGTTGCATTTCAACAGTTATCAAAATGAACACAACGTCATGTTCATAGCATTTTAACAATAACCAAATTCAAAAGTAACATTTATTATAATGATTAAATTGATTCATTCTAAAAGTGTAGTGAAAGCCATCGGTGTATGATATGTTTTGTTTGCTTATGTTTTCAAGTGAAATGTGTGGGCGAAAACTGCACTTTCTCAAGTGAATGCAGGGGAGACAACTTTGAATGTTCTGGATCGCCCTCGACCTGCAGATGTCCGTTTGACCAATTCTTCGTTGTTGAAACTGGAAACTGTTTGCAGAGTAAGTTGATTGATTGATTAGGTTTAACGACGTTCTCAACATTTATAAATCATATCACGACAGCCAGTTTGAGAAATAAAGTTGCTCTAGGCTTTATGAGACAGGTACTCCATACAATAATATACTTTCCAAGCAACTGTCTGCTTTTCCATATAGACTATGATGCATGACACATGACACTATATTATCCATTGTAGAGGTGACTTTGGGCTCCAGCTGTGCAGTCAATGCGGCCTGTTTGGACACAAATGCGGAATGTATATCGAGCGTTTGTGAATGTAAAATTGGCTACTACAATGACAGTGGTTCTTGTATCTTATGTAAGTACACTGTCTTATTAATTTATATTTCTTATGTATTAAGCGAAATCCATGACAATGCGTGACAACTAGTTATTGACTGGGATGTTCAATTGTATAATGTAAATATGAGAAATCAATTTCAAATGTATTGTATAAATATATTGAATTAAATTAATTTGTATCATGTAATCAAAGTACTTAAAGTGCTGAAGATATGATTGCGATCGGCAAAGAAGGGATGAAGAAGTGTATATAGAAATATTTATCTAGACAAATCCCCACCGTCACAGACGAGTTATGATGCATCAGACCAGAATTGAATATTTCCAAGATCATAAACTTTTGTTCGTGAAACTAAATTGACCCCAACTCCGAATTCGGTCCACATAGTACTTTTTTAATGATCATATTACCTAATAGCTCTATGGAAATCCAACCACGAACCATGAACGATTTCATTTATTTAATGTAAATATGATTGAACAGTATCATTTGTATCATGGAAATACGATGGAACCAATTAATTTGTATTATGAAAGTATAATGGAACAATTACATTTGTATTATTTTAATATGATGGAATCCTTTGTTTTGTATTATGTAAATATAGTGAAAACATCCATTTGTATTATTAAATATAAAGTAAAGTACCATGATTTTTTTGTAAATATAAAGTAAAGTACCATGATTTTTATGTAAATATAACCTAAAATTCAAAAAGAGTTCATGCCAATCGTTTGAAAAGCTTAAGTGTGATGAGAATGTGGCACGTTTGTTGCATTTCAACAGTTATCAAAATGAACACAACGTCACGTTCATAGCATTTTAACAATAACCAAATTCAAAAGTAACATTTATTATAATGATTAAATTGATTCATGCTAAAAGTATAGTGTAAGCCATCGGTGTATGATATATTTTGTTTGCTTATGTTTTCAAGTGAAATGTGTGGGCGAAAACTGCACTTTTTCAAGTGAATGCAGGGGAGACAACTTTGAATGTTCTGGATCGCCCTCGACCTGCAGATGTCCGTTAGACCAATTCTTTGATGTTGAAACTGGAAACTGTTTGCAGAGTAAGTTGATTGATTGATTAGGTTTAACGAGGTTCTCAACATTTATAAATCATATCACGACGGCCAGTTTGAGAAATAAAGTTTTTCTAGGTTTTTTGTGAACAGTACTCCATATAATAATATACTTTCAAAGCAACTGTCTGCTTTTCCATATATACTTTTATGCATGACTCATGACACTATATTATCCATTGTAGAGGTGACTTTGGGCTCCAGCTGTGCAGTCAATGCGGCCTGTTTGGACACAAATGCGGAATGTATATCGAGCGTTTGTGAATGTAAAACTGGCTACTACAATGACAGTGGTTCTTGTATCTTATGTAAGTACACTGTCTTATTAATTTATATTGCCTATGTATTAGCAAAATCCGTCACAATGCGAGACCAAAACGTTTTAGTGCTTTCAGATAATAGTTATTGACTGGGATGTTCAATTGTATTATGTAAATATGAGGAATCAATTTCAAATGTACTCTATAAATAGGTTGAAGTAAATGTATTTGTATCATGTAATCAAAGTACTTAAAGTGCTAAATAGATAATTGCGATCGGTAAAAAAAGAGATGAAAAAGTGCATATAGAAATATTTATCTAGATGAATCCCATTCGTCACAGACAAGTAATGATGCATCTGACCAGAATGAAATATTTCTAAGATCATAATGCTGTGTTGGTGAAACTTAATTGACCACAACTCCGCATATAACATTCGATCCTTTTTAAATGATCATATGACACAATAGATCTATGGAAATCCAAGCACAAGCAAAAAGTTCAATTGTTTTATTCAATATGATGAACGATTTCATTTATTTAATGTAAATATGATTGAACAATATCATTTGTATCATGTAAATACGATGGAACCAATTAATTTGTATTATGAAAGTATAATGGAATAATTACATTTGTATGATGTAAATGTGATGGAATCATTTGTTTTGTATTGTATAAATGTGGTGAAAACATCCATTTGTATTATTTAAATATAAAGTAAAGTACCATGAGTGTTATGTAAATATAAAGTAAAGTACCATAAGTGTTATGTAAGTATAAAGTAAAGTACCATGAGTTTTATGTAAATATAATCTAAAATTCGGAAAGAGATCATGCCAATCGTTTGAAGAGCTTAAGTGTGATGAGAATGTGACACGTTTTGTGCATTTCAACAGTTATCAAAATGAACTAAACGTTACGTTCATTGCATTTTAACAATACTCAAATTCAAAAGTAACGTTTATTATAATGATTAAATTGATTCATGCTAAAAGTGTAGTGTAAGCCATCGGTGTATAATATGTTTTGTTTGCTTATGTTTTCAAGTGAAATGTGTGGGCGAAAACTGCACTTTTTCAAGTGAATGCAGGGGAGACAACTTTGAATGTTCTGGATCGCCCTCGACCTGCAGATGTCCGTTTGACGAATTCTTCGATGTTGAAACTGGAAACTGTTTGCAGAGTAAGTTGATTGATTGATTAGGTTTAACGACGTTCTCAACATTCATAACTCATATCACGACGGCCAGTCTGAGAAATAAAGTTTCTCTAGGCTTTGTGTGACCAGTACTCTATACAATAATATACTTTCAAAGCAACTGTCTCCTTTTCCATATAGACTATTATGCATGACTCATGACACTATATTATCCATTGTAGAGGTGACTTTGGGCTCCAGCTGTGCAGTCAATGCGGCCTGTTTGGACTCAAATGCGGAATGTATTTCGAGCGTTTGTGAATGTAAAACTGGCTACTACAATGACAGTGGTTCATGTGTCTTATGTAAGTACACTGTCTAATTAATTTATATTGCCTAAGCAAAATCCGTGACAATGCGTGACCAAATTGTTTTAGTGCCTACAGATAATAGATATTGACTGGGATGTTCAATTGTATTATGTAAATATGAGGAAACAATTTCAAATGAACTGTATAAATATGTTGAAGTAAATTAATTTGTATCATGTAATCAAAGTATTTAAAGTGCTGAAGACATAATTGCGATCGGTAAAGAAGAGATGAAGAAGTGCATATAGAAATATTTATATTTACAAATCCCCACCGTCACAGACAGGTAATGATACATCAGAGCAGAATAAAGAAATAAAATATCATAGAATTTTGTTGGTGAAACTTAATTGAACCCAACTCCGAATATAACATTCGGTCTACATGGTACTTTTTAAATGGTCATATTACCTAATAGATCTTTGGAAATCCAACCACGAACATTTATGACAGTACATTAACTGTAATGAACAAACTGATGCATTCAGAGTATGCTATCTATTAATGCAATCCATTAAGGTTTACAATTAAAACAGTAAACTTCGAAGTGTAATCTACCAAAGCAGTTGTGTTTTGATTAATGTTCTGGTTGTTCGTGTCAAGTTTTATACTTTACTTTTAGTGTCTTTTAAACGAAATTGATTTCAAGCTTCTATTTCGACAGAAAATTTGTAGAAAAATGAACATATTAATATAAAAAGGCCTAAACCGAAAGCAATGTAATAATGTACAAAATAGTTCATCATCTCAAAAACAGAGGATAAATGTCTCCCTGAACCGATCATCTGAATGATAGCTGAGAAGCATATGTGTAACTGCTTATATCGGAGAAAATTTAATCAAGAGCGAAAATGAAACTTATCAATAAAGGATTTGTTATGATATTAAACAATTGTACGAGGATCGCCAACGTTACATTCCCGTGGTGTTTAGTTTATATCAGTCCAATGGGTTAGGGAGACATTTTTGCTCAAAGCTAAAAGTTCGTTCAACCCTAATCTGATTTAACATGGCATCTAACTTTTCAAACCAATCAATAAAGCCTGAACACATTTTAGAAGATGATCACTAACGGAACATTTCCGGGTAATTGCAAATGTATACTGAAATCGAACACAATCTTAAATTCAATTAGAACTATAGTGTTTTGCATCTTTTCTGATGCCGTCTGACTGCCATGTTTTCCAATAAATCGATACGGCTTAAGCAAATTTTGTAGAGGAACATTTATCCTAAATTAACTTTGAATCTGACAAGCAGATTAAGAGAAGAATAATTTTACAGTTTAGGCATTTAACACCCTTCCTGATGCAAAACAAAAGTTGTCTTTAGAATGTTTATCTATAAACAAGTTGTGTAAGAGGACCACGAAAGGAACATTCCTGTCAAGTTTTGTTGAAATTTGCACATTGGAATTTACCCCGTTTCTGCAACAGCCTGGTAATTGTGTCTTCTGATACCGCACACACAATAGTTCAACGTATATCTTTGAACATAATTAAAAAGAGGACCGCCAAAAGAACATTTCTGTGATATATCTTTCCAGTGGATAAGGATTTCATGCATTTTGAAGCTGAATGTTCAATTATCCCCTTTTCAGATGCCACCTGGTTTCTATGACTTTCAACCAAAAAACCTTAAAAACATGTAGAGGGTCACTAAATGAACAGTTTTGCTAAGTTATCTTGAAATCAGAAAAGCACTTTCATACGAATATGGTTTTTAATTTTTTTCATTTTGCCCCTTTTCTTATGCTGCACGATTGCAATGTTTAATAACCAATCAATATGATTATATTTGTAGAAAGTTATCCAATGAAAATTTCTACCATATTATATTGGTATCAGATAAGCTAATTCAGAGGAGTATATGTTTAAGAAATTGGCAAATTGCACCCTTCCTGAATTCGTAGAATGTTCCTTCATAGAAAGCAAATATACAGTGCAGCTTCATCACTTGTCAACATATTTACATAAGTTGTCTGCTGCAGGAAGGGTCTGTATCTGGATAAGGGTTGATATCACAGGTTTATTTTTCTAAATTTTTCACAATAGAATAGAGAACATTGTAGCAAATAGAGATATTGCTCTGTATGAGCAATGTCTCCGTTTGACACAATGTTTTCAAAAGTTGTGTGCTGCATCTATAAATGGAAAAAAATACTATTAAAATATCACAAATAAATCTACTTTGTCAGAAGAAATATATGTTGCTCAACTATTTATGTTACTACAGGAAACAAAGGGTTACAATTTACATAGCGTAATTTGTTCAGGCAGTGTTAGTACTAAATTGAGTATATGAGAAAGAATATTCGTAGGGATATTCTTATACTTTATTATTACACAACATTATGATAATTACACATTCAGACACTTGCAATTTTATTTAGTTACCTATAATAAGTGGATTTTTTAAACTTATTTGACCCTTTGCTTATGTTTGCATTATTATTCATTCAAGAATGTTTCGCACTATTCATTTAGGCGTACTGCATTTGGTAGAAATGGTCCTCTTAGTCATTTACTTCACGTGACTTCAAAACTTCACCTGCAATTATTGCTATGCAATTCTACCAAAAATCATGGAACAATTTCAATTGTATTTTTTAAATAGGATCAAACAATTATTTTTGTATTATGTAAATAGAATAGAATAATTTCAATTGTATTATTCAAATGTGATGAACGATTTCATTTATTTAATGTAAATATGATTGAACAATATCATTTGTATCATGTAAATACGATGGAATCAATTAATTTGTATTATGAAAGTATGATGTAATAATTACATTTGTATTGTGTAAATATGATGGAATCCTTTGTTTTGTATTATGTAAATATAGTGAAAACATCCATTTGTATTATTAAATATAAAGTAAAGTACCATGAGTTTTTTGTAAATATAAAGTAAAGAACCATGATTTTTATGTAAATATAATCTAAAATTCAAAAAAAATATCATGCCAATCGTTTGAAAAGCTTAAGTGTGATGAGAATGTGGCACGTTTGTTGCATTTCAACAGTTATTAAAATGAACACAACGTCACGTTCATAGCATTTCAACAATAACCAAATTCAAAAGTAACATTTATTATAATGATTAAATTGATTCATGCTAAAAGTATAGTGTAAGCCATCGGTGTATGATATGTTTTGTTTGCTTATGTTTTCAAGTGAAATGTGTGGGCGAAAACTGCACTTTTTCAAGTGAATGCAGGGGAGACAACTTTGAATGTTCTGGATCGCCCTCGACCTGCAGATGTCCGTTAGACCAATTCTTTGATGTTGAAACTGGAAACTGTCTGCAGAGTAAGTTGATTGATTGATTAGGTTTAACGAGGTTCTCAACATTTATAAATCATATCACGACGGCCAGTTTGAGAAATAAAGTTTATCTAGCCTTTTTGTGAACAGTACTCCATACAATAATATACTTTCAAAGCAACTGTCTGCTTTTCCATATATACTATTATGCATGACTCATGAAACTATATTATCCATTGTAGAGGTGACTTTGGGCTCCAGCTGTGCAGTCAATGCGGCCTGTTTGGACTCAAATGCGGAATGTATATCGAGCGTTTGTGAATGTAAAACTGGCTACTACAATGACAGTGGTTCTTGTATCTTATGTAAGTTCACTGTCTAATTAATTTATATTGATTATGTATTAATCAAAATCCGTGACAATGCGTGACAACTAGTTATTGACTGGGATGTTCAATTGTATGATGTAAATATGAGGAATCAAATTCAAATAAACTGTATAAATATGTTGAAGTAAATTAATTTGTATCATGTAATCAAAGTATTTAAAGAGCTGAAGATATAATTGCGATCTGTAAAGAAGAGATGAAGAAGTGCATATAGAAATATTTATCGAGACAAATTCCCACCGTCACAGACAAGTATTGATGCATCAGACCAGAATGAAATATTTCTAAGATCATAAATGATTGTTGGTGAAACTTCATTGACCCCAACTCCTCATATAACATTCGGTCCATATGGTACTTTTTAAATGATCATATTACCCAATAGATCTTTGGAAATCCAACCACGAACATTTATGACTGTACATTGACTGTAATGAACAAACTGATGCATTCAGAGTATGCTATCTATTAATGCAATCCAATAAGGTTTACAATTATAACAGTAAATTTCGAAGTGTAATCTACCAAAGCAGTTGTGTTTTGATTAATTTTCTGGTTGTTCGTGTCAAGTTTTATATTACGTTTAGTGTCTTTTAAACGAAATTGATTGCAAGCTTCTATTTCGACAGAAAGTTTGTAGAAAAATGAACATATTAATATAAAAAGGCCTAAAGCGAAAGCAATCTAATAATATACAAAATAGTTCTGCATCTCAAAAACAGAGGATAAACGTCTCCCTGAACCGGTCATCTGTATGATAGCTAAGAAGCATATGTGTAACTGCTTATATCGGAGAAAAATTAATCAACAGTGTAAATGAAACTCATCAATAAAGATTTTGTTATGATATTAAACATTTGTAAGAGGATAGCCAACGTTACATTCCCGTGATGTTTGGTTGATATCAGTCCAATGGTTTAGGTAGAGATTTTTGTTTAAAGCTAAATGCTCGTTAAACCCCTATTCTGATTTAACATGGCATCTAACTTTTCAAACCAATCAATAAAGCCTGAACACATTTTAGAAGATGATCACTCACTAACGGAACATTTCCGCTTAATTGCAAATGTATCCTGAAATCAGACACAAACTTAAATATAATTAGAACTATAATGTTTTGTCATTTTGCAATTTTTCTGATGCCGTCTGGTTGCAAAGTTTTTCAATCAATCAATACAGCTTAAGCAAATTTTGTAGAGGAACATTTGTCCTAAATTAACTTGGAATCTGACATGCGGATTAAGATAAGAATAATTTTACAGTTAAAGCATTTAACACTCTTCCTGCTGCGAAACAAAAATTGTCTTTAGAATGTTTATCTACGAACAAATTGTGAAAAAGGACCACGAAATGGACATTCCTGTGAAGTTTTGTTGAAATTTGCACATTGGATTAGGACGAGATGTATTTTGAAGCAAAACTTTCATTTTTTCCTTTTCTGAAACAGCCTGGTAATTGTGTCTTTCAACCAATCAATGTGACTTAAAGTATTATAAAGAGGATCACTGAAGGAACAAATCAGACAAGCACTTTTATAAGAATTTTTTTTTTTTTTTGTCATTTGCCTTTTTGCTTTTTTGCCTATTTCTGATGCCGCCTGACTGCCTTTTTTTTCAACCAATTAATATTGCCTTAAATTTGTTTGTAGAGATTCACTGAAGGAACATTTCTACTAGATAGCCTTGGATTCGATGAAACGAGCTTAGATATTGGGCATTTTACTCCTTTTCTCATAGCACACACACAAGAGTTTTACATATATCTTTGAACATAATTAAGAAAAGGACCGCCAAAAGAACATTTCTGTGATATTTCTTTCCAGTGGATATGGATTTGATGCATTTTGAAGCTGAATGTTCAATGATCGCCTTATCAGATGCCACCTGGTTTCTATGACTTTCAATCAGAAAACCTTAAAAACATGAAACGGGTTACTAAATGAACAGTTTTGCTGAATGTTCAATGATCCACTTTTCAGATGCCACCTGCTTTCTATGACTTTCAACCAGAAAACCTTAACAAGGGTTACTAAATGAACAGTTTTGCTAAGTTATCTTGAAATCCGATAAGCACATTCATACGAATATGGTTTTTAAAATTTGTCATTTTGCTCTTTTTCTTATGCCGCACGATTGCAGTGTTAATAAGCAATCAATATGATTATATTTGTAGAAACTTATCCAATGAAAATTTCTATCAAATTCTATTGGTATCAGATAAGCTAATTCAGAAGAGTATATGTTTAAAAAAATGCCAAATTGCACCCTTTCTGAATCCGTAGAATGTTCCTTCATAGAAAACAAATATACAGCGCAGCTTCATCACTTGTCAAAATGTTAACATAAGTCGTCTGCTGCAGAAAGGGTCTGTATCTGGATAAGGGTTGATATCACAGGTTTATTTTTTCTAAATATTTCAGAATGGAATAGAGAACACTGTGGCAAATAGAGATATTGCTCTTTATGAGCAATGTCTCCGTTTGACACAATGTTTTCAAAAATTGTGTGCTGCATCTATACATGGAAAGAAATGCTGTAAAAGTATCACAAACAAATCTACTTTGTCAGAAGAAATATATGTTGCTCAACTATTTCGGTTACTACAGGAAACAAAGGGTTACAATTTGCATAGCGTAATTTGTTCAGGCAGTGTTAGTACTAACTTGAGTATATGGGACAGAAGATTCGTAGGGATATTCGTATACTTTATTATTACACAAAATTAGGATATTTACACATTCAGACCCTTTGCTTATGTTTACATTCTTATCCAGTCAAGAATGTTTTGAACTATTCTTTTAGGCGTACAGCATTTGGTAGAAATGGTCCTCTTAGTCATTTTCTTCACGTGACTTCAAAACTTCACCTGCAATTATTGCTATGCAATTCTACCAATAATCATGGAACAATTTCAATTGTATTTTTTAAATAAGATCGAACAATTATATTTGTATCATGTAAGATGAACGATTTCATTTATTTAATGTAAATATGATTCAACAGTATCATTTGTATCATGTAAATACGATGGAACCAATTAATTTGTATTATGAAAGTATAATGGAACAATTACATTTGTATTATTTTAATATGATGGAATCCTTTGTTTGTATTATGTAAATATAGTGAAAACATCCATTTGTATTATTTAAATATAAAGTAAAGTACCATGAGTTTTTTGTAAATATAAAATAAAGTACCATGAGTTTTATGTAAATATAATCTAAGATTCAAAAAGAGATCATGCCAATCCTTTGAAGAGCTTAAGTGTGATGAGAATGTGGCACATTTGTTGCATTTAAACAGTTATCAAAATGAACTCAACGTCACGTTCATAGCATTTTAACAATAATCAAATTAAAAAGCCACGTGTATTATAATGATAAAATTAATTCATGCTAAAAGTGTAGTGTAAGCCTTCAGTGTATGATACGTTTTGTTTGCTTATGTTTTCAAGTGAAATGTGTGGGGGAAAACTGCACTTTTTCAAGTGAATGCAGGGGAGACAATTTTGAATGTTCTGGATCGCCATCGACATGCAGATGTCCGTTTGACGAATTCTTCGATGTTGAAACTGGAAACTGTTTGCAGAGTAAGTTGATTGATTGATTATTTTTAACGTCGTTCTCAACAATTATAAATCATATCACAACGACCAGTTTGAGAAATAAAGTTTCTCTAGGCGTTTTGTGAACAGTACTCCATACAATAATATACCTTCAATGCAACTGTCTACTTTTCCATATACACTATTATGCATGACTCATGACACTATAATATCCATTGTAGAGGTGACTTTGGGCTCCAGCTGTGCAGTCAATGCGGCCTGTTTGGACTCAAATGCGGAATGTATATCGAGCGTTTGTGAATGTAAAACTGGCTACTATAATGACAGTGGTTCTTGTATCTTATGTAAGTACACTGTCTAATTAATTTGTATAGATTATTTATTATGGAACCGTTTCATTTATATTATGTAAATATGATTGAACCATTTAATTTCCTTTATCTATGTATAATGGAACCATTTCACTTATTTTATCCATGTATTATTGAACCATTTCATTTGTTTTATATTCGTACAATTGAACCATTTCATTTAATTTATCTATGTATTATTGAACCATTATATTTATTTTAACTTTGTATAATTAAACCATTTCACTTATTTTATATACGTATAATGGAACCATTTCACTTATTTTATCTATGTATCATGGAACCATTTCACTTATTTTATCTATGTATAATGAATCCATTTAACTTATTTTATCTATGTATATTGAAACCATTTCACTTATTTTATCTATGTATAATGGAACCATATCACTAATTTTATCTATGTATAATGGAACCATTTCACTTATTTTATCTATTTATAATGAAACCATTTAACTTATTTTATCTATGTATAATGGAACCATATCACTTATTTTATCTATGTATAATGGAACCATTTCACTTATTTTATCTATGTATAATGAAACAATTTCAATTATTTTATCTATGTATAATGAAACCATTTCACTTATTTTATCTATGTATAATGAAACTATTTCCTTTTTTTTATCTGTGTATAATGAAACCATTTCACTTATTTTATCTATGTATAATGGAACCATTTCCCTTTTTTTATCTATGTATAATGGAACCATTTCACTTATTTTATCTATGTATAATGAAACCATTTCACTTATTTTATCTAAGTATAATGAAACTATTTCCTTTTTTTTATCTATGTATAATGAAACCATTAACTTTTTTTATATACGTATAATGAAACCATTTAACCTATTGTATATACGTATCATGGAACCATTTCACTTATTTTGTTTATGTATAATATAACCATTTCACTTATTTCATCTATTTATAATGAAACCATTTCACTTTTTTAATATACGTATAATGGAACCATATCACTTATTACATCTATGTATTATTGAACCATTTCATTTTTTCATCTTTGTATAATGGAACAATTTCATTTATTTCATCTATGTATAATGGAACCATTTATTTTGTATCATATATGAATGATGGAATCATTTTATTTGTTTATGTAAATATGATGAAATCATTCCATTTATTATTTGTAAATATGATTGAATCATTACATTTGTATTATGTTAATATGATCAAATTATTCCATTTGTATTATGTAAATATGATGAAATCATTCCATTTGTGTTATATAAATATGATGAAATAATTCCATTCTAACACGTAAATATTGTGAAGCAGGTTTAATGAAACAAGTCCATGTGCATTGGGTTATGTAAATACAGGTATAATGAAACAAGTTCATGTGCATTTTTAAAAAGTGTGAATAAAAGTAGAAGGAATGCAATCAGTTGAAGAGCTTCAGTGCAATTAAAATACTGCATGCTTATTTCGTTAAATAAGTTATCATAGTAATCTTTCTTTATGTTTTCAAGTGAAATGTGTTGGCGAAAACTGCACTATTTCAAGTGACTGCAGGGGAGACAACTTTGAATGTTCTGGATCGCCCACGACGTGCAGATGTCCGTCTGACCGATTCCTCAATGTTGAAACTGGAAACTGCATGCCGAGTAAGTTGATTGATTAATTAGGTTTTACGACGTTCTGAACATTTATCAATCATATCACGAAGGCCATGTTGCAAAATTATGTATATCCTGGATATCTAAGACCGATACTCAACAAAACAGTCTTTACAATATTTCTTGAGATTAAACATGAAACCATGATATTTCTTCTGTAGATTAAGCAAGAAACCGAGATATTTCTTCTGTAGATTAAACAAGAAACCATGATATTTCTTCTGTAGATTAAACAAGAAACCGAGATATTTCTTTTGTAGATTAATCAAGAAACCGTGATATTTCTTCGGTAGATTAAACATGAAACATGATATTTCTTTGGTGATATTTTACAACAAACCGTAATCTTTCTTCTATAATATTAAACGAGAAACCACCATCTTTATTCGGGAGCATTAGACAAGAAACCCTGATCATTCCTCGGTAACATAAAACAAGAAACCTAGATATATCTGCTGCACATTTAATTACAAACCTTGATCCTTCTTCCATATATTAAACAAGAAACCTAGATATATCTACTGTACATTTAATTACAAACCTTGATCTTTCTTCTATAGATTGAACAAGAAACCATGATATTCCTTCTGTAGATTAAACAAGAAACCATGATCATTCATCGGTAACATTAAACAAGAAACCTAGATATATCTACTTTACATTTAATTATAAACCTTGATCTTTCTTCTATAGATTAAACAAGAAACCGAGATATTTCTTCTGTAGATTAAACAAGAAACATAGATCTGCTGTACAATGAATAATAAATCTTGACCATTCGTCTATAGATTAAACAAGAAATCGTGATCTTTCGTCTGTAGCAATAAACGGGAAACCGTCATATATTGTCTGTAACATTGAATTAGAGACCGTTATCTTTGTTCTGTAGCATTAAACAAGAAACCATGATATTTCTTCGTGTATTAAACAAAAAACCTTGATACATCTTCTGTAGATTAAAAAAAAACATGATATCTCTACTGTAGTATTAAACAGATGCAATATGAGCTTTTCTTTATTTAATGTAACATAGTTAATATTTCTTTATTATTGTTACAAAGTTAATATGTCGTCATTAAATGTAACAAAGTTTAAATTTCTTTATTTACTGTTACAAAGTTTATATTTCTTTATTTGCTGTTTCAAAGTTCATAGCTCTTTATTTTGTGTAACAATGTTCATATTTCTTTATTTACTGTTACAAAGTTAATATGTCGTCATTAAATGTAACAAAGTTTAAATTTCATTATTTACTGTTACAAAGTTTATATTTCTTTATTTGCTGTTTCAAAGTTCATAGCTCTTTATTTTCTGTAATAATGTTCATATTTCTTTATTTACTGTTACAAAGTTTATATTTCTTTATTTGCTGTTTCGAGGCTCATAGTTCTTTATTTTCTGTAACAAGGTTTATATTTCGTTATGTACTGTTACAAAGTCTATATTTCGTTATGTACTGTTACAAAGTTTATATTTCTTTATTTACTGTTACAAAGTTTATATTTCTTTTTTTTTGCTGTTTCGAGGCTCATAGTTCATTATTTTTTGTAACAAGGTTCAAATTTCGTTATGTACTGTTACAAAGTTCATATGATGCAAAGTTCATATTTCTTTATATTGTATTACAAAGTTTATATATCTTTATTAGTTCTTTATTTTCTGTAACAATATTCATATATATTTCTTTACTGTTACAAAGTTCATATTTCGTTATTTACAGTTACAAAGTTTATATTTCTTTATTTACTATTACAAAGTTCATATTTCTTTATATTGTATTACAAAGTTTATATTTCTTTATTTGTTGTTTCAAAGTTCATAGTTCTTTATTTACTGTAACAATGTTCATATATATTTCTTTACTGTTACAAAGTTCATATTTCGTTATTTACAGTTACAAAGTTTATATTTCTTTATTTACTATTACAAAGTTTATATTTCGTTATTTACTATTACAAAGTTTATATTTCTTTATTTACTATTACAAAGTTTAAATTTCTTTATTTACCGTTACAAAGTTCATATTTCGTTATCTACTGTTACAATGTTCATATTACTTTATTAACTGTTACAAAGTTTATATTTCGCTATTTACTGTTGCAAGTTTCTTATTTCTTTATTTACTGTTACAAAGTTTATATTTCGCTATTTACTGTTGCAAATTTCTTATTTCTTTATTTACTGTTGCAAATTTCTTATTTCGCTATTTACTGTTACAAAGTTCATATTTCGCTATTTACTGTTACAAAGTTCATATTTCGTTATTTACTGTAACAATGTTCTTATTTTTTCATTTAATGTCACAAAGTTCTTATTTCTTTATTTATTGCTACAATGTTCTTATTGCTTTATTTACTGTTACAAAGTTCATATTTCTTTATGTACTGTTACAAAGTTCTTATTTCTTCAATTTCTGTAACAAAGTTCTTTTTTTTTTTCATTTATTATACTATGTTCAAATTTTGTTATGGATTGTATTGTTACAATGGTTCATCTTTCTATATCTAAATCTACAAATATTTCTTTATTCATTGTTACAGAAAACATTCTTAGTGAAACTTGTCAACCAGGTCAGTGCGGGACAAATTTGACGGTCTGTTCGCCCACTACAAACATCTGTACATGCTTTAAAGGTTACAAGGAATCTAATGCGATGTGTATACTAGGTAAGTACTTTGAATATAAGTTGTATCATTGATAAGTATTTTGAACATTACTGACAAGTTCATAAATGAATATGACTTGAATCCTTGGTAAGTACTTTAAATATGACTTGAATCCTTGGTAAGTACTTTGAATATAACTTGTACCCTTGATAAGTACTTTGAATATTACTGAAGAAATTCATAATCTAAAAAAAAATATCGGAAAGTCATTAATTGTATTGTGTTACGGTGAAAATTACACATTAACCCTGTCACATATACAGACGCGTTAGAGGCTTCTACAACAGACGACATTTGGATGAAATAAAAATGTCGTAGCGATGCATTCTTCATTGTGTTACTATGTTTTCAGTTATGTTCAATAATAGTACTTTGAT
Organism: Serripes groenlandicus; assembly: GCA_031761405.1. Taxonomy (NCBI): domain Eukaryota; kingdom Metazoa; phylum Mollusca; class Bivalvia; order Cardiida; family Cardiidae; genus Serripes; species Serripes groenlandicus. Next base: position 34,852,136 of record JASEVX010000014.1, read on the forward strand.
TTACAGATTTCCCCCTTATTTTTGCCAAGATGTTTTCTGTAGATTTAGTGTATGTGGAAATGTCGTCTGATGTAGATGTGGTGTATGTGGAAATGTCGTCTGATGTAGATGTGGTGTATGTGGCAAAGTCGTCTGCTGCAGATATGGTGTATGTGGCAAAGTCGTCTGCTGCAGATATGGTGTATGTGGCAAAGTCGTCTGTTGCAGATATGGTGTATGTGGCAAAGTCGTCTGCTGCAGATATGGTGTATGTGGCAAAGTCGTTTGCTGCAGATATGGTTTATGTGGGAAAGTCGTCCGCTGCAGATATGGTGTATGTGGGAAAGGGTTTTAATACAAGGCAGGATGGTCATGTACTACCTGTCGTAAAACTCGTCCAAATGCAGAAGACAGAGTTGAAGCTTTTGTGATAAAAGTGAAAATTGCTCATTATGTGCATTTTCTCCTTTTGCCACAATATTTTCAAAGGTCGTCCGCTACATAGGCGTCAACATGCATGTGTATGTGGGAAATAGTCAATACAGAGCCGAGTGTTCATGTACTTCACGCGTGATCAATTCAAAACTCGTCAGCTCGCGTAGAAATACAGTTGTCTTTTAATTATGTAATAAAGCACATCATTTTAATAGCAAATTACTGTAGGATTCGTTTTACTTCGTAAGGGATGCCACATCAAAGCCGCAATATTTGTTTGAATATTATGGCGGTTCAAATATACAGGCATACGCCGATTGTGTGCGGAAAACACAAACAACAGCAATCGATTCTGTCGTACCCCTACTGAAACGAAGTTCACCAATTATCGTTTTTCAAAATGTTTTACTTTGTTTATAATATCCCAAAAGGCATATTTTAATTGAGAGGCTTCTACAAGTATATCTATACAAGGTGTTTTGAGTTAGAACCCCAGCTTGACCAACAGTCTTTCCTACGTTTGGCAAAAATCAAAACAACGTTCGTAATTGTCTTCCACTAATGGAATTACAGTATAGTGCAAAAACAAGCCAGATGCTTGGAAAGACTGGAGTACTGGTGTGCGAAAGCCAGCAAACACATGCTGTATAAAGTGGTAGCCGAAAATTGACTGACAATTGTTGAAAACGTCGTAAAATCCAATGAACCAACAAGTATATGTAAACTTTGATTAATGTTGTCAAATAATTCCAATCAATACACTAACAAGTATATGTAAACTTTGATTAATGTCGTCAAATAATTCCAATCAATACACCAACAAGTGTATGTAAACTTTGATTAATGTCGTCAAATAATTCCAATCAATACACCAACAAGTATATGTAAACTTTGATTAATGTCGTCAAATAATTCCAATCAATACACCAACAAGTATATGTAAACTTTGATTAATGTCGTCAAATAATTCCAATCAATACACCAACAAGTATATGTAAACTTTTATTAATGTCGTCAAATATATCCAATCAATGAACCAACAAGTATATGTAAAATTGATTAATGTCGTCAAATATATCCAATCAATGAAGCAATAAGTATATGTAAACGTTGATTAATGTCGTCAAATATATCCAATAAATGAACCAGCAAGTATATGTAAACTTTGATTAATGTCGTCAAATATATCCAATAAATGAACCAACAAGTACATGTAAACTTTGATTAATGTCGTCAAATATATCTAATCAATGAACGAACAAGTATATGTAAACTTTGATTAATGTCGTCAAATATATCCAATCAATACACCAACAATCGTTAAATATATCCAATCAATGAACCAACAATTATATGTAAACTTTGATTAATGTCGTCAAATATGTCCAATCAATAAACCAACAAGTATATGTAAACTTTGATTAATGTCATCAAATATAACCAATCAATGAACCAACAAGTATATGTAAACTTTGATTAATGTCGTCAAATATATCCAATCAATAAACCAGCAAGTATATGTAAACTTTGATTAATGTCGTCAAATATATCCAATCAATAAACCAACAAGTATATGTAAACTTAGATTAATGTCGTCAAAGATATCCAATCAATGAACCAACAAGTATATGTAAACTTTGATTAATGTCCTCAAATATATCCAATTAATAAACCAACAAGTATTTGTAAACTTTAATTAATGTCGTCAAATATATCCAATCAATGAATCAACAAGTATATGTAAACTTTGATTAATGTCGTCAAATATATCCAATCAATGAACCAGCACGTATATGTAAACTTTGATTAATGTCGTCAAATATATCCAATCAATAAACCAACAAGTATATGTAAACTTAGATTAATGTCGTCAAAGATATCCAATCAATGAACCAACAAGTATATGTAAACTTTGATTAATGTCCTCAAATATATCCAATCAATAAACCAACAAGTATATGTAAACTTTAATTAATGTCGTCAAATATATCCAATCAATGAATCAACAAGTATATGTAAACTTTGATTAATGTCGTCAAATATATCCAATCAATGAACCAGCAAGTATATGTAAACTTTGATTAATGTCGTCAAATATATCCAATCAATAAACCAACAAGTATATGTAAACTTTGATTAATGTCGTCAAATATATCTAATCAATTAACCAACACGTATATGTAAACTTTGATTAATGTCCTCAAATATATCCAATCAATACACCAACAATCGTCAAATACATCCAATCAATGAACCAACAAGTATATGTAAACATTGATTAATGTCGTCAAATATGTCCAATCAATAAACCAACAAGTATATGTAAACTTTGATTAATGTCATCAAGTATAACCAATCAATGAACCAACAAGTATATGTAAACTTTGATTAATGTCGTTAAATATATCCAATCAATAAACCAGCAAGTATATGTAAACTTTGATTAATGTCGTCAAATATATCCAATCAATGAACCAACAAGTATATGTAAACTTAGATTAATGTCGTCAAAGATATCCAATCAATGAACCAACAAGTATATGTAAACTTTGATTAATGTCCTCAAATATATCCAATCAATAAACCAACAAGTATATGTAAACTTTAATTAATGTCGTCAAATATATCCAATCAATGAATCAACAAGTATATGTAAACTTTGATTAATGTCGTCAAATATATCCAATCAATGAACCAGCAAGTATATGTAAACTTTGATTAATGTCGTCAAATATATCCAATCAATAAACCAACAAGTATATGTAAACTTTGATTAATGTCGTCAAATATATCTAATCAATTAACCAACATGTATATGTTAAGTTTGATTAATGTCGTCAAATATATTTAATCAATTAACCAACACGTATATGTAAACTTTGATTAATGTCGTCAAATATATCCAATCAATAACCAACACGTATATGTAAACTTTGATTAATGTCGTCAAATATATCCAATCAATTAACCAACACGTTTATGTAAACTTCTTTGATTATTTTAGACGATGGAGACGATGGAGACGATGTAGACGATAGCGACGATGGAGACGACGGAGACGATGGAGAAGATAGCGACGATGGAGACGATAGCGACGATGGAGACGATGATGACCATTGAGGAGAAATTACCTTTCGCATTTAGTCCGGGATCCGCAAAATGGTGTTTGAAAAGCTGTAGTATGGGAGATTGTCCAGTTTCAAAATGCAAAATATGTTACTGTTAGATAAATATAAACTGACGTTCAATGAATCTCATTAAAACCTGACATGCTCACTGGCAACTTCATTAAAACTTGACATGCGCACAGGCAATGGCAATGAAACCTGACATGTGTACATGCAATCTTATGAGAAAACTGACATGCGCACAGGCAATGACAATGAAACCTGATATGCACACAGGCAACCTCATTAAAAACTGACATGCGCACAGACAGCCTCATTGAAACCTGACCTTAACCTCGCTGCAGTTGCACACGCTCACATAGATCATATAATTGCATAAAACAGGTCGTCTCAGATTGACCTTTGCATCAGTCAATCAAATTGTCGCCTACACAATTGTAAGGGTTCAACAGGGGAGATAACCCATATAAATACACGAGGTAGAGAAACGATGGTGGCCGAGTGTAAGAGACGTTATTTTATGCGGTGTCGTCAGATACGCATAACGAAATAGTTGTGTCTGTTTTTATTGAGATTTCTATAGCGCATGTCTGTTTTTACTGAGATTGTCAGAGCGCATGTCTATTTTAATGAGATTGCAAGTTTTAAAGAAACTTCTGTAAAGTAATATATATTTGGATCCATTGACATGGATATGCATGCAGGTGTTTTCCACATGTGTAATAATTACTCTTAAGTAAGTTTTAATGGAACACCATTCACATACAGGTGAAATAATTACGCTTAAGTAAGTTTTAATGGAACACCGTTCACATACAGGTGAAATAATTACGCTTAAGTAAGTTTTAATGGAACACCGTTCACATACAGGTTAAATAATTACGCTTAAGTACGTTTTACTGGAACACCATTCACATACAGATTAAAAAATTACTCTTAAGTAAGTTTTAATGGAACACCATTCACATACAGGTGAAATAATTACACTTAAGTAAGTTTTAATGGAACACCGTTCACATACAGGTGAAATAATTACGCTAAAGTTAGTTTGATTGGAGCACCGCGCAGTTATAAATAGTCGGGAATTTATATTTAAGCAGACGTTTTTTTCCTTTGTTTTGTTTGTTTTATTATTGTTGTTATTGTTTATGTAATGCAAGCTTAACTGAAAAGTGATCGAAACCGTTTTCATGCAGTTTATGACTTTACACAAAATTCCTCTAAGCCTAAAACTAGATCAGCTCAAAGATAACGACAGCACAAGCCTTGCCTTACCGTTAGAGTGTGATCGTGTTACATTTGTTACAACATGACATAACCACGAACCTGTGTTTATCATTTCCAACATTGAATAAAACTTTGTTTTAATTCTTTAAGATATTGCTTAATATAATATGATTTCAAAGCAATACAAATTATCTAGAAATAAACCATGTAATGAGAACGGTTTAGAATTGCATTGTACTTTAGTGTGACCTTGACATTGACTGTCTTTTAGTTTTCTGTACACTTACATATAAACATATATATATACATATTAATGTACATATGTGTACATGGCGGGTAAAGTTTCTCAACGAGGACCTGATTTGCGTATATAGTTGACGATTAAAAAACAATATGGCCGTGTTTTACGATGTAGAGCTTCCATTTCCTGTCATAACCCTTTCAATGTTGAACTTTTAAAATTAAATGTACAAGAGTCTATACTCATTTCTGTTGGTTGAGTTGAGCAACCAACAGTATACAGACTGGTCAAAACGGCGCGATTACGTCGGCTGACCTGGCTACATATTGGTGGCATAAGCCTCACAAACTCGGATTCAACGATGAAAGGGTTAAAGAAGCATTGGTGCATAAATAGCGGAACCCTTCTTCGAGTCAGAAGTTGCATTGAAGTGTGTATACGACATTGGCGGACATAGCATAGTTTGGTGAGACTGTGTGTTTACGCATGCGCACTTCATTCTTCACCGTCCGAAAATGCAATGAGAAAACTCATCAGAGGACACGGTTATTACGTATTCAGTTTAAATATAATTGTTGTTGTTGTTTATCATCCAATATGCGATATCAAGAGTACACAGTTGTCCCAATTAATGCAGGTCAAAGCGTCATAACTCAAAAGTGTAACGATTTACGCCTTTCAAATGGCCGTAACTACAGAACTGTCACAATTTACACCCTTCAATGTGCCATAGCTCCAGAGCGTCATAATTGACGCATTTCAAATTGACGTAACTCTAGAAGGGGCACAATTCATAAGGGGCCAAAGCTGCAGTGTCCTAATTTACGCCTTTCAAATGGCCGTAACTCGAGTGTTTTACAATTTACGCCTTTCAAGTGGCCGTAACTCCAGTCTGTCACAATTTATGCCTTCAATGTGCCATGGCTCGAGCGTGTCCCGATTTACGCCGTTGGAAGGGACATTACACCAGCGTGTCCCAATTTACGCAGTTGGAAGGGACATAATACAAGAGTTTTACAATTTACGCTGTTGAAACGGACATTACACCAACGTGTCCAAATTGACGCCGTTGGAAGGGACATTACACAGGAGTTTCACAATTTATGTCAAAGTGCAATAAATGCAGAGTGTCATAATTGAAATAGCATTAACACGTTGTTGTTTGGAGTGATACTGTCTGTTTATATTTTTAAAAGTTTGCTTTAAGCCGTTTTCTAGAGGTTTTAAACCATATCACGGCGAGCACTTGGTAAATTACCAGAATCGCTGGTAAGTTTATCGTGACACCAGCGCATCAGTCGTAATTCAAATTGACCCAATTCGGAATCGCACGCTGGTCTCTGGCTCACAATGTAGAATATTTAACCATTATACAATAGATCCATGCCTCCGATGCAGACAATTTAAACATTATATTATCGAATCCTGGTCTCTCGCTCTCGATGCAGAATATTTAACCACAATACAATCGGACCCTGGTCTCCCGTTCTCGATGTAGAATCTTTAACCATTAGACAATCGGACCCTGATCTCCCGCTCTCGATGTACAATCATTAACCATTAGACAATCGGACCCTGGTCTCCCGCTCTCGATGTAAAATCTTTAACCATTAGACAATCGGACCCTGGTCTCCCGCTCTCGATGTAGAATCTTTAACCATTAGACAATCGGACCCTGGTCTCCCACTCTCGATGTAGAATCTTTAACCATTAGACAATCGGACCCTGGTCTCCCGCTCTCGATGTAGAATCCTTAACCATTAGACAATCGGACCCTGGTCTCACGCTCTCGATGTAGAATCTTTAACCATTAGACACTCGGACCCTGGTCTCCCACTCCCGATGTAGAATCTTTAACCATTAGACACTCGGACCCTGGTCTCCCACTCTCGATGTAGAATCTTTAACCATTAGACACTCGGACCCTGGTCTCCCACTCTCGATGCAGAATCTTTAACCATTAGACACTCGGACCCTGGTCTCCCACTCTCGATGTAGAATCTTTAACCATTAGACACTCGGACCCTGGTCTCCCACTCTCGATGCAGAATCTTTAACCATTAGACACTCGGACCCTGGATCCTGTACAGATCGAGGAATATGTCGTTTGTTTAGGGAAACTGCAGACGAATAGTTTTTGGAAACGTTACGAAAAAATGTTTACGGGGAGTAAGTGTTTGATTTACGAAGACGATTTATAGTTTATCTAAATTATTCAGTTTAGTTTTAGCTCAAATGTTGTACCGAAACATATGTTTATCTCATCAAAACAGACAAACATGTAAATGTCAAATATAGTACGTTGTTAATATACCACCTGACATGCTAGTATAAATCTTTTTAAAGTTTAGAGTCAAATTGAGCCAGTGCATGAGAAAAGTACAAGTTTGCTTTTGAGAAAACTCTATCTCCAGAACAGCCTGTGCATCAACACCGTCTGATCAATATATACACTGTTCAAATATTACTAAACACAAGCATGTACAAAGATTATGTCAAGTTGTGTAGATTCTGATAAGAATGAGCAGGTAGACAACATGATCTGAACCTACACTGTTCAGAAATGCCAGTTTTGTACATTTTCCCATGCACTGGGGGATTCATGACTGACTATCACATCTTTATTAAATCATTTTGTTTTAATTTGATAACAGAAAATTAGTTCATAACTGAGTGATTGATAAGTTTGATAAATTTACCTTTTCCAACATCCCAGGTTTAAAACGTTGTCTGTTAAGAAAAGTGCCAGGAATCGGCCATGATCGAGTGGTAAGCGTCGAGGATTTCATACCGGACGTCCCGGGTTCGAGTCGGGGCTCGACGGTCATTGTTTAGTGCCCATGGAAAAGGCACATTTCCAAGACTGGTTACTGGTTTGTTTACCCAAGATTCATGAATAAGTGAACTGTCGCCGTGATATAACTGAAATCATGTTAAAAACGGGGTTAAACCCCAATAAAAAAATAGAAGAAGTGTCAAAAGTCGGCAGGAAAATATCGAAAATTAAGGTTGTTTCCAAAATTGTGCCTAAAAACCACTTTATTTTATTAAGAAAACCTGTTTCAAAAGTATTAGATCACACTTTTATTGAGAAATAGATGCGCGGCGCTCTGCGCAAAGCAACAAGTATTTTCTACGCATGTAGAAATAGACCTGCCTGAGTTAATATAGCTTTTTATCACATGACGTTGCTTGTATCCCATGTAATATACCCATTACGTATTTCTTTTTATTGCATACTTTCATATTGTCCCGTTCAGTTTGCATTGAAGAAAGTGGTCATGATTTTTCGATCATGACCGCTGTCAAGGAGTGATCATGACCGTAGATAAGGACGTGCGAAAATTCTTTTATTATGTAAACAAACATAGCTGAGAGGCTCGCTTAATAAAAAAATTCTTGAACTCGTTTAATACAACTTTATATAAAATGACAACTCATGTCAGATCCTATATATAAAAGTTTATAAAAACACGTCTATTAGTGGATAGAGAACAGTGTAGAGACATATTCGACTGCGCGGATGTATTGGCTGATATAGATCTACACTCATCGCAAAAGCCTAACGGTTGATTTTTGAGGAGAACCGCTCAAATGCTGTTGTTAAGATTGTGTCAGCGGTTACTATTTGTCTGTCAATAAATAAATGCCAGTTATTATTGTATCACATCTTTATACTGCCATATACACCGCCCTGAAACAAAGCTAAACTACGCCTACAGCTGCGTTAAGAACCGCCTTTGGTAGGTACATCTACGCCCACATGGTCCATTACAAAACAAACTGATCAAAATAAAAATCACTGTTTGAAAAACATGATCGTCTCCTGCCGAACCCTAACAGGGGCGTCGTGATGGTCTAGGGCGGCAACCTAATAATATAAAAAAAATATATGCATGTTTAACATGATTTATTTGTTCATTTAAAACAAGGAATAAACTTCGCTGCAGTAGCAAACGCTGGTATTGATCTGATGGTTACCAATTACAGCTCATCTAAGATGAACGTTTTCGTCAGCCAATCAAAAGTGACTTACAAAATCGTAATATCGAGTTGACCTATATAAGTGTGAAATATGTAAAAGTCAAGTGTTTCGATTATATAGTAACCATTTGTGTTGTAGGAACAATCGTTTGTTGTATTGTACGATTTCATTAGACAGAAAAACGAGCACCTGCTACTTAATTATTTAAATATGTAGGGTCATTACGAGACGACATTATATTATGCGATATGGTCAGATCCAGTACACGCAAAATGGTCTGTTTTCAATGTCTGTGTGTGTATGACTGCCCGAAATGGTCCATAAATAGTGCAATAAATTATCATATTCTATTGAGGTTAAAGGTCGTTTCAACAGTCTTCAAGTTATATCACGGCGACAGTCCATTTATTCATGATCACTGGGGGGACTATGAACTACCAGGTAATGACACGTGACTTACACCATGACCGCCATTAGCAGGGTTCAAACCAGAGACACCCGTCTCAAATTCCCGACGCTAACAACAGGGACACTATAATGCTAATTACCTGTTCATGGCTCCTAACTTTTGATTTGTGTAATTTGATGCATTCGTTACTTTATTACATCGATCCTTAACACACTTAGCCGAAAGTATTTTATTGCAATCGAAGAATAATGATTTCGAATACAATTGAACATGTAAGATTAAACATAGTCTAATCGTACGAAGGTTATATTGGTGCTCCTTATGGGAATTTATTAAAGTTGACAATCAATGATCAACTGTGGAAGATCAAATGTCCAAGGGTACGACACCCAGGATGCGCGGATTCTGCCTCTGGGATTTTTCGACACAAACGTCGCGAATACTGGTTATGTCTCGTCAGGAAGCAGACATCAAGCGTGATTGATATAAGCTAAAAGCTTATTTCGCAATCGCTGCAAGAAAACTGACTTAATTTATTTTATAACTAAAATTCTAATCCCTATATCAGGTAAAACATCATATATTGTATTAATTCCCAAATATATCTCATTTGGTCACAGCTAAATGCAAAGATAGGACTACGAAATACATGTATACAAGTATGTAAACTGTGCCCAAAATGAAGTGAAGCGAGTGACACGACGTTAAATATAGCTCAGGAAGATATAGTTCACATTGAAAACTATATCCACCTAGGATTTGAGAATGACTCACTGACTTCACTATGTACATATTTATGCACAGCAGTTAGCACGAAGAGTGAAGTCTTTACTGGTGTTTCCACATGAAAGAACAATTTAATTTACTGGCCAATGCAAATGTCTTCAAGGACAGCCACTGTTTGGCATCGCAAACGTTGAATGATTGATTATATAAGGTTTAACTGTTTTCATATGACGGCGTCCAGTTCACCTACTCTTGTGTTTCCTGGCTATCTCACACCAGTTCTCCACACAACATTCATTCCAGGCTACTGGCTGCTATTCCACATACACTGTTAGCCCATTGGTGGAAAACTATTGACGCTTGTCACAGGGACTTTTGTCAAACGTCGGAAAGAATGTTGACCAAGCTGGGTTTTCAAACTCACAACCCCTAGATTGACAGCCCGCGCCGCTACCGACTGAGCTACCGGAACTTGGCTATCGCATATGTACAGTTTATGCTGATTAATTAATGTTGGGCAAACATTATCAAAGTCACTAGTGTCTAAGCCTTTAAAAATGTATAGTAATTATTTAATAAAGCAATATGTATCGAAAACAGTATTACTCATATGACCATGAATTCTTACAACTGCGATATGGCCTATGGTCCTTGGTAATAAACGTTTTGATATTGAACTAGTAAATAACATCGATCCAAAAGGAGGGCGAATACATTGTATGCGAAATGTTAAATTATTATTATTTGTATTGACAAGGTGATCGAATATTCGAAAAAACTATGGCAAAGATTCAGATATAAGTGCAGTTTCATTGCCAAATCACACAAGGCTTGGGTACTAGACTTTGTACTTCAACTTCGTTATTTAACTAAATAAAGGAAAATAGAAAAATAACATCATATACCGACACTAGACAGACATGCAGACACGTGATGAACGGTGAAATCGAACTAAAACGGCAGCCATGCAAATTTATTAACGTTTAAGCTTCCTTTTAATTTCGAAATAATAAATAGTTTAAATCATGCACGTGCATAACTACACACTGTTAGGATAACATCAATCGTACGATGTATCTGTAATGAATTCTAAATAAGAGTTATTTAATGTGGTGTAAGTAAAACTGCATATAACTAGTTCATTTGCTTTTTTTTTGGTGTGGGGGGGGGGGGGGGGGGGGGAATCTTGAATATGATCAATTAGTATTATTTTCATTTTTTTGTGAAGCCCATTATGTTTTAGTCATATCTGTAAATCTGGTAGATAAAATAGTGTTTTTAATCAATTTTGTCAGATAAAAACATAATAGCTTTCGAAAATCATTTTCTTTTTTTTGTGTGAAAAGATTACGTAAGATACACGGCTTTCAAACTTTTGGGTGAGTTTTGCTGTGAACATTGCCAATATACTCATGCAATACGTAGCCTTATTACATTGTCCTGAATTTCCTAGGTAAAAAACACACACGAGAAAACTGACCTTCAACATCTAAGGACGCTATGATCAAATTTAATACTTGTACTATCAGGTTTTTTCTGTCTTTGTTCTGCCTCTGTCTGAGGAATAATGACGCTTGTGTGAATAGATGGCGGACAGGTAAGAACCTGATCACACCTGGTAGAGGCACAGGCTGATATGGATCGCAGTGAACAGATGGTCGTCTTTTGTATGACATGGCTCATTTATTGAAAACATCTAAGGTTTATTAGGTTTCCCGAGTAAATACCGTGGATTTACGGGAAATTAAGATCACTTATAATTTCTTGATCCTAACCCATTTGCCGACGCAACGGCAGCAAATGTCATTTGATATCACACTGACAAACGGACAAATTTCTACAAATTCTCTTTTTTCCATGAATTTTTCTAATGCGTAAGAAATACGGGCCACTCCCCGTTATAGTTTTTGGCGGGGGAACTCAGCGTTTCCGATGAAGCGGTTACTTATAAGAAATACCTGGAAAACCCAGCGTTATGCCGGGATTGAGACTTATTACAGCGGACATGAATTTTAATCCTTTTATCAATAACTCGAACGTTTTTTCACTAATTGTGTTTCTTTATTCATAATAGACCCCTTTTTTATTCTATAAACTATCATCACAATGCAGACTTTTTAACGAGCTTGGATGGCTTGATAATGTAAACATCTGTCAGCTTAGCTACAGCCTTCGGCTCTAGTTTTCACACGTTTACTGTTTACAATAAATACCGTCGACAAAAGTGTTAAGTATCCCAACAATGATAAGAAGAAGAGGAATAAGCATTTTATTTGCTTTTTATACTAACAATGATAGTAGATGTAGGCCAAATACACGTTAATGATAATAATGTTTAAACAAAATACCATCGACAAAGGTTTCTATTTAAATGAAACGAAGAAGACGAAGAAACCACACACAACTTGGGATTTACATGCAATAAAAAGCCATTTAACCCCCGTTCTCTGTTTAAAGAAAAAATTGACACCTTAGCAGCAGTCTACTTTTGAAACATTGAATAATTGGTTAAAATGCTGAAGACATGAACTTTCTCCTTTTCTCAAAATGATATTATTTTTGCATCCGTGTTATAATAATAATTTTGCAGATTTTGTTTAAAAAGGTAGATCACACTTGTAAAACCATATCAGCTAAGCAGTTAATATACTTTTAAAGTGTTGTATTTATGTAATTTCAAACTGTAATTCAAACATTAACAGAAGTCTATGACTATATACCATTTAAATTCATTATTCATTTTTATTAATCCGTTTTAAAAAGTGGAACAAATGCACGAACTCTTCAGATAAAAAAAATGTTAACATGATGAGAGCCCTCGGTCATTGATGCATACAATTTGTGAATGGTGCGAGCAACGTGACTATTGTGAGCCCAATTGCAAATTTAAAAAAATATTTTACGAAATTCATTGGGTGCGAAAGAACATATTTGTTTTTATTCCTGTTTCTTTGTTTGATCAGAGTTTGTCCTTTTTAAAATTTGTTTCAAGCCCCATCTTTGAAACTTTTTAACATCCAGATGCCCTCTATTTCATCCTTTTAGGGTATTGTATTAATTTTTTGAGCATCTTTGGAAGTTTTCAACTCGTGTCAAGAGCAAGTCATCGTAATGTTACAATCGTACGTCATCGAAAATGAATAATAAATCAAGCAAAGTGCTATGCATGTTTTCCAAACAACATTGCATTGTTAAGAAAAAAGAGCACAACATATTTTCTTTCATGTAAATAATAATATTCTGCGTTGAATAACATAATAAAAGACTTTGTGGCCAATCAGAAGTCTTGTAAACAAACGGCTTTATTATTGTGAAAAATGAATAAGCCAATCAGAGAGCAGCCTGCTATCGACTTGCTATTGAGCAGAAACAGTCCATACATTTAACTATGTTTGAAATAACTGATTTTACATTTTCTGAACTCTACGCAAAGTAAACCGACCTAAGTGTTTGTTATGATAAGTGTAGACCAAGATCTACCGGCACATCTATTTAATTCTAACCAAGATCATCAATAGACAGTGTTATTAATATTGGCACTAGGACCCGCAAACTTATGTTGTTAATGGTTTTATGTCATGGAAATATGCCCAAAATATTAAATTATCGAAGGATACGAAATCGTATTATTTTAATTTTGCACTTTTCTATCTTTTAACTATATACAAGACACGATATGGAACTGCATTTGACATCGCCCTTTTCGCCATATGAATCAACCAATGAGAAAACCAACAATTTTGTCAAATTTGACCGTTTCACTTCTTTGCAAGTCGGACAAGATGTAGTGAGGTAAATACTTCGCTGTACGTTTATCGGATCAATTTGAGACGACCTGTTAACGGAAGACATCAGATCTTAACGAGCGAGTCCTACTGCAGACAGTATACTATTAAACGGGAGTATTAACGTTACAATAATATTAGAAATAATAAATTATAAAAAATATATATTTACTAAATTAATGTTAAACCTTCCACACATGAGAACATGTATATATGTAGTACAAAAAGGATGTATTTTGTGTGATTCGAACCCTCGACGTATTCCCATGGTATTTAGAATCGATGTACTTCGGCCGAGCACCTAAGCCCACTCGGCCATGTTTTGTTGTTTATGTGTAGTTGTTAGTAAGTATTTAAAAAATAAAATGACATGACTTTAAGAGGGAGGTGATTTTCAATTTTCTTGTAAATTTGGTTCAAAATTGGAATTATTTTTATATTGAAATCAAGAATCACCAATAAATATCAAATATTTAGATGAAATAAGTTTGGGACTTTTTCTATAAATCTAAAAACTGATTTGATTATTATTTGAAGTAATTGTTCATTCGGGTCATTTTCTAATTCATATGTATAGTTATTCAGTGATATATCAAAACATCAAAATAAATGTTTTAAAAATAACCAATTTATGAAGCGAACACGTCAAGTCACTGATTCATCGCTTACAATTTTATAGTCCCACCCATCCAGAAGTAGTAGTAGTAATAATAGTAGCTGCAGTATCTTATCATTATTTTGTAGAGTAATGTAAGGCAGTCGTAGCAATACTAGCAGTAGGGTAAAGCAACAGCAGTATTAGCTGTGAAAATTCAGTCAGATATGGTAAGTACTAGTTATAGTAGTGTAGGATAGCGTAAGATAATATTAGTGTTTAGTAAAAGATACAGAGGTGTGAGAACAGAATAGGACGCTAGCTGTAGTGTTAACCACAGTTGCGTATTCACCATCATGTCCGTGTCGCAAATGTTTAACCCTAGCTCGATCCTCACTTTTAGTACATTTGATAGTAGAATGCATCCACTTCTACTCATTGATACGCCCAATCCGTCCCAAATCTCTATATACTCAAAATATTACAGGGCCCATTCAAATCAAATCTTGATAAATACACATCTTACTTATGGACCAATATAATTCAATGTCTGTTTCTGTCACCTTCTCTGACTGGCATTTCATACCATCTATTCATCCTCTAGTTTTAGGTCTCCTATTGTCACACTAGTGACTTTGGCCAATAACCGGAAAGAAGCAATGGTCATGCCGGGATTCAAGCTTACGACCCATGGATTGATAGCTCTCGTTGTTATTGACCAATCTATCCTTTTAGACTGGTTGTTGTATTATAATTCAAGTGCGATGTAAATTAGCGATTTGGGATCCTAGCGCACCTGCATACAGTGAAGACTTTTGCAAATTCGATGTCAGTCTATATGTTACACAGACCTAGAATAGCCCCCATTATGCCAGCGTAACTTTAAATGCTGTCAAAGTTGGATCTCAATAAGACCCCCAGTCGCTAGGCAGGGCTCATATAATTATATTGGTATAATCTGATTTCTAAGTCATTGTTTGTATTATTTACAGTCTGATATCTAAGTCATGTTTGTATTATTTACAGTCTGATATCTAAGTCATTGTTTGTATTATTTGCAGTCTGATATCTAAGTCATGTTTGTATTATTTACAGTCTGATATCTAAGTCATTGTTTGTATTATTTGCAGTCTGATATCTAAGTCATTGTTTGTATTATTTGCAGTCTGATATCTAAGTCATGTTTGTATTATTTACAGTCTGATATCTAAGTCATTGTTTGTATTATTTGCAGTCTGATATCTAAGTCATGTTTGTATTATTTACAGTCTGATATCTAAGTCATTGTTTGTATTATTTGCAGTCTGATATCTATAGACGCGGCTCATATTATTATATTTGTATAATCTGATTTAAGTCATTGTTTGTATTATTTACAGTCTGATATCTAAGTCATTGTTTGTATTATTTACAGTCTGATATCTAAGTCATTGTTTGTATTATTTACAGTCTGATATCTAAGTCATGTTTGTATTATTTACAGTCTGATATCTAAGTCATTGTTTGTATTATTTACAGTCTGATATCTAAGTCATTGTTTGTATTATTTACAGTCTGATATATAAGTCATTGTTTGTATTATTTACAGTCTGATATCTAAGTCATTGTTTGTATTATTTACAGTCTGATATCTAAGTCATTGTTTGTATTATTTACAGTCTGATATCTAAGTCATGTTTGTATTATTTACAGTCTGATATCTAAGTCATGTTTGTATTATTTACAGTCTGATATCTAAGTCATTGTTTGTATTATTTACAGTCTGATATCTAAGTCATGTTTGTACTATTTACAGTCTGATATCTAAGTCATTGTTTGTATTATTTACAGTCTGATATCTAAGTCATGTTTGTATTTTTTACAGTCTGATATCTAAGTCATTGTTTGTACTATTTGTAGTCTGATATCTAAGTCATTGTTTGTACTATTTACAGTCTGATATCCAAGTCATTGTTTGTATTATTTACAGTCTGATATCTAAGTCAAGTTTGTATTATATACAGTCTGATATCTAAGTCATTATTTGTATTATTTACAGTCTGATATCTAAGTCATTGTTTGTATTATTTATAGTCTGATATCTAAGTCATGTTTGTATTATTTACAGTCTGATATCTAAGTCATTGTTTGTATTATTTGCAGTCTGATATCTATAGACGCGGCTCATATTATTATATTTGTATAATCTGATTTAAGTCATTGTTTGTATTATTTACAGTCTGATATCTAAGTCATGTTTGTATTATTTACAGTCTGATATCTAAGTCATTGTTTGTATTATTTACAGTCTGATATCTAAGTCATGTTTGTATTATTTACAGTCTGATATCTAAGTCATTGTTTGTATTATTTACAGTCTGATATCTAAGTCATTGTTTGTATTATTTACAGTCTGATATCTAAGTCATTGTTTGTATTATTTACAGTCTGATATCTAAGTCATTGTTTGTATTATTTACAGTCTGATATCTAAGTCATTGTTTGTATTATTTACAGTCTGATATCTAAGTCATGTTTGTATTATTTACAGTCTGATATCTAAGTCATGTTTGTATTATTTACAGTCTGATATCTAAGTCATTGTTTGTATTATTTACAGTCTGATATCTAAGTCATGTTTGTACTATTTACAGTCTGATATCTAAGTCATTGTTTGTATTATTTACAGTCTGATATCTAAGTCATGTTTGTATTATTTACAGTCTGATATCTAAGTCATTGTTTGTACTATTTGTAGTCTGATATCTAAGTCATTGTTTGTACTATTTACAGTCTGATATCTAAGTCATTGTTTGTATTATTTACAGTCTGATATCTAAGTCAAGTTTGTATTATATACAGTCTGATATCTAAGTCATTGTTTGTATTATTTACAGTCTGATATCTAAGTCATTGTTTGTATTATTTACAGTCTGATATCTAAGTCATGTTTGTATTATTTACAGTCTGATATCTAAGTCATTGTTTGTATTATTTGCAGTCTGATATCTATAGACGCGGCTCATATTATTATATTTGTATAATCTGATTTAAGTCATTGTTTGTATTATTTACAGTCTGATATCTAAGTCATGTTTGTATTATTTACAGTCTGATATCTAAGTCATTGTTTGTATTATTTACAGTCTGATATCTAAGTCATGTTTGTATTATTTACAGTCTGATATCTAAGTCATTGTTTGTATTATTTACAGTCTGATATCTAAGTCATTGTTTGTATTATTTACAGTCTGATATCTAAGTCATTGTTTGTATTATTTACAGTCTGATATCTAAGTCATTGTTTGTATTATTTACAGTCTGATATCTAAGTCATTGTTTGTATTATTTACAGTCTGATATCTAAGTCATGTTTGTATTATTTACAGTCTGATATCTAAGTCATGTTTGTATTATTTACAGTCTGATATCTAAGTCATTGTTTGTATTATTTACAGTCTGATATCTAAGTCATGTTTGTACTATTTACAGTCTGATATCTAAGTCATTGTTTGTATTATTTACAGTCTGATATCTAAGTCATGTTTGTATTATTTACAGTCTGATATCTAAGTCATTGTTTGTACTATTTGTAGTCTGATATCTAAGTCATTGTTTGTACTATTTACAGTCTGATATCTAAGTCATTGTTTGTATTATTTACAGTCTGATATCTAAGTCAAGTTTGTATTATATACAGTCTGATATCTAAGTCATTGTTTGTATTATTTACAGTCTGATATCTAAGTCATTGTTTGTATTATTTACAGTCTGATATCTAAGTCATTATTTGTACTATTTACAGTCTGATATCTAAGTCAAGTTTGTATTATATACAGTCTGATATCTAAGTCATTGTTTGTATTATTTACAGTCTGATATCTAAGTCATTGTTTGTATTATTTACAGTCTGATATCTAAGTCATTATTTGTACTATTTACAGTCTGATTTCTAAGTCATGTTTGTATTATTTACAGTCTGATATCTAAGTCATTGTTTGTATTATTTACAGTCTGATATCTAAGTCAAGTTTGTATTATCTACAGTCTGATATCTAAGTCATTGTTTGTATTATTTACAGTCTGATATCTAAGTCTAGTTTGTATTATTTACAGTCTGATATCTAAGTCATTGTTTGTATTATTTACAGTCTGATATCTAAGTCATTGTTTGTATTATTTACAGTCTGATATCTAAGTCAAGTTTGTATTATATACAGTCTGATATCTAAGTCATTGTTTGTATTATTTACAGTCTGATATCTAAGTCATTATTTGTATTATTTACAGTCTGATATCTAAGTCAAGTTTGTATTATATACAGTCTGATATCTAAGTCAAGTTTGTATTATTTACAGTCTGATATCTAAGTCTAGTTTGTATTATATACAGTCTGATATCTAAGTCATTGTTTGTATTATTTACAGTCTGATATCTAAGTCATTGTTTGTATTATTTACAGTCTGATATCTAAGTCATTATTTGTACTATTTACAGTCTGATATCTAAGTCAAGTTTGTATTATATACAGTCTGATATCTAAGTCATTGTTTGTATTATTTACAGTCTGATATCTAAGTCATTGTTTGTATTATTTACAGTCTGATATCTAAGTCATTATTTGTACTATTTACAGTCTGATTTCTAAGTCATGTTTGTATTATTTACAGTCTGATATCTAAGTCATTGTTTGTATTATTTACAGTCTGATATCTAAGTCAAGTTTGTATTATATACAGTCTGATATCTAAGTCATTGTTTGTATTATTTACAGTCTGATATCTAAGTCTAGTTTGTATTATTTACAGTCTGATATCTAAGTCATTGTTTGTATTATTTACAGTCTGATATCTAAGTCATTGTTTGTATTATTTACAGTCTGATATCTAAGTCAAGTTTGTATTATATACAGTCTGATATCTAAGTCATTGTTTGTATTATTTACAGTCTGATATCTAAGTCATTATTTGTATTATTTACAGTCTGATATCTAAGTCAAGTTTGTATTATATAAGTATATTGTGAATAATGTTATACAGCTTGTTATCTATAGCGTACCTCTTCTACAAGTTATATTATCATTTGATGAATTGACCTAGAGGGAAGCTATGTACATACGTCAAAGCCATATGAGGTGTGACCGTCTATGCGCAAAAAAGGTGCAAGTTGGCAGTTGTGAATAGTGAAGGTTCGGATAAGTCTATGCATGCATCTATTCAGTTTGATCAAAATGTTCACAACTCACCAGAGGTTTCCAAAAAGCCTGTGAGAAAAGTGTAGATCCTGATGAGACTGCAGATGCACTGACTGGTCTGAACATGTACTTTTTGCATAATTGGAAACTTTTCCCATGGACAGGCGCATATAATATCAATTATTGTGTATTTATTGTGTATTTATTTGTTTTTTTAACAGTACGTATGTTTTTCCTCATATATATGCAAGTTGTTGTTCAGCCTTTTATTTGAGTATAACTTTATTCACAACATTACTACAGTTATATCGCGGCGACATTTATATGGCGGCGACAGTTAAATCGCGGCGACAGTTATATCGCGGCGACAGTTATATCGTGGCGACAGTTATATCGCGGCGACAGTTATCTTATCTAGGCTAAGAAATATGCTTAGACCAAAGGGCACTCCACCATGAGCGGCACGAGCACGGACTGAACCTGGGACAACCGGTTCAGCCTTTAATCTATTACCTGCAGCAGACAACTTTCAACTTTATTCATGCATTGTGGAAAGAGAAATTGTTATATCAAATATTTATCTCTTTCCGCAATGTTGTCAACTCTGTTTGAAAATTATACTTCCAATTTCCGAGATGTCTAACGTTTGTAATTAAGTGATATGATAGAAAAAGCGATGAAATCAGCGTTTAACCCAATAAAAACAAATAAGTACATGGTTAATCATTGTGACAATATGGAAAATCTTTTTAAATGAAAGCATATTGAATAGAATCGAAAACATAGTGGCAACAGGAAAGATATGCTTATTTCTGAAAATACATGTTATGATTTTCTGAAGGAATCATGTTGTACAGATTGAGGGAAATGTCTATAATCAGAATTAAAAGAAAAACCTTTTATATCCCCCGACAAATACATATATATTTAGCCTTAGGTTTTACAATGTACGTCGGATTTTAATCGATATTTATGTTGTAGCTATATTTTGCTTTATGCCATGTAACATGCTGTTTGCATTATGATGTTCGTAGCCAGCTGCTATGATTCATTGGAAAATACGTGTCATTTAATAAGCAAGCATGGTGGCGATTTAAAATGTCTGTAAAAAAAATCCCTATCCATGAATTTGAAAACTCCTAAAAATTGCAAATATGACATACAGCATGTTACTTGTCATTTGCTTGAGTTAAATTTGAAATATTAACACACGACACGTAAGCTTCGAACGTATGTTATTTGTTATTTGCTTTAGTTAAATTTGAGAGATTAACACAAGACACATTAGCTTCGAATGTTTAAACGGCGTAGTAAAGGCGCTTGTCTTCGTATCCGTCATGTTACTTGTTATTTGCTTTAGTTAAATGTGAGAGATTTACACACGACACATTAACTTCAAATGTTTAAAAGGCGTATTAAATGCGCTTGCTTTCGTTGCCTTCATTTTACTTGTTATTTGCTTTAGTTAAATTTGAAAGAGTACAAAAATGCGAGTTAAGGCGGCGCTTGTGTCCGTACCTTTGTGTTCTGTTATGTTGGGCGTAGAATGTATTTTTTGTTCAAGTTCCGATTTAAATTTACGTCCATGCTCTATGTTAACTAAGATTACGAAGGAGCTATAGGTATGTTTTAATTATGTCATATAGATGGCGATGACTTGGTTGCCATAGAGGATCAAAGTACCTGAACAAATGTTTCACAAATGATAGAAAGAACCCGGTTATTGCAATGAAATGTTAGTCTCACTAACCGGACATGCTAATGTTCGCAGTGAACATATTTTATCGTAACAACTGTAAACCAAACACTCTGTTCTTTTAAATACACAATGCACAAGCGTCTCACCTTGCCATGTTTGGAAATAGTCATCATGAATAAAACGTTGGGACATTTTCCAATGTAAAAATATTGTGATTAAAAGCTGTTGTACTGGAATCGTTAAAATGCGTTTATATAAACGCATGACAAACACAGGTCTAGTGTCCATAACGTAATTTAAAGCATATATGGGCCGTACCTCGAGAAATCAATATTGTGGCCTCTGCGTAATGTATCAATCCAGATCAGCCTGTGCAGTCTTCGCAGGGGGATAGAGGTATAGAGTAATGATTCCTTAAACAGAAAATCCACAGGAGGCGAAAAGTGTCTATATATCCGGGTAAGCCTGCGCAACATGCTTAGGCTGATCCGGGTCGATCCTTTACGCACATTCCACAATGTTTGTTTTCTCGCGGTACGGCTCATATGGCAAGTTGGCCGCCGGAAGCCGAGTTCCCTGACTATAATTCTGATGTTATATACTTCTTGGATTGCATTAATATACACGTGTGGCCGCCGGAAGCCGAGTTCCCTGACTATAATTCTGATGTTATATACTTCTTGGATTGCATTAATATACACGTGTGGCCGCCCGAAGCCGAGTTCCCTGACTATAATTCTGATGTTATATACTTCTTGGATTGCATTAATATACACGTGTGGCCGCCCGAAGCCGAGTTCCCTGACTATAATTCTGATTATATATACTTCTTGGATTGCATTAATATACACGTGTGGCCGCCCGAAGCCGATTTCCCTGACTATAATTCTGATTATATATACTTCTTGGATTGCATTAATATACACGTGTGGCAGCCCTGACCGTTTACCTGGGCATTATCCTTGTGAAAAGAAAGGCCCTGGCACCCACATAGTGAAAAATAGTATACACATGTATTTGAGCCGTCCCTCTAGGAAACCAACATTGTTGACTTTGCGTAAAGTATCGACCTGGATCAGCCTAAGCATGCCGCGCAGGCTTACCCTGATAGACACTTTTCACCTCCTGTGGATTTTCTGTTTCAGGAATCAATACTCTATACCTCTTTCCCCCTGAGACGGAATGTGTCGGCCGGATCAGTCTGCGCGGACAGCGCGGGCTGATCTGGTCGATACATTACGCAGAGGCAGACACTTTTCGCCTCCTATGATTGTTGACTTTGCGTAAAGTATCGACCCGGATCAGCCTAAGCATGCCGCGCAGGCTTACTCGGACAGACAATTTTCGACTCTCTATCCTCCTGAGACGGAATGTGTTGGCCCGCATCAGCCTGCTCGGACTGCAAAGGCTGATCTGGGTCGATACATTACGCAGAGGCCACTATGTAGGTTTTTTCGCGGGACTGCTCATTTGTATTAGGCATATGTTTTTATTTTACGCCGCTACCAACGGTATACCAATTATGTATACACCGCTGCTTACAGTATACGTATTCATAACCACATGGTGAAAATCCAATTACAGCATTTTACGTTATAAGTCGAGCGGTAAGTTTTGATGTATCCCCGTTTGCCATGATTCATCACATAAACAGTTTAGCATTATGGAAGTGAAACCAGTAGGGCTACATTTCTAGCTATTAATATCACTTACAATACTTCTTAATGCGGGTGAACAGTAAATACTTAGGTGTGGCGGGGCGTAAATACAGGCTCGCTTTCGTCTTTACATTTCACAAACGCAAGAAAACCCATTAAGGTTAGCTATTGTGATCGCATTTCGTCCGCCCGTCGTGACTTCAGCTGCTTGAAATTTTGTCAGAATGTTTGTCTGGGTGATTTATAGGCTATTTTTTAATAATCGACTCGAAAACCAGGTCACTAGTTCAAACTTAAGAACAATAGTGTGGACACTTTCAGCTTATATGACCCCAAAATGAGTTAGTGTGATTGTCCATGCGGTTGGCATGACAAATCACATTGTAAAACTCAGGTGAGCGATCCAGTGCCATCATGGTCCTCTTGTTCACATGAAGCAACACGTTTATATTTTATGTAAATTGAGACGCTCTCTCTTGAAAAATAGGGAATGCTTTAATGATAATAAAACAGTGTAGAACGAGACCAGTTGCAGGGTTTCTAACATGAGTTGTGATCAGTGCTTACACATTTAAACTATCAAGTCTAATGGAATTGGTTACTGTCATGGGGTGCAAAAACAAATTTATATACTATATATAACGTATGGATGTCCCTTTTTGTCGTGGGGACTATGAATATTAAATAATATAGGGCCGTATCCGGCGAATTGGGGGGTCTTATTGAATCTCCTTAACGGTATCACATGAAGATAAATTCGCGTTAAACTAATTGGACAACTTTTATCTCTTCTTGTTAAAAGATGCATCTTGGACTTACGTACACGTAGACGCACTGTGAAGGACATGAAATTATCATTGTTTGTTTGCAGTTAAAGTCATGCGGTGTCAAACACATTTGTAACGTATGGATGCCCCATTTTGTCGTTGAGACTATGAATATTAAATAGCATAGGAACCGTGTCTAGCAAGTTGTGGGTCTTATTGAATCTCCTTAACGGGATCACATAAAGGTAAATTCGCGTTAAACTAATTGGGCTACCGTTCTAGTTTCTTGACAAAATATGCATCTTGGACTCACTTACATGTAGACGGAGTGTGAAGGCTCAGGTAAGACTTTTCGTATGCACAGGCTCGTCTTAGTCTTCACTGTACGCAGATGCGTCAAGACCCCATCTCGCTAGACGTGGCTAAAATATGTATACTTATATATACGTCATTATTCTTCTTCTTCTTCTTCTTCTTCTTCTTCTTCTTTTTATCATTGTTGGAATGGCAACCTTTGTCGATGGTATTTATTATAAATAATTTTATTATTATCTTTAATTGGTATTTTTTCAGTAATAGTATTATCATCATTAAAACTAAAATTGCTATTATATTTTAATCATATTTAAAATTTTAGTAGTAAAATAAAAGAATATGAATAGATGGGACGGTTTTAGGAGTAGTAGAACTAGATATTGTGGTAGAAATAGTAGTAGTAGGAGTAAAAGAAGGTGTAGTAGTAGTAGTAGAAGTAGTAGTAGTAGTAGTAGTAGTAGTAGTAGAAGAAGTTGTTGAAGTAGTAGTAGTAGTAGTAGTAGTAGAAGATGTTATAGTAGTAGTAGTAGTAGTAGTAGTAGTAGTAGTAGTAGTAGTAGTAGTAGTAGTAGTAGTAGTAGAAGAAGTTGTTGTAGTAGTAGTAGTAGTAGTAGTAGTAGTAGTAGTAGTAGTAGTAGTAGTAGTAGTAGTAGTAGTAGTAGTAGAAGAAGTAGTAGTAGTAGTAGAAGAAGTTATAGTAGTAGTAGTAGTAGTAGTAGTAGTAGTATTTGTAGCTGTAGTAGTATTTCTATTAGTAGTTCTAGCAGAAGTAGTAGTAGAAGTAGTAATAGTAGTAGTAGTAGAAGTAGTAGTAATAGTTGTTGTTGTAGTAGTAGTAGTAGTAGTAGTAGTAGTAGTAGTAGTAGTAGTAGTAGTAGTAGAAGTAGTAGTATTTCTAGTATTATTATTTCTAGTAGTAGTGGTGGTAGTAGTAGTAGTAGTAGTAGTAGTAGTAGTAGTAGTGGTATTAGTAGTAGTAGTAGTAGTAGTAGTAGTAGTAGTAGTAGTAGTAGTAGTAGTAGTGGTAGTAGTAGTAGTAGTAGTAGAAGTAGTAGTAGTAGTAGTAATATAAGTAGTAGTAGTAGTACTAGTAGTAGTAGTAGTGGTAGTAACCGATTGATTCATGTTAGTTTAAAGCCGATTTCAACGGTATTAAATCATATCACGTCGGTCAGTTCAACTAGCAGGTTTTTCTGTACTTTTTTCACACCAGTACCAGGGACTATACGTGCTAGTAGTCCTTGCCTGTACTCAACAACATTTTGAAATGTCATCATATTCTAACCAATCAATACTTCAAAACTTCTAAAGACGCATTTGACATAGTTTGGCATACACCATCGAAAAGGAAAAAAGTTCTTATGATAAACAATTTCTACTTTTACCAGAATGTTATCATCTGTATTAAAAACTAAAACCATCAATTTATGGCGGATTTCTAAAGTTTGTCTCGTATTGATTGGGGTTTAACGCCGTTTTTAACAATTTCTCAGTCATATCACGGCGGCCAGTTCACCTACACACATATTTCCTGGTTTTCCCACACCAGTACTCCACACAAAAATCTTCCCAAGCAACTGGCTGCTTTTCTACATAGACTTAAAGGTACTGAACCCCAGATTATATATAGTAAAGTCAAAGATTTAAAACTTTATAAACGTTTTCTCGAAATATTAGAATCATAATTCTGGGATAAAGTAAGAGCAATAATTTTACTTTCCAGTACAAAAAAAACATCTAAATATATCGTTTATGCTTCATTTTTTCAGGGTAGACATACCCAGTAAACCAAATGCCAAAATAGTTTTGAACTATTTATTACTTACTTTGTTGTTACTATTAGCAATATTTGCAGAAGTATCAACATTTGATGATTGTGATCTCCATCTGGTATTCATCTGGTATTCAGCACCATTAACGTCATCCGTATAGGGTAACAGATTAATCTCCATTCACAGGACAAGGGGGTTCAATCGCGTGTCCTGGCGGTGAAACCAGTCACAGAAGCTGCAATCCGCAAACTGAAGGGAGCTGCAACCCATCTAACATGTTCTACTGCTATGCTCCGGCTGATGCCGGATATTGTTGTCGAATTCCAAGTTGAGGTGGAGGAGGTGAGATAATCGTTATTTCTCGGCATTTTACGTACATTCCCGTTTTTTAAAGAGCTGCAACCCATCTAACATGTTCTACTGCTATGCTCCGGCCGATGCCGGATTTTGTTGTCGAATTGTAGAAGGTTGGGGTGGAGGAGGTGAGATAATCGGTATTTCTCGGCATTTTCCGTACATTCCCGTTTTTTAAAGAGCTTCCCATACTCCTTGTTCAGCCGTTGGGGTCATCCAATCCGACAGGTTCTCGGAAATGTTCTTTGGTTAGCTGATGTTCGCTCCTAGCGGGAAAGACCCTCATTACCTATATGGGTAAGGGGGGTATATAATATATCACGTTTCATTCTTAATGTGAAACTAAGTCTCGGATCATGCTCGTCAACAAATTAATACTGCATTATGATATGGGTTTTCCAATCAAATTATTGTAAGTGAACTTTACTTTCCGTAAATCATTTCCTCAGGAAAAGAAAGACAATTTAGATGTTTTCAACAAATCAGCCATGTCATACAAAAACAACCGTATATTCACTGCGACCATACCAGCCTGCGCTTCTGCAAGGTTTGATCAGGTTTTTGCCTGTTCGCCATTTAGTCACATCACACACGCATCGTTTATTCCTCAGAGGAAGAACACACATTCAAATCAAAGAACTGAAAGTACTGAATGTAGCATTGCGATTGTTTGAGCGGAGATGGAGAAGTGCAAATAGCAATCTATATTTAAATAAAATCCCCACCGCAACAGAATAGTTGTGATGTATCAGGCCAGAATGAATTGTTTCCAAGATCATAAAATACGTGTAATACGTGTTACGTGTCCTGTGAAAATTAATTGACCCCAACTCCGAATATATCATTAATTGACCCCAACTCAGAATACATCATTAATTGACCCCAACTCAGAATATATCATTAATTGACCCCAACTCAGAATATATCATTCAGTCCACATTTCTACCATCATAATATTGGTATCAAACAAGCGAATCAGAAGAGAAGATTATTAAATTGTTACACGTTTCACCCTTTCTGATGCCGCAGCAGTTCTCATTTGAAAATAAATATACTGAGCAATTAGGCGTCAGAAAGCGTCTGTATATGGTAACGGTTATTATCTCTTTATGAGCAATGTCTCCTTTTGCCACAATGTTTTGAAAAGTTGTCTGCTTCAAATGTATAGACGTCCCTCTTCGTGTTTAGGAATCCGCTGTGGTCGAGTGTCCCGGGTTCGATCCCCAGTCGCGGCACTACGGTCATGGTGGAGTGCCCTTGGGCAAGGCACATTTTCTAGCCTAGTACTGGTTTGTTTACCCAGGGATCATGAATAATTAAATTTAATTGCGCGCTAAATGACCTTAGCTGTCGATGCGCCATAAAACAATATACATTCATTCATTCTTCGTGTTTACTATTGTGTATAACTGTTTAAATAATCAAGTCAGTAAGAAATATTCAAATCCGAGTTGGATATAGTTTCCAATGTGAAGTATATCTACTTGAGTTATATTTATCGTTGTATTATTCGCTTCACTTCACTTTGTGCAAAGTGGTACATTTTGATGTACATGTATTTAGTAATCCTATCAATGCGTTAATCTGTGACCAAATGGGGAATATTTGGAAGTTAATGGACAAAAACGTATACCTTTGAAGTCACGGTTAAAGGGAATTATTATATTAAAGTAATAGTGTGTTAAGTGTTGTACAAATCTATAGGACTTAAAACTATAAAGCTTTCATGACACTGAACTGTAAAAGGTAATATTCATGGTCGTTCTCCCGTTCTCATACACTCAAACTGAAAACTATAAAGCTTTGATGACACTGAACTGTAAAAGGGAATATTCATGGTCGTTCTCACAAACTCAAACTGAAAACTTTAAGCTTCGTAATAATACATGAGCCGTTCCACGAGAAAACCAACATTATGGAGCAGTCCGGGCAGACTAACCTGGGCCGACACATTCCGTCACAGGGGGATAGAGGTTTAGAATTACGAGACCTGAAACAGAAAATCCACAGGAGGCGAAAAGAGTCTGCCCGGATTAGCCAGCGCGGTATGCTTAGGTCCGGATCGATACTTTAGTCCACCACAATGATGGTTTTCTCATGGAACGGCTCACATGATGTTTTACCTGGTTAATGCTTACGAAAGTTGAAACGCTTCCAGTTATAATACAATTTGGTCATTAGTTTAAACGTATTTATTTTACTACGATTGCGAAACAAGCTTTAGGCTTACATTAACCACGTTCGATGTCTGCTTCTTGGAGACATAACCAGTATTCGCGTCGTTTGTGTGGACAAATCCCGGAGGCAGAATCCGCTCACCCTGGGTGTCGCACACAAGACTTTTGGTCTTCCACATTTGATCATTGAATGTCAACTTCATATTTCTTACTTGCGTACGATTAGTCAAAGTTTAATCGCATTTGGTCAATTGGGTTCGCATTCAATAGTCTACAATAGCAATTAAATACTTTCGGCTAAGTGGGTTAAGGATCGATGTAACAAAGTAACGAATGCATCAAATTACACAAATCGAAAGAATATAGTAATTCATAGTTTCAAATTCAAAGAAGGCCGCTGCATATCAATGAGAACTATATTCAGTGTCCAATTGTTACTATCAGATCCCCACCTGTATCTAAATTTTCTGGTTATTGTAATTAAAAGAACAATTGGTGGCATTATTGTCTTGTCTTGTTTGAAATATATTATATAATACTTTTAAAATAAACGCATTCATTTAATTAACAACGGAATATTAACAGTGTCTTACCTATAATAGAACAAACATAAAATGCACTTTAACTGGAACTTATTTTACAGTAAACTACTTCAATACAAAATCGGAAAAGCGACGTTTAGGCTTCCGTCTAAAATGGTTCTATAAATTGTCACAGCTGTCTCAAATAAAACAAAACATAGGTGAACAAATAAATGCAGAGCTTTCGAATTTGAATGTGAATGTTTATTTACAGTATCTTATCAAGTGTATAGAACATCTTTAATCTATATCATTGAAAACAGACCACATTGCGTGTACTGGAGCTGACGATATCGCATAAAATGTCGTCTCGAGTTGACCCTATATATTTAAATAATTCAGGATCAGGTGCTCGTTTTTCCGTCTAATGAAATCGTACAATACAACAAAGGCTTGGTTCTGCAATAAAAAGAATTACTATAGAATTGAAACACTCGACTTTCACAGCCATCTATCTCGTTCATTTATATAGGTCAACTCCCCTGCTGATACCTTACGATTGTGTAGGTCATTGTTGATTGGTTGACGAAAACGTTAGTCTAAGATGATCTGTAATTAGCATCCATCATATCTATACAAGCGTTTGCTACTGCAGTGAAGTTTATTCCTTGTTTTAAATGAACAAGTAAAAAGTATTAAACATGCATATATATATATATATATTATATTATTAGGTCGCCGCCCTAGACCATCACGACGCCCCTGTTACGAAGAGTTTGGCAGAAGACGATCATGCTACTCAAACAGTGATTTTTACTTTGGCCAGATTTTTTGTAATGGACCATGTGGGCGTAGATGTACCTACCAAATGCGGTTCTTAAAACAGTTGTAGGCGTAGTTTAAATTTGTTTTAGGGCGTTGCTTATAGCATAATAAAGATGTGATACAAACTATAACTGGCATTTATTTATTGACTGACAAATATAACCACGGACAATATCATAACAACAGCATTTGAGCGGTTCTCTGCGAAAATCAACCGTAATACATTTCCGATCAGTGTAGATCTAAATCAGCCAGCCTATCTGCAGTCTAATCTGTCTCTACACTTTTCTCCATTCACTTATAGACGTGTTTTTTATAAACTTGTATAAAGCAATATCAACTCAGGCAGGTCTACTTCTACATGCGTAGAAAATGCTTGTTGCTTTGCGCAGAGCGCCCGCGCATCAATTGTTCAATACAAGTGTGATCTAGTACTTTTTGAAGCAGGTTTTCTTAATAAAGTAAAAGGTTTTTAGGCACATTTTTGGAAAGAACCTTAAATTTCGAGATTTTCCTGCCGACTTTTGACATTTCTTCTTTTTTATTATTGGGGATTTACGCCGTTTTCAACATTATTTCAGTTATATCACGGCCACGGTTTACTTATTCATGATTCCTGGATAACCAAACCAGTAACTAGTCTCGGAAATGTGCCTTGTCCAAGGACACTGAACCATGACCATCGTGTCGCGAGTAAGGGATCGAACCCGGGACGACCGGTATCAAATCCTCGACGCTTACCACTCGACCACGGCGTATTCCTGGCACTTCTTCTTTAACAGACAACGTTTTAAACGTGGGATGTCCAAAATGGCAAATTTATCATATTTATCAATCACTCCGTTCTAAACTAATTTTCTGTTATAAAACAAAACATAAAAAAGTCATCAAGATGTGATAGTCAATCATGAGTCACCCTATGCATGGGAAAATGAACAAAGTTGACGTTACTGAACAGTGTAGGTTCATATCATGTAGTCCACCTGCTCAGTCTTATCAGAATATACACAAGTTGACAGAATCTTCTTATACGCTTGTGTTAAGTAATATGTGAATAATGTAGTATTTGATCAGACTGTGTGAATACACAGGCTGATCTGGATCTGTATTGTTCTCAAAAGCAAGCTTGTACATTTTCTCAAGCACTGTCTCAATTTTGCTTTCAGCTTTGAAGTTATCTATACTAGCATGTCAGGTCATAACTTAACAACGTACTATATATGACAATTACATGTTCGTCTGTTTTGATGAGATAAACATATGTTTCGGTCTAACATTTGAGCGAAAACTAAACTGAATAATTTAGATAAAACTTGATACGTGTTGGTAAAAGAAACACGTCCGCAACGTTTCCAAAAAAAACCAATTCATCTGCAGTCTTAATCAAACGTCATATGCATCAATGTGAGATAAATGAGCAGCGTCTTGCGATTTTCGGTCTTAATGCATTGTGCGTACGGTGAAGATTCAGATATGTTGATAGGCAAAGCCTAGGTCGTGTGAAAGCAAAAACAAACAATTTAGCAAGTGTCAGTCCCCAAAAAGAAACAAGTTAATAGGAAAATTGTAAACATTTGAAAGTTTATTTCACAGTTTATTTACCATGGAGCGGTTGATGCAGGAATTCTACCCCGAGTTATATATACGCGCGTGTAACATACGAGTGCGTCTGCACGAGTTTGTTGTTGTTTCTAATTCCCGGATATTTCTATAAATCTTTGCTCCATATATATACACCTTCATGCATCTTCTGACCTGTAAAAACTGTAAGTGTAGCCCTACTAATTGTATGTCAATATATATTTAAATGATGTCATTGCGGAGTGTCATTAAGACCTCGAATCGCTAAACGTGGCTGTAATGATTTAGTCTGTAGGAGAATGGCCGCGTTGTACTTAATGAACGTGTAAAATGTCGTCTGCAGCTCACGTGTCAAATATCGTTTGTATCATGCCAGTTAAAGATTTAAAGGGACAAACTTATAACGCTGTGATAAGAGCACCACTGAATGACGTCATATAGCCAATGTTTATGTGTTCCCAACTCGAACACTGACAAATATCGACGATATCACCAGCCTGCAACAATAGATAGATATGGTTGGTACCGCTGTCAGAGCTGTCTTTATCATAACCCTGCACCCACAGAATCGTTTGTCTATTCTGACAGATATTACCGCCCACGGGCCCGTTTCGGTCCTGGACAAAAAGTGTCACGGTGAAGGAATAAAGGCCGGGAAGTTTGCACGTGAATTGTCCCGTATTCTCGTCGTAGCCTCCGCCGATGTTGGTTTTGATCGAATTGAAAACGGGGTGTCCGTTTACAAGCGTTGAATTGGCATGTGTCACAGTAAACGCTACGATTGGACCTGAAATAACCAATCAGAACGCACGATTAAGTATCAA
The DNA here is from genome assembly GCA_031761405.1 of Serripes groenlandicus. Classification (NCBI taxonomy): domain Eukaryota; kingdom Metazoa; phylum Mollusca; class Bivalvia; order Cardiida; family Cardiidae; genus Serripes; species Serripes groenlandicus. Next base: position 34,884,312 of record JASEVX010000014.1, read on the forward strand.
GTCAGGTGGGAGTAAATAAAAATTTAGCCCTGGACGAGTTCGATCACAAACTATAGTTGATCAGCCTTTGGTCGACCTCACGATGCTTAGAGGAATTGACGTCACTTCAGCGACTACTGTCAGACCCACGAGTTTGCTCTGATAGCTGTAGTTTATTTGGCCATAAGATGGCCGTCCAAGGTAAAACCGGAAAATCTCAAATTTTTTAAATATACTTTTAGTCGGTTTTAAACACCTCAGCCATGTAATTTGTCACTTTAGGGATGGAAAGTTTTGTATTTAACAGCATGCTTAAAATTTCTTTCTGTTGCTCGCAAACCCAATGAAAATATCATTATTGAATACCCAAGCAAATAACGGGGAAAAACCTCTCAGTCGTTTTTTATATCAGTTAACCATTGTTAGCTTAATGGCCGTTCGATAAAGGTACATGACAAATGCTACTTCCGGTACTAGACTATGGTTGATGATTGAACTCGCCAACACTGAGCAAACAAAATGTGTTTAAATAGTGTTCTGCGAAAAGCAACCTTATGTTGACGGTATCTCACAGAAAAGCATGTTATAAGGAGATACCAAATATACAGCATACTATTTAGTATGGTTACAGTGTTAATATGCGAACTCATCAGCAGCGAACAGTGTTCGTTTCTTGATTTGAGTTTGCATATTTTCTAAAGCATAGTGCCCAGAACTACAAAATGTACACCCTCTGTTGGCCATTTGTATTAATAAATTTCTTATATGTTGTAAAGAGAAAGATCAAATATCAGCTTTCCACATGTAGATAGAGGCGAACAGGGAATATGAACAAGAGCCCCGCAAGTGAACTCCAAAGCTCGTCTGCTTTTTTCTAAGTCGAAAAAGAGTCATATCTGAATAATTATTACAGCCAGGGTTATGGGAATTGGTATAGACATGCGTATCAATCCTAGAAACATGTGTACCAAGTTTCATTTGAAAATGTTGAGGTTATGAGGTAAGGTTTTGTGACGACGACGCAGACGACGACGACGCCAAGGGTATCACAAAAGCCTGATTTTTTTCTTCGAAAACGGACAAGCAAAAAATGGTAAATACACTCTGAATGCTTACGCGGCGTAGTCTATGTTGGACCCAGTACACGTTGAGCCGTATGTTGACGCTGCCGTATTGTTGCATTCTCTTGACCTCGATTTTAATCCAGACCCGGTACAATTAGCCCACATTGACCATGCTGACCACTGACCATCTGTATAAACAAATACATACATAGTTTCAGATCCAGATAACGGGCGTTTGTCATGTACTAAAAAACTTATTTTACCTCCAAGACCTAACTTGTGCAAGAGTTAAATAATCGTCTCAATGAGTCGATTCCTTCATGTACAAAACACATAGGTTTTAATGATTGCTAAGAGAAAGATATCGTGGATAATGTAATAGTATTTTGTTTCGCCGTTTTCACCAGTTGTTCCTGGTCCTTTGGTGACTTACAAGTACTCGGATATAAAATATGCAATCAATCATGTAGGCCGGGAGCAGGAGTCGAATCCGAAACGTCTGGTTTCAATTTGATTGATATGTTTTAAAACAGTTACACACACTCACAAATCATCTTAAATAAAACCTTACTTATACCAAAGCTCAAATGACAACGCTCAGTTAGACCTCAGATATCGTTCATGAATATAACCAAACTATGGATAGTGAATCGGTTTCCGGTTACTGGTACATTGCATGTGATGCGGTTAAAAGTAGTCCTCGTGCAGACTTGGGATAGTAAATCCGCATTATTTACAATAATTTGGACTAGATTCGCACCGGAATATTACGGCATGTGTTGTATATGAAAAAGTAGTCCTAAAGATAGTTCCGTAAATAACAGAAGGTAGCCCGATTGACTTCGAGTCGACGGGCTTCTAGCACGAGTTTCTTTGAACTCCAAAATCGTTTAATGTGTGATAACTGGTATATTATTCAGGCTTGAACCTTTACTCTGAAGAAGAAAAACAAACTACAGTGACAACTACCTTGACAACCTTTAAGAAGACACAGCGTAAAGTCAGCGGGATTTCCCTTGACAACACTCGCCGCCGATGCTGGGTTTCGGGTTCGAACAGGTTCTCTGTCGATTTTGTGAGCCAAGTCCACAGGTTTTCGAACAGCCAGTCCACGATTCCCAATCTGCCCATTGTCCATTAACTGTTTCATGGTAAGAATAATGTATTATTATGCCCTTATATTATATGTTTCATGGGTCCAATTCCACGAACCTTACTTAGCGCTAAGTAATACTTAAAAGCTAGGGGACGTAAGCGAGTACCCATTTCGCAACAATATATGTCCGGTGAAAATTAAATAGCCGATTAAAGGCATTTTCGCAACTCTTTTTGAAAGATTGCCTCATTAACACAATTCTTACAATAAATTCAGTTGTTTAAACGGAAAAAAATGCTTAAGCAGTAAAAACTGCGTATATCACCTTTAAAAGCATATTTCATCATTTAAAATGTTACCTTGATGACTAACATAACTTGATGGGAAATTAAATCCTATTGCATTTTTATAAGGGAAACAAAACTGACGATATATGCTTTTAAGTATTTAAATATTACTTAGCGCTAAGTAAGGTTGGTGGATTGGACCATGGATTGTGGAGCAATTTGACAATTAATGTCTTAGTATATGCAGTGCTTTGAATTTAATTCTGGCCTTTTATCCCATGGAAGGCTCATATGAATTCCATCTTAAAATGAGTTCCATCTCGGGCCCGATCTCGGCACAACTGTCCTCAGTAGTAATTCAGTATATGAGTTTAGCAAGTTTTAGTCAATGACACTCCGATTTGACATCATTTATATACGTATATATTAGCATATAAGTATGGAGCTAAATTTACAGTGTTTTGTCAGAGGGTGCCCTTGAGTATATTTAAATATATGCGGTGAAGACTCTGATTACATAAAGCCGCCGTGGTCGGGTGGTTAACGTAGGGGATTTTGGAACCGGTGTCTCGGCTTCGATTCCCAGTCACGGCACGTAGATCATGGTGGAGTGCAAATGGGCAAGGCACATTTCCTAGCGTAGTGGGTTGTTTACCAAGGGATCAAGAACAAGTAAACTGTCGGCGTGATATAACTGAAATAATGTTGAAAACAGCGTAAAAAAAAATAATATTAAAGTCATATATAATAATGATTCCGTCCATGGGAAAAGATACAAGTTGACTTTTCGGACCAGTGTAGATTTCTATCTAACCAATCACATCAATGCATAAACAAACTCGTTAGAAGGTTCAGTTATTATTTGTAGTTTCTATTAAGACCTAACATATATAGCGATTTTGGGTCTAAATGACAATCCACTTTGACACATCATTAAAATACATATTGCCTTTAAATTAATTGGTCTGCACTGCACGTCCAGTCTTTTGTCAGATGATGCAATTATGAACATTTAACATATATTCGGACGATGGAGACTGGTAAGACTGTGAAGATGCACAGGCTCGTCTCGGTATTCACTGTACGCAGATACATAAAGGACGCAACAAATATAAGCATCACCTGCAACTGTTTAAAGATCAGATTACTCTGCTGCACGTGTGAGTTTAGGTTGGAGTAATCTGCCTCTTAAATTACATTATAGGATCAGGCATACACCAAAAGTGGCAGCGTCCTTTGGCATTGGTGATTTGCTTACTTATTAATGAATTGATTACAAGTTGTAAGGGTCTACTGTAGAGTTAACGCAAATCAGTTGTTTATTAACTAATTGACTGTATGTGCGATAGCACTATATAAGGGGAGGTAACTTATCTAGTAGTCATTGTTTGTTCATGCCAGACTTCTTATTGACTATAGTACGCTGAGTACCAATCTAGACGCCATTGTTTGTTCATGCAAGACTTCTTATTGACTATAGTACGCCGAGTACCAATCTAGACGCCATTGTTGGTTCATGCAAGACTTCTTATTGACAATAGTACGCCGAGTACCAATCTAGACGCTATTGTTGGTTCATGCCAGACTTCTTATTGACTATAGTACGCTGAGTACCAATCTAGACGCCATTGTTGGTTCATGCCAGACTTCTTATTGACTATAGTACGCGGAGTACCAATCTAGACGCCATTGTTGGTTCATGCAAGACTTCTTATTGACTATAGTACGCCGAGTACCAATCTAGACGCTATTGTTGGTTCATGCCAGACTTCTTATTGACTATAGTACGCGGAGTACCAATCTAGACGCTATTGTTGGTTCATGCCAGACTTCTTATTGACTATAGTACGCGGAGTACCAATCTAGACGCTATTGTTGGTTCATGCCAGACTCATATTGACTATAGTACGCGGAGTACCAATCTAGACGCCATTGTTGGTTCATGCCAGACTTCTTATTGACTATAGTACGCCGAGTACCAATCTAGACGCTATTGTTGGTTCATGCTTGACTTCTTATTGACTATAGTACGCGGAGTACCAATCTAGACGCCATTGTTGGTTCATGCCAGACTTCTTTATGACTATAGTACGCCGAGTACCATACTGGTGACTTACACCCCTGAAACATGCCTCGTATCGCTTCGGATGAAGTCGCAAGTACAATCTTGACTCAAATTGAAGAATTATACATGGGAAGAGAAAGGCCGGTATTTACAAATTATCCTAATTACGTTCTCAGTTTTAGAATTATGTAGATTTCATAGTACCTGAACCATGTAAAGTAGCCAATCAGAAAGTGTGATGCTATGTAATTTAGAATAGTCTACAGAATTCTAAGGACGTTATCAATCTAGAAACAATACGTCAAGAGCAACTCAAGCAATTTGCGTAAATGCCGTGCGTGGCCCGATTACCGACATCCCATATCCGTCAATTACACAATAGAGACCAATGAGTGATGCATTTTGTTACCAACCAGGGCACAAGCTCTTATTACAAGTCCGTATTTCTGTCGCAATCCCAACACAGTTCAGTCCGCCATGGGCGGGGGCGGGGTCTGTACAGGTTCTCGTTCTCGTCATGTGACCTGATCCGCAGATGACGTCACAGTTTGACAAAGAAGACCAAACGGACCAACTTCCGTCAACTGAAAGTTAAATTTCTAAACTAAATATTTGATTAGAATATGTTAACTCATTCGTACCAAAGGCATTTGAAGGCTTTTGCAAACATTGTAGATTCGTAACGAGCTGTCCCTACTGAAATCTGCATTGTTTGCCACTTATACACTAATTTAACTACATTTCCTGTTCGACGAAAAACGGAGTGGTCTACTTTTCAACAGGGAAAAGTATACTTTGTGAAATTCGGCAGTAAAAGAGTTAAAGTAACCCTTACCTTTAATGCATGTAGACGACATGTAACCTCTTTGTAACCGACGAAGTTTGAAAACATTGCTGAGTTATCAAATTCATTTACTTATACATTATCAGCGATAATTGCAGAAGTTTCAACATTTAAAAGTTTTGTTCTCCATCTGGTGTTCAGCACCTTTAATGAAAATTCCTACTGAGCTGTGCTTGCGTAAACCAACCTTAACCTAATCATTACACCTGCAGAAATGGACCTGCATGCTTATTCATGCTAAGGATTCATATAGAAGATTCTAGAAACCTTCTTAGATCAAACTATGTTGGTCGCAAATACTTTACGGGTTGGTCCGTTCATTAATGTTATGAAACAAACATCCGGTTGCGTAGGGGGATGGAGTGTAAGTATTACATCATTAACAGAAAGAAGGAAAAGAACATACTTTATACAAATCGACATTGCAATAGTTTCGAATAAGCCATTTTTCATAATGTGTTATTATGTCTGGAAGTTGAATAAGCAGGTTGTCTGATGGATTCAAGCCCTTGTTATAATGCATACATACCTAAATCACATAGCCCGCAGAATTTTCTACATGTGACTTTAGCGTGGTGAATATCGCCACATATATTAAAACTCAAGCTCATACGATGGCAGTCGAATGTCGGATCATCGGCACATTGACCCACTTCACTGATCACTATAAAATATATAAAGGACAGATAAATGTTTCCTTCCTGCATGCATAATGATTGGAATAATAAAAGGGGCAGACAAATGTTTCCGTCGAGTCTGCATCACGATTGGAATTATATGTATAAAAGACAAATAAAAGTTTCCTTCGCTCATGCATAATGATTGAAATTATATAAAGTCGTCTGATGGAGATTTATTGCATGTGGGAAAGAGTTATATTAATCCCACAAAAAAGGGGAAAATAGCGGCCATTATACTCACCGTGAATACCGGCGGCACATATATTCATGTTACATCGGTCGGTATGACAGCATTGGAAACAACTAGACTGTCGTTTGATAGCTCGTCCAATAAGGCTGGCACCTTGGCCTTGAAAACATTCCTATAGAACAACATTGAATACAACTAGACTGTTGTTTAATAACTCATCGTACGAGGCTGGCAATTTGGCATTGAAAACATTCCTATAAAATAGCATTGAATACAACTAGACTGTTGTTTATTAGCTCATCGTACGAGGCTGGCATTTTGGCCTTGAAAACATTCCTATAAAACAGCATTGAATACAACTAGACTGTCGTTTAATAGCTCATCGTGCTAACATTCCAAAAAAAACACGGGAATATATAGTTGAATAGTCCGTCGGTGTATGCTAGCACTATGGCCGTGCTAACATTCCGATAAAACAACTGGAATATATAGTTGAATAGTCTGTCAGAGTATGCTAGCACTATGGCCGTGCTAACATTCCTATAAAACAACTGGAATATATAGTTGAGTAGTCCGTCAGAGTATGCTAGCACTATGGCCGCGCTAACATTCCGATAAAACAACTGGAATATATAGTAGGATAGTCTGTCAGAGTTATGGTTGTGCTAACATTCCTATAAAACAACTGGAATATAAAGTTGAATAGTCTGTCAGTGTATGCTAGCACTATGGCCATGCTAACATTCCAAAAAAAAAATGGAATATATAGTTGAATAGTCCGTCGGTGTATGCTAGCACTATGGCCGTGCTAACATTCCGATAAAACAACTGGAATATATAGTTGAATAGTCTGTCAGAGTATGCTAGCACTATGGCCGTGCTAACATTCCTATAAAACAACTGGAATATATAGTTGAGTAGTCCGTCAGAGTATGCTAGCACTATGGCCGCGCTAACATTCCGATAAAACAACTGGAATATATAGTAGAATAGTCTGTCAGAGTATACTAGCACTATGACCGTGCTAACATTCCGATAAAACAAAATTGAATAGTCTGTCAGAGTATGCTAGCACTATGGCAGTGCTAACATTCCTATAAAACAACTGGAATATATAGTTGAATAGTCCGTCAGTATATGCTAGCACTATGGCCGTGCTAACAGTCCTATAAAACAACTGGAACATATAGTTGAATAGTATGTCAGAGTATGCTAGCACTATGGCCGTGCTAACATTCCTATAAAACAACTGGAATATATAGTTGAATAGTCTGTCAGAGTATGATAGCACTATGGCCGTGCTAACATTCCGATAAAACAACTGGAATATATAATTGAATAGTCTGTCAGAGTATGCTAGCACTATGGCCGTGCTAACATTCCGATAAAACAACTGGAATATATAGTTGATTAGTCCGTCAGTGTTTTCTAGCACTATGGCCGTGCTAACATTCCTATAAAACAACTGGAACATATAGTTGAATAGTCTGTCAGAGTATTCTAGCACTATGGCCGTGCTAACATTCCTATAAAAACAACTGGAATATATAGTTGAATAGTCCGTCAGTGTATGATAGCACTATGGCCGTGCTAACATTCCTATAAAATAACTGGAATATATCGTTGAATAGTCCGTCAGTGTATGCTAGCACTATGGCCGTGTTAACATTCCTATAAAATAACTGGAATATAAAGTTGAATAGTTCGTCAGTGTATGATAGCACTATGGCCGTGCTAACATTCCGATAAAACAACTGGAATATATATATGAATAGTCTGTCAGTGTATGATAGTAAGCTACTAGCACTATGTACTAGCACTATGTAGCACTATGGCCGTTCTATTATTCCTACAAAACATTTAGAATATATAGTTGAATAATCAGACGGAAAATCACTATGGCCGTGCTAACATTCCTATAAAACAACATTTAAAACAGTATTATTCGACTAGTTTGTAATAATCAGAATGAATGTATCAATATCGTCATTACCACCACAATTATCCTCATCGTCACATCATCATCATCATCATCATCATCATCATCATCATCATCATCATCATTATCATCATCGTCATCATCATCATCATCATCATCATTATCATCATCATCAGTAGCATCATTTTCAGCACTATCGTCATCACTATTCCTCTTTTTCTTCTTTTTCCAAACACAAATGGTTATTATACATTTATCTACAATGATACACTTACCGAATCGGACGCACATCCAAGTTCAAAGGTCAATGAAGCCCCAATACCATGCTGGCGTGTGGAACATTTCTGTTAAAAACATTAATTAATCTAAATGTATAATACCGGAAAACGTCCAGACAAGTTGCTCTGCATAAATAGGTCGGGCGACAACATTGAATTCATAGATCCGAGAACGTATATTCAGTCACGGCCATCGTCATTTATCACAAACAAACAAACAAACAAACAACTTAATCATTAAAAACTACCCCTTCTCATGATTTCATATGGCTTTTGTTTGTGAAGCAGAAACCGCATTCGGCAATCGAGAGTTATCGAGGTTTTATATTGTTTTGCCATTTTAGCAAAGTTCATTACTCGACTTCAAAATCCAATCAATATTTAAATTAATGGACTATGTTTATGCACATTATTCATGTGATTTAAGCTCGTCCGAATCGACTGTCAGGCTGGCCAAAACATCCTGAACGATGACTTTGTCGGCTGGTTAGTATAACCGTAGTAATCGTAACTCCGGCTACACCGGATAACTTCCCGTATATCGATAACTTCCCGTATATCATCTTATTAGCATATCGGATCTGCCGTGCGATTAGTTTTCGAGAAGCGCGGCTCATATCGGATCCACACATATTTTCGATTTTGCCTATTTGTGAACCTACTACTTCTAGTCATGCGCCAGTGTTCTGATACGTGTATTTTCATGGTCCTTTGTAAATGAACCTGTCCTGATGATATCCCCGCAACCAGGACTTTCAAAGAGGGAACCCATCATTACGGGTTACTCTTAAAGTCGAATGATACCGAATGATACCGGGTAATACAGATAATACCGAATAATTCACAAAAGTGCAGACTTATAATTTTAATTTGCAAATAATATTCATAGACGATTGATTGATTGATTGATTGATTGATTGATTGATTGGGGTTTAACGCCGTTGTTAACAATTTCTCAGTTATATCACGGCGGCCAGTTCACCTACTCATGCATTTCCTGGTTTTCTCACACCAGTACTACACACAACAATCTTCCCAAGCAACTGGCTGCATTTCCATATAGAGTTAGCCCATTGGTGGAAGACGAATGACGCGTGTCGCAATGACTTTTGTCAATCGTCGGAAAGAAAGTTGACCGAGCCGGGAGTCGAACTCAAAAACCCTGGATTAACAGCCCGCGTCGCTACCGACTGAGCTACTGTTGCATGACCCAATCGGGTATCGAACCCTCGTCTTTTAGACAATGAACCGTTCGTGGTTTTATTTAACGAATAACGCAATATACAAGGAGTTTTAAACCCTTTGCCACATACAGAGGCTTTCTGACGCCTCTGCAGCAGACAACTAAAATCAATAATTACAATTTCGTAAGAAGAAAGTTTTTTTTTGTTTTTTCTGAGATATTTTCAAAATAGTGTACTGCAGTTTTGTTCTATGTGGGAAAGGGTTAAACATAACACGTTAAGGGTTTTAACCCTTTCTCTCATACGACAATTCTGCAGCAGACGACTTTGAATGTATTTTATAAAAAAAAAGAAAATCTCTATAATTGAATAGATAACCTAAGACTAAAAGTGGAAAACATTGTGGCAAAAGGAGAAATTGCTCGTTTTGTCCATTTTCTTCTTTGTCACTATGTTTTCAAAAAGCCGTCTCCTGCATATCTGTATGTCGGAAAGGGTTAAAACACGTACTTACCTGAGAACAAGTTGTAGTTGTATTACAGTCAATGATGTTCGTAACGTTACAAAGGAAGCATTCAAGGCCACCTGTAAAAAGATTAAAAAAGAAGCTCGTCAATGGTAAAAAGGTACTAGCTGACGTTTGTGAACAGTGTTAATTTAGATCTGCATGTAAAGTCTTATCGAGATCTATACTTTTCACATATTTTGGCCGCTACGTTTAACTACGTTGAGAAAAGTGGCTAAAGCGAGAGCAAACGTATAACAACGTGGCTAAAACATGATCAAACGTGACAAAATTTTAATTTTGAACATGTTCAAAATTCGCTGGCGTTTCCCAGCGACGTACTTCAACGTGGCAACAACGTGGCGAGAACGTGGTACAGCGTAGTATAATGCCCCGGTCACACATTCACGGATCGGACGCCGGATTAGCCACGGATACGATCCGGCATCATTCGTGGCAATCTGTAGTGGTCCGTAGCTATCCGTATTGTATCCTGGGTCAATCGTAGTAGAACTTGTATATCCGTGACAATTTTTGAGCATGTTCAAAAATTCCCCACGGATCAGACAACCGTAGTACATCCTTACCGATCCGTATTAGAACGTACTTATCCGTTGTAGTCCGTAATAAACCGTACTTATTCGTAGAACATCCCCGGACTCAAGTCGCCAATGATCAGTACGGTTAGTTACGGTGAACTACGTACTTGTACGGTTACACCACGGATTAGCCAAGGATACAATACGGTTTGTTACGGATTTGTCACGGATCAGCACGATCGCACTACGTTCTATTAGGGATAGGTAGGGATTACCAAGGTTTCTCAAGGATTCCTACGGGTTACTACGTGACATCACGGTATAATACGGCTTACTACGGTTCACTACAGTTTATTACGGAGTATATCATCTAGGTGTCACCCCCGTTCTGTCACCATACTTCAGTATAAATACAAGAAGTCTACATCTAACAACAACCAACATGAACAACCAACAACTGAGGCTGGCACTTAATTAGTTTGACCTGGACATTGATATTGCACAAAATGCCAGGGCCATGGTGGAGCTGCTTGAGGACAGACTGAGAGGTGACCGGAGACAGAAGAGATGGTGGACCAAGGACTGGCTCCTCCGACGACCCATCCATGGCCAGTATGACACACTCATGGCTGAACTGAGTGTGGAAAATCCAGCTGCTTTCAAGAACTTTCTGAGAATAGACCTACAGATGTTCCAAGAACTGTTACAAGTAGTGGGTCGCATGATTATGAAGAACATTACCTGGTACAGACAGTCCATCGAACCTGGAGTGAGGCTAGCAGACACCCTGCGATACCTGGCTACGGGGGAACAGCTACCGGGCCTTGATGTATGGCTTCAGCGTGGCGCACAATACCATCTCTGGTATTGTTCGGGACGTATGCGAGAACATAATTGCAGCATATGATGGGGACGTTATCGACACTCCTACTGAGCCTGAACAATGGCAGGCAATAGCCGACCAGTTTTCTGCAAAATGGCAGCTCCCATATGTTCTCGGTTCTCTAGATGGCAAACATGTTGCCATACGGTATCCTAAGAACGGTGGCTCCCTATACTACAACTACAAAGGATATCACTTAATAGTTCTGATGGCCACAAGTTCCGTTGGGTGAATATTTGTGCACAAGGTGGTTGCTCCGACGCTCAGATTTGGAACCAGTATGAGCTGAAAAAAGCCATTGAAAGGGGTGTAATCGGCATCCCGCTAGCAGCCCCCCTTCCCGGTGATGACAGACCGATGTCTTACTATATCATTGCAGATGATGCATTTGGCACGAACACCTGCCTCATGAAGCCCTACTCCAGACGGGGTCTTGCCAATGACGAGAGGATCTTCAACTACCGCCTCTCGAGGGCCAGACGAGTTGTGGAAAATGCATTTGGTATATTTGGTATCCTTGCAAACAGATTCCGGTGTTTGCTCTCCGTCATGTTGCAGGACCCTGATACAGTACATGCCATAGTCCTCGCCTGTGTGTGCCTTCACAACATCATGAAGGTCAGATATCCTGGTGAAGAGAACCCTCTCATGGATCAAAAGGATGTTAACCACAACCTCATCACCGGAGCCTGGAGAGAGGGTGTTAACATGGACGATGTGCAGAACACTTAGACACTTTGGAAGCGAAGCAGCAGAGGCTGTACCTAAAACACTACGTCAATTCACCTGTCGGGGCGGTGCCATGGCAGAATATGATAGTATAAAAGATTAAACTTCAGAACGGTCGAATTGTGTTGGATATTTACAGATCATGTTTTATTAAAATTATTGGACTTTGGAATATGTTTTTATTTGTACTTACATAAAAAACATACACTAACATCATTTACAAATGTTAATATCAACCTTTTATTTCTGTCTTTATTTCTCACTTTATGAATTTGAAACACATTATACTTGAACAATAAAAATTGGAAAAAATAGATGAAAAAGATTAAAGTTGAACTCTTAAAATTGAAGTGAAATAAAGTACATGTATATTTCACTTCAACATTATAGTTCAAATTTAATATTTTTCAACGATATTTGTTTCGACTTTTATTGCTCGGTGGACTTCGAACCGGAGGTTTCAGGTTCGATCCTCGGCCGGGTGTCCTCAGGCCTGAAGTTGTGGAATGAACACGCGAGCTCGGGAGTTTATGTATACGGATTGCTTATCGTAGCACGTCCGTGGCGCTCCGTGGCGCTCCGTGGCGCTCCGTAGGAGTCCGTACTTATCCGTGCCAGACCGTGCTAATTCGTGCTAACCCGTACTAAAATCGTAGCGAACCGTTGTTAATCCGCAGTGCATACGCCGTGACACGTGTCATTCCGTACCAAACCGTACCGAACCGTACCGAACCGTAGCAATCCATATCACTCCCCGTTGTCAACTAGCCCATTTTCTGCATTATCTTTGGTTGATCCGTCAAAACCCGTAGTCAAACCGTGGTGCATCCGTAGCGGACCACGGATATAGTCTTTTCCGGGGTCATCCGTGAGTTTCCATCCGTAGTGGATCCGGCAAGACGATCCGTGAATGTATGACCGAGGCACGTAGCAAAAAAAACAGAACGTGAACATAGCACGTCCCGCCAGCTGATACGTTCTGTTGCGTTTGTTGACACCTCGTGCTGCGCTATGCTACGTTATGGCCTCGTTGCTCCCACATTCATCATGCCGCGTTATGACAGGCTGTGTCACGCTCGCTGTGTCACGCTAAGATACGTTGTAATACGCTATGATCTGCGTCATGATACGATGTTCTACGTTGTACGACGTTGTGCCTCGTTTCTGCTATGCTGTGATACGTTTTGATACGTAGTGGTACGTTTTATATGATAACTCTGCCGCGTCAAGAATGTCAGATGCCATCTGCCAGAGACCCCACATGTTTACCCCTCAATCTAGGACATCAAATAAGATGTGTTCTTGCTTAAGCCGAAGTGCTGAACCTCTATCATGCATCTCCAACTGGCAAATATGCCATAGGTCTGGACCAAGACATGCTTCAAAATATGTTGCTGCTCCAGAATAAGAAGGGGAGACCGGGTCATACGCATCATGTTCTGCAGGGACTGGCTGTGGCGAAGCGATTTTTTCGGCAAGTACCACCAACTCATAGAAGAGCCGAGTAGGGAGGATCTGGCCGCCTTCAAGATCCCTTCCTATTCGAAGAGCTGGTGGACAGGCTGACACACATAATAAAGAAGAAGGAGAGCTGGTTCCAGAAGGCGCTGCAACCTGTTCTGTAAATTGTGGTCACTCTCCGTCACAATGTCACTGAAGACAGCTAACACTCACTAATGTACTCATTCAGAGTAGCCCGCAACACTATTTCCTACACGGTCAAAGAAGGCTGCGATGCCATCAAAGCAGAGTTCTCTGAAAAAAATCCTCAACGTGCCCACTGCCCCAGACGAGTGGCGAGGTACAGAAAAACTGTTCAACACAAGGTGAGTTTTCACATGCTGTCGGCGCACTGGACTGGAAGCACGTGGCCATAATAAAACCAAAGAAGGGCGAATCCATGTATTTTAACTACAAGGGGTATCACTACATCGTCCTTAGGGCTCTGGTAGACGCTGACGACCATAAGTTTCAGTGGGTAAATGTCGGCTCCCCTGGATCCTGTTCAGATGTGCAGATCTGGAATGACTGTGACCTCAGAGACCACATCGTCACCGACCGCATCTGTTTGCCACAACAAGACCCTCTACCACATGATGACAGGGACAGCCCATACTACATAATTGCTGACGAAGCATTATCCCGCAAAACCTGGCTCAAGGTGGCACATGGACCAAAAAGAGAGAAACTATCGACTGTCGCAAGCCAGGAGAGTGGTGGAGAATGCATTTGGTATACTTGCCAACTGCTTCGGCTGTCTGCTCAACACGTTGAAGCGCCTACATTTATCTGGGCGTTTTTGTCACGATCCAAGCACGGTCGAGTCCATCATCCGCGCCTGCGTTTGCATGCACAACATCATGAGGGTCAGCTATGCACACGAGCAGAATGGCCTGGTTGATGAGGAGGACAACAGCCACCAGGTTATCCCAGATAACTGACGACAGTGGGCGAACTTGGACGACATGCAACAAGTGATGAAAGACAACGTCAATAACAGGGTGGCTAAGAAGCAACGCCTCTACCTGAAGCACTGCGTCTCCACACCAGCAGGTAGTGTGGCATGGCAGGACCGCATGGTCTGACTCAGTGCTCTGACTCAGACTAAGTACAACCTTTGTGATTCATAATCCTGTTTCATTGTGCAAATTACTCACAATTAAACGCAAAACTATACTATAGGTTGTAAACAGTTTACCATGGTTGTTTTATTTTCCCTATTCATCTCTGGAGTTCGTTTCAATAACATTCTTACGAATAAAATGTTCGTAAGTGCAAAATTATGATAGTCTGTAAATTTCACATTAACAGTGTATTCTTGTCAAAAGAATATTGGATTTACCTAAATATCACCGCATTAACCATAAGTTCTTTTGAACTCAGCATTTACACAAATTCAAATGCCATTTTCAATACATCAAGGGTCATAACTATGTTCTCCCTCAGTGGACGGTGACGCAAATCGCCATCTGCCATACTTCTCATGCTGATAAATATTCTTGCAAGGTTTCAAAACGTTAGGTCAAATACTTCGGCTGCGCACGTGAAGTCAAATCAGTAATGATCTGGTTTGTGATTAAGGCAGTGCGTTACGCGTTCTAACTGAACGTGGTTGCGGCGTGGCGGCAGCGAGGCATAACGAAACACAGCGAGGAACAACGTGGCGACAACGAGGCAACAGCGTGGCGGCAGCAAGGCATTACCCGACTTTGATATTCGTTGTCACCTGTCAATCATGTCACAACGGGACTACAACGAAGAGACAGCGTGCCAGCGCATATCGACAAAGTGGCACATCGTGGCACCCGGATGAAATATTCAACTCGGGGGTGTCAAAAGCGGGGCACAACGGCGCGGCCAAAACGTGACACTATGATATGGGCAGACATAACATGACTAAAGCTTGATCAACCGCGGTGTCAACGTTGATAACACTTGATCCAACGTGGCTTAAATTTGATCCAACGTGGCGTCAACGTTATTAAACTTTATTTTACGCGGTGGCAACGTTGCTAAAACTTGTGCAACCGTGGCGTCAATATTGCTAAAACTTGATCCAACGTGGCAGATGATGGCAGAACGTGAACTAGAAGTTTTAAATTAAGATATGTTCAAATTAGCCGGCGTTTCCCAACAATATACTACATCGTGGCTACAACGAAGTAAACGCGTAACATAACTTTAGCCCTCCTGGAACCTTCGGTGAACGAAGATGTATCTTGATCGGCAGTCAAACAAGTAAGACAGCACTCCATAAGCAATAACAAATATAGATATATGTTCGTCCATGGGAAAAGGTAGAAAATGGCATTTCTGAACAGTGTAAGTTAAGATGAGCCTATACATCTGTTTCGTCTTATCGTTATAAATATACACAAGTTGACAGAAGCTTTTATCAAGCTTATGTCATATCAGTGCGTTCGACCAGGGACACTATAGTATATGTAATATGGGGCATTCCTAGAAAATGTAGGAATTACTGTCCAGGGTTTATTTACCTAGTATAATTTCCCTTTTAATTTAAAAAACATAATAATTAATGCAATGTTATGTAAAATATACCTTTGCTTACTAATAAATATATATTCCCATAATGCTTGTAAAACACAAAATGTGATTAACTGTTTTATACTATATTAATATTCTTAGAATGTTATTGTTTATGGTAACACTATGGACAATGCATAGTAATATCATACTAATAGAGGTAACTTATATTTGTATTATAATTCAATTTCCATATTATTAAGACCGCCTTGGTGGTGTAGTAAAGGTCATACAAATGACTTGAACGAACGGTAGTAATGGCTGCCCTACTTGACGCTCAGGGTTATGATGTTAGCATTACAACTGACTGGTTGGTGTCAAGATACATCGACTAATAGTACTGGTTACTAACCCAGGAAATGCTGTGAGTGTGATACAACTGCTAATTTGTTAAAAGTGATGTAAAACACAATACAACTTAGAAAAGCAAAAGCAGAAGTGTGTGAAACATAAGCAAACAGGCAAAAGAAAGCGTATAGGCTGCCAGAGAACATAGCGCAGAAAGTATTGGAAGGACAGCAAACTTTGTTTGTTTTATTGCCTATTTAAGATTTATTAATTGTCTTTAACTTACAAAGCCAGTAAGGATCACAAAAGGTTTTTTGGTTCATTAATAAGCCGTATACGCATCAATTTATTATACAAAGCTAAGATTCAAGGACCATGTCCTTGCTGTTACTTTACCGTCCATGATGTTATCAATCTCCATTACTTTGTATTAGTTTAATTTTAGAAAGGATGCAAATAAAACTTGCATTATTAATTAGGCATAACAGAATATAGTAGCTGGATGGTTCTAATTGTAGAAATGCAGAAAAAAAACTAAATAAAGCTGCCTTTGTCTCAAGTTGTTAATGGTAACACCATGGACGGGTTACTTTGACCTCGTTATCATTTATCCCTACAACATCAAAATTAGATGAAGTTGAGGTGTCATATTTTAACCTTTATTTTGTCTTTTCTAGTTTAATAGTTTAATGAGTTGGATAAAACAAAATCATAAAATACCATATATTAATTTTGTCTTTTTATTTTTGCAAATTGCTACATATTTTGAGAATGACCCATATAGTGGTTCGACCGAATGTTGCGTTGGATCAAATCACGAAGCAGGTTTAATTTAATCGCCCAATAAAATCGGTGAATCTGTCGTTAGGCAACGTTAACTAAACGTTTATATTAAATTCTATATAATCTTAACCCTTTCAATACCGAACTTCACAAAGTCGACTCTTCCATGTTGAAAAGTGAACCACTCCAGTTTTCGTCCGACAGAAAATTTAGTAAAATGTAATGACTGAGAGGCAAACAATGCAGATTTCAGGAGGGACAGCTCGTTACAAACTGTCTCGCCTGAATCTACATTGTTTGCAAAAGCTTTCAATTGCCTTTGGCAGCGAAAGAGTTAAAACTATTGACTTACTGACACCAGATGTCCACAAACACAGCACTAAAACCCCATACAACCTGTACCACATCTTGCTTGAAACGTTAATGGTGCGCACCGATAGGACTTTCTGTTTTTAGGACAAAGTCTAGTCTTATCTTGTTGACGTAAATCATTACCTGATATACGTTCTTTTTAAATCATTCACAAAGTCGACACTCCCATGTTGAATATTGGAATTCTCCATTTTTCGTCCAACAGAAAATTTGGTAATTTTTCATTTCTAAGTGGCAAGCAATGCAGCAATGCAGATTTCAGGAAAGACAGCTCTTTACGCCTGAAATACGCATTGTTTGAAAAAGCCCTTTATTGCCTTTGACAACGAAATAATGACTATTTCAAAATTAAAAGGTCAAATACAAATGCAGAACGTATTGACTACATGATTGTAACCAACATGAATGTGACCGCATTATATCGGTCTGTATGGTGTTTTGCGTCGATTTTAACTGTTTTCCAATTATATCACGGCGTTTCCTGGATAAGTTACCAGTACTAGTGGTCCATTTATCCTGATACCAGCGAATCAGTCGTAATGCTAACCCCACAAGTATAAGCGCCAGGGAAAGTCATCACTACCAATTGTACTGCGTTATATGGAATTGTTTCTAAACATATGAAGGTTCCAAGTTACAGATACAACAGTTTATAAAATATGATAACATTTGCGGTGTCTTTAAAACACAAGTTAAATCATACTATGAAACCTTTTACAGACTCTCCCGTAATATGAAGCCCCTTTGGATGATATGATTTTAACTGTTGAAAGTTCTTTGAAGTGACTATCTGACGTGTTTGTTGTGCTTGCAAACCGTTGCCTTCATGGGGGCCCTGTAGGGCTTTTTATATTGACTATGTGCTGTTCTTTCTTGACATTATTGTGTACGCCTGTGAAACGGCACACGCTTGCTTTGGTGATCAGTATAGATCCAGATCAGCCTGTGTATACGCACAGTCTAATCAAGATCTACACAGTTCACATTTAACTTATACAAGCTTGTTAGCAGATTCTGTAAGACTCGGCATGTGGACAAGATAATTTAAAAAATGGACAGTTCAGAAATGGCAAATTATAGCTTTGTTCATGCACTGACTCATTTATCTGACTGGATTGCACATGGCACATTTTGTAAGTCCCGGATGTTTGAGTTAATATTAATTATGTGAATTTAAGGACTATGCCTTGGTTGAAATAACACCTGTTTAATGTTTAATCCTAAACCTATTCTTTGTAAATTCTTCTGTTGAACAAAGGAGAACATTAAGAAGATGAAGTTCTCTACAACAACTCACGCTGGAAAAGTGGGCGGGTCTTTGTTTTGAACAACCAATCAGATGGATGAATGGCGGAACTATTTTCGTTGATAGATTTTGCAAATCCGTGACCGATTTCACATGTATTTTTTCGTCACATGCAATTTCTCCTTTTCTTACAATATTTATAATATATCTGATATTTTAATAAATACTTATATTAGATCAAGATTATGAAAATCAGTACAATCGAACATGGCATGTTAGAAATTATGTTCATTAGCAATATTATCATAAGTTTATGCACGCTCATTCTCTAGTATACCACTAGGAATACATTTTGAAAGGCAATACATTTCAAGTGTGTGATTGGGATATTTATTTTACCGTCCACAGGTTAGACAATTTGTGTAAAACATTACACGCACATTGTTTTAAATCAATAACGCCGAGCCATAGTTCAATCGGTAACGACGAGGGCTATCAATCCATGGATCGTGAGTTCGGACCCCGACTCGACCATTCGTTGAATACGGGATTGACAAAAGTCACTCTGACAAGCGTCATTCGTCTTCCACCTTTGGACTTACAAACACGCTATAGCGTGGGAATGTAAGCAGTTGCATGGGAAGAATGTTGTGTGGAGCACATATGAGCTGTCCCGCGAGAAAACCAACATTGTGTACTCTGCGTAAAGTATCAACCCGGATCAGCTAAAGCATGCCGCGCAGGCTAACCCGGACATACACTTTTCGCCTCCTGTGAATTTTCTGTTTCATGAATCATTACTCTATACATCTATACCCCTGAGACGGAACGGCTTAGCCTGTACGAATTGTGCAGGCTGATCTGGGTCGATACATAACGCAGAGGCCATCATGTTTGTTTTCTCGGGGTGCGGCTCTTACGTATGTCTCGAATATAGCTTATCTTCTGTGATCTCAGTTAACCCGCCTTTCCCACATACAGACGCTTTCCGATGCCTTTGCCTCAAATGAATATTGAAAACATTGTGGCTAAATGCGAAATTGCTCATGATGAGCAACACTGTTTTCAACCTTATACAACTATTGCTCTTTCATTTATTGAGATGTTTCTTTTCTTGCAAGATGTTTTCAATTATTTCTAAATGAAGAAATGGCTTCACAGAAACACACATTTGAATTTGGCAATTTTGTGGACCTAATAGACCTGCTGAACTTCACTTTACGTACATGATTTCACCCTTGTTGCAATGATCATGGCGTTTCGCGAGTGAAATACAATGGGACCTGTGTATAAAGACCACCAATAATCTGGTATTTGTTCACATGTGGTCTTTATATGCAGTGTCATTTATGCAGACAATTAGCAATTCGGAAACTAAAGTTGTGGTTGTTATAGATAGGGAACTGCTATACCAATGTGGTCTTTATATACAATGTCATTTATGCAGAAAATTAGCAATTCGGAAACTAAAGTTGTGGTTGTTATAGATAGGGAACTGCTATACCAAGGTGGTCTTTATATGCAGTGTCATTTATGCAGACAATTAGCAATTCGGAAACTAAAGTTGTGGTTGTTATAGACAGGGAATTGCTATTCCAAGGTGGTCTTTATCGCAGGTTTGACTGTACTGTGTGTCATACATCCTTGTACGCGTTGATCAGTACCGAGTCATGCCAAATACTTTTTAAAATGGTAGTAATGGCTTTCCCTCCTACAGATTCGCTGGTGCCGAGATAAATGGAGCAATAGATCATGCTAAACTCTTGATTTTCGCCGGTTGCAACATCTCGGATGTCGTTTTTTGTGCTACATTACTGAAATAATCGAATTATTGAATATTGTGATCGCCATTCTTCATTAATGTCAACTTTCTTAGAAGTTTAAGAACCTAGTATATATTTATATGAGTATAGGCGGAACCTATTTCGGTAAACATTTAATATATTAATAGGCAAAGCCTAGGTCGTCTGAAAATAAGAACAAGTAATTAAGCAGTGTCCGTCTCTAAACAAGAAAGGAATCTGAAAAAGCATATTGAAAACATCTAAACTTATAATGTATTTAAGTTAAATTAGTACATATCTGGTATGGTTTTTTATAAGGTCAGGGGTGTAACAGACTGTGAGATTTCCAGGGATGTTGATTGAAGACAACACTGGAAGGCATTGAATAATGTTCTGATTTCATTTTACAAATGCCAGTTATTTGTAAACTAGTAATAAATATAATTGGAAACTGACTCTTACCATGGTTGATTGATTGACTTGAGCTTAAAATTATTTTCAATGAAATTCCAGTTCACCTATCATTTTTTTCCCTGGCTTTCTAGAAAAAGTACTCCACACAACAATCTTCCAAGGCAACTGGCTAGCTTTGCATGACCTTGCTTAATGTATAACAAAGATGAAAACAATATGCATAAAGACTGAACAAACTGTACTTTTTGATAAATATTTTTAAAAGTCCCATGTATAAGATATTTCAATATTGTGTGTCTATATAAGGAAAGTGAGTTAAATTTTGTAGGATGAATAAAAATACCCCATATTATTCTTTAAACTATTTACCTGATATTCTGCTTTAAATAACTCAACAAAATACATAGAAAGGTTTGTTTGAGTTAAATTGTTTACGCATATGAAACCCTGTGGAGAAAAGGACCACCTGATCATGATCAGCAATTTCTCCTTTCCAATGTTTCCAATTATATTCAACAGTGTCAATGTCATCTGCTGCAGGTTTGATGTATGTTTGATGTATGTTGGAATGGGTTAAGTTTAGCCCCTTGCCTGATGTAAATAAATTGATGTCTGTGACTAATCTGAATACATTGTCGGAATGCTGTAATTGCTCCAAAATGAACAATATCTTCCTATCCAACAATATCTTCACTTTGAACCCCTATCATCTTTGCTGGTTTGTATTTTGTAAAACATGAAACAGCATCAGTTTTTTTGTTAATAAGTACAAGTGTCAACAACTGAGTATGTATACATGTATATTAGCTATATCGTTTGACAATATGGATAGTGAAAGTTAAGATCAGACCTTGAAAATTATCAGCTTCTCAGAGTCATTATTGATCAACTTTAAGTTCCTTTTTCTGATTATTATTGTTCAATTATGAAAGCTTTGAAAAGGGTACAGGGAGAAGGCTACTTAAATAACTGTTTTAATAAAATGTTTTCACCAGAAGCCAGGATAATGATTTGATAAGCGTTTCATTTAGACAACTCTGATGATTCCCCGAAACATTATGGTTTCATGTATAAATTGTTAAGTTCAGTTGCTTCTTTCAAAACATGTTCCTTCTGAGATTTGAACTCAGAACTCTTGTTAAAGCAGGTGTTTTACCATTAAAATACAGTTTGGGTTTTATCTTTTAGCAGCAGTTCATGAAATTATGTGTAATTTTATAACCAGTATGTAAAATAAAGTATAGGTGGGAAGGGGTTATTAGTTGTTTTCCCCCAGACAAATACATATAGTTAGGCTTAGGTGTAACTATTATCATCTGATTATGATTTGAATCGATGTTGATGTTTTTGTCATATGTTGCGTTATATCATGTAACATGCCGTCTGCATATTTAACATAATGATGTTCGTAGCCAGCTGCTATGATTAATTGGAAATTACGTGTCATTTGTAGTAAGCATGGTGGCGATTTAAAATGTCCGTTAGAAAAGCCATATCCAAGAATTTGAAAACTCCTAAAAAGCGATGCAAAAATGGCATGAAGCATGTTACTCGTTATTTGCTTTAGTCAAATGTGAGAGATTACCACACAACACGTAAGCTTCGAACCTTTAAAAGGTGGGCCAAAAAGCCTATGTTCGTACCCTTCTGTTATTTTATGTTGGGCGTAGAAGATATGTTTGGTACGGCTGTCGACAGATATCCGTTTCAGAGTCAACAAACTACACAATTAATAAACCGTTTTTCGGAGTTACTACGTTCCTAATAACACAGGCAGCTCCGCCGAAACAAATATTAATAAGAGGAGTAGTTGTCACGCTAACAGATGATGTGATCAAAGTTCTGAAAGAACTGGCGGGTCACATTAATGAAAATACTGAGGAGACGTTTGAGGTGGTATTCTTTAATTAAGGTCAGAACCTTCAGTATCATCCTGGTCAGAACCTTCATTATCAGCCTGGCAAGAGCCTTCAGTATCAGCCTGGCAAGAGCCTTATCTATCAGTTGGGCTGGAGCTTTCAGTATCAACCTGGCCAGAGTCTTTAATATCAGCCTGGCAAGAGCCTTCAGTATCAACCTGGCCAGAGTATTTTATATCAGCCAGGCAAGAGCCTTTAATATCAGCCTGGCAAGAGTCTTCAGTATCAACCTGACCAGAGTCTTTAATATCAGCCTGGCAAGAGCCTTCAGTATCAGCCTGGCCAGAGTCTTTAATATCAGCCTGGCAAGAGCCTTCAGTATCAGCCTGGCCAGAGTCTTTAATATCAGCCTGGCAAGAGTCTTTAATATCAGCCTGGCAAGAGCCTTCAGTATCAGCCTGGCCAGAGTCTTTAATATCAGCCTGGCAAGAGCCTTCAGTATCAGCCTAGCAAGAGTCTTTAATATCAGCCTGGCAAGAGCCTTCAGTATGAGCCTGGCAAGAGTCTTTAATAGCAGCCTGGCAAGAGCCTTCAGTATCAGCCTGGCAAGAGCCTTTCATATCAGCCTGGCAAGAGCCTTCAGTATCAGCCTGACAAGAGCCTTTAATATCAGCCTGGCATGAGCCTTCAGTATCAGCCTGGCAAGAGTCTTTAATATCAGCCTGGCAAGAGCCTTCAGTATCAACCTGGCCAGAGTCTTTACTATCAGCCTGGCAAGAGCCTTCAGTATCAGCCTGGCCAGAGTCTTTAATATCAGCCTGGCAAGAACCTTCAGTGTCAGCCTGGCAAGAGTCTTTAATATCAGCCTGGCAAGAGCCTTCAGTATCAACCTGGCCAGAGTCTTTAAAATCAGCCTGGCAAGAGCATTCAGTATCAACTTGGCCAGAGTGTTTAATATCAGCCTGGCAAGAGCCTTCAGTATCAACCTGGCCAGAGTCTTTAATATCAGCCTGGCAAGAGCCTTCAGTATCAGCCTGGCCAGAGTCTTTAATATCAGCCTGGCAAGAGCCTTCAGTATCAACCTGGCCAGAATCTTTAATAACAGCCTGGCAAGAGCCTTCATTATCAACCTGGCTAGAGTCTTTAATATCAGCCTGGCAAGAGCCTTCAGTATCAACCTGGCCAGAGTCTTTAATATCAGCCTGGCAAGAGCCTTCAGTATCAACCTGGTAAGAGCCTTCAGTATCAGCCTGGCAAGAGTCTTTAATATCAGCCTGGCAAGAGTCTTTAATATCAGCCTGGCAAGAGTCTTTAATATCAGCCTGGCAAGAGCCTTCAGTATCAGCCTGGCAAGAGTCTTTAATATCAGCCTGGCAAGAGCCTTCAGTATCAACCTGGCCAGAGTCTTTAATATCAGCCTGGCAAGAGCCTTCAGTATCAAACTGGCCAGATTCTTTAATATCAGCCTGGCAAGAGCCTTCAGTATCAACCTGGCCAGAGTCTTTAATATCAGCCTGGCAAGAGCCTTCAGTATCAGCCTGGCCGGAGTCTTTAATATCAGCCTGGCAAGAGCCTTCAGTATCAACTTGGCCAGAGTCTTTAATATCAGCCTGGCAAGAGCCTTCAGTATCAACCTGGCCAGAGTCTTTAATATCAGCCTGGCATGAGCCTTCAGTATCAACCTGGCCAGAGTCTTTAATATCAGCCTGGCAAGAGCCTTCAGTATCAACCTGGCCAGAGTCTTTAATATCAGCCTGGCAAGAGCCTTCAGTATCAACCTGACAAGAGCCTTCAGTATCAGCCTGGCAAGAGCCTTCAGTATCAGCCTGGCAAGAGTCTTTAATATCAGCCTGGCAAGAGTCATTAATATGAGCCTTCAGTATCAACCTGGCCAGAGTGTTTAATATCAGCCTGGCAAGAGCCTTCAGTATCAACCTGGCCAGAGTCTTTAATATCAGCCTGGCAAGAGCCTTCAGTATCAGCCTGGCCAGAGTCTTTAATATTAGCCTGACAAGAGCCTTCAGTATCAACCTGGCCGCAATCTTTAATATCAGCCTGGCAAAAGCCTTCATTATCAACCTGGCTAGAGTCTTTAATATCAGCCTGGCAAGAGCCTTCAGTATCAACCTGGCCAGAGTCTTTAATATCAGCCTGGCAAGAGCCTTCAGTATCAACCTGGCAAGAGCCTTCAGTATCAGCCTGGCAAGAGTCTTTAATATCAGCCTGGCAAGAGTCTTTAATATCAGCCTGGCAAGAGTCTTTAATATCAGCCTGGCAAGAGTCTTTAATATCAGCCTGGCAAGAGCCTTCAGTATCAGCCTGGCAAGAGTCTTTAATATCAGCCTGGCAAGAGCCTTCAGTATCAACCTGGCCAGAGTCTTTAATATCAGCCTGGCAAGAGCCTTCAGTATCAACCTGGCCAGAGTCTTTAATATCAGCCTGGCAAGAGCCTTCAGTATCAACCTGGCCAGAGTCTTAAATATCAGCCTGGCAAGAGCCTTCAGTCTCAGCCTGGCCGGAGTCTTTAATATCAGCCTGGCAAGAGCCTTCAGTATCAACCTGGCCAGAGTCTTTAATATCAGCCTGGCAAGAGCCTTCAGTATCAACCTGGCCAGAGTCTTTAATATCAGCCTGGCATGAGCCTTCAGTATCAACCTGGCCAGAGTCTTTAATATCAGCCTGGCAAGAGCCTTCAGTATCAACCTGACCAGAGTCTTTAATATCAGCCTGGCAAGAGCCTTCAGTATCAGCCTGGCAAGAGCCTTCAGTATCAGCCTGGCAAGAGTCTTTAATATCAGCCTGGCAAGAGCCTTCAGTATCAACCTGGCCAGAGTCTTTAATATCAGCCTGGCAAGAGTCTTTAATATCAGCCTGGCAAGAGTCTTTAATATCAGCCTGGCAAGAGCCTTCAGTATCAACCTGGCAAGAGTCTTTAATATCAGCCTGGCAAGAGCCTTCAGTATCAACCTGGCAAGAGCCTTCAGTATCAACCTGGCAAGAGCCTTCAGTATCAGCCTGGCAAGAGTCTTTAATATCAGCCTGGCAAGAGTCTTTAATATCAGCCTGGCAAGAGTCATTAATATCAGCCTGGCAAGAGCCTTCAGTATCAACCTGGCAAGAGCCTTCAGTATCAACCTGGCAAGAGTCTTTAATATCAGCCTGGGAAGAGTCTTTAATATCAGCCTGGCAAGAGCCTTCAGTATCAACCTGGCAAGAGCCTTCAGTATCAACCTGGCAAGAGCCTTCAGTATCAGCCTGGAAAGAGTCTTTAATATCAGCATGGCAAGAGTCTTTAATATCAGCCTGGCAAGAGTCTTTAATATCAGCCTGGAAAGAGCCTTCAGTATCAACCTGGCGAGAGTCTTTAATATCAGCCTGGCAAGAGCCTTCAGTATCAACCTGGCAAGAGGCTTTAGTATCAGCCTGGCAAGAGCCTTCAGTATCAGCCTGGCAAGAGTCTTTAATATCAGCCTGGCAAGAGCCTTCAGTATCAACCTGGCCAGAGTCTTTAATATCAGCCTGGCAAGAGTCTTTAATATCAGCCTGATAAGAGTCTTTAATATCAGCCTGGCAAGAGTCTTTAATATCAGCCTGGCAAGAGCCTTCAGTATCAACCTGGCAAGAGTCTTTAATATCAGCCTGGCAAGAGCCTTCAGTATCAACCTGGCAAGAGCCTTCAGTATCAACCTGGCAAGAGCCTTCAGTATCAGCCTGGCAAGAGTCCTTAATATCAGCCTGGCAAGAGTCTTTAATATCAGCCTGGCAAGAGTCATTAATATCAGCCTGGCAAGAGCCTTCAGTATCAACCTGGCAAGAGCCTTCAGTATCAACCTGGCAAGAGTCTTTAATATCAGCCTGGGAAGAGTCTTTAATATCAGCCTGGCAAGAGCCTTCAGTATCAACCTGGCAAGAGCCTTCAGTATCAACCTGGCAAGAGCCTTCAGTATCAGCCTGGAAAGAGTCTTTAATATCAGCATGGCAAGAGTCTTTAATATCAGCCTGGCAAGAGTCTTTAATATCAGCCTGGAAAGAGCCTTCAGTATCAACCTGGCGAGAGTCTTTAATATCAGCCTGGCAAGAGCCTTCAGTATCAACCTGGCAAGAGCCTTTAATATCAGCCTGGCAAGAGCCTTCAGTATCAGCCTGACAAGAGTCTTTAATATCAGCCTGGCAAGAGTCTTTAATATCAACCTGGCAAGAGCCTTCAGTATCAGCCTGGCAATAGTCTTCAGTATCAACCTGGCAAGAGCCTTCAGTATCAGCCTGGCAAGAGTCTTTAATATCAGCATGGCAAGAGTCTTTAATATCAGCCTGGCAAGAGTCTTTAATATCAGCCTGGAAAGAGCCTTCAGTATCAACCTGGCGAGAGTCTTTAATATCAGCCTGGCAAGAGCCTTCAGTATCAACCTGGCAAGAGCCTTTAATATCAGCCTGGCAAGAGCCTTCAGTATCAGCCTGGCAAGAGTCTTTAATATCAGCCTGGCAAAAGTCTTAAATATCAACCTGGCAAGAGCCTTCAGTATCAGCCTGGCAAGAGTCTTTAATATCAGCCTGGTAAGAGTCTTTAATATCGGCCTGGCAAGAGTCTTTAATATCAGCCTGGCAAGAGCCTTCAGTATCAGCCTGGCGAGAGTCTTTAATATCAGCCTGGCAAGAGCCTTCAGTATCAACCTGGCCAGAGTCTTTAATATCAGCCTGGCAAGAGCCTTCAGTATCAACCTGGCAAGAGCCTTTAATATCAGCCTGGCAAGAGTCTTTTATATCAGCCTGGCAAGAGTCTTTAATATCAGCCTGGCAAGAGCCTTCAGTATCAGCCTAGCCAGAGCATTCAGTATTGGCCTGGAAAGAGTATTCAGTATCAGCCTAGCCAGAGCATTCAGTATTGGCCTGGAAAGAGCCTTCAGTATCAGCCTAGCCAGAGCATTCAGTATTGGCCTGGAAAGAGCCTTCAGTATCAGCCTGGTCAGAGCCCTCAGTATTGGCCTGGAAAGAGCCTTCAGTATCAGCCTAGCCAGAGCATTCAGTATTGGCCTGGAAAGAGCCTTCAGTATCAGCCTAGCCAGAGCATTCAGTATTGGCCTGGAAAGAGCCTTCAGTATCAGCCTAGCCAGAGCATTCAGTATTGGCCTGGAAAGAGCCTTCAGTATCAGCCTAGCCAGAGCATTCAGTATTGGCCTGGAAAGAGTATTCAGTATCAGCCTAGCCAGAGCATTCAGTATTGGCCTGGAAAGAGCCTTCAGTATCAGCCTAGCCAGAGCATTCAGTATTGGCCTGGAAAGAGCCTTCAGTATCAGCCTAGCCAGAGCATTCAGTTTTGGCCTGGAAAGAGCCTTCAGTATCAGCCTGGTCAGAGCCCTCAGTATCAGCCTGGCCAGAGCTTTCACTATCAGTCGAGCTGGGGCCTTTAAAAATGCTGAAATCAAGATTATAGATAGTATAGTCAATATCTAAAAAATAATTATTAAACACGTGTACATGTGTTTGGCATCTGTTGTGATGTTACGCCGCTATCACCGGTATACCAGTTATGTAAACACCGCTTACAGTACACATATTCATTACCACATGGTGGAAATCCAGGGGTGTATTCAGATTGTTCTAACACCCTCGAATGTTCGACGAGTGCTAGTAGAATCAGTCAACCAAATTATGATTTTTTTTTCCGATATTAGTTGTTACATATATGCTACATAGATATCACTCATACTCTGAATGCATCACTTGGTTCATTACAGTCAATAAATAGGAAGACAATGTACTGTCATGAATGTACCTGTTGGGATTTTCGTAGAGCTATTGGGTAATATGATAATTAAATGTAAATGATGTATTCGGAGTTCGGTTCAAGACTATCAAGAATTTATGATCTTGGAAATATTTCATTCAGACCTGATGCATCATAACTTGTTTGTCAGGGTGTGGCTTTGTTTTAGATAGATATTTACATATGCACTTCTGCATCTGCATTACTTTGATTACACCATGTTATAAAATTAAGAGTTTGACCGAGATTTGATAGAGATGAAAGTTCTAATTATCTTTTAGGAAGATTGGATGTTCAATTTGGCCGTTAGAGCGTTTACAAGATAATTGTTATATATATTATTATTATTATTATCATTATGCAAAAACAGATGTACAAGCCATCGGCATACATGTATGCATGCATTTGACAATTTAACAATTTCCGGCCGAATCAAAGAATAAACCAGAGAAAATGGCCATCCATACCCCTCTGAAAGAGGGGGGTTTTGAAAACAGTATTAATTTAGAGGGACCGCTCGTGACGAGCTGTCGTATCTGAGCTTACATCGCCTTACACTCCACTAGTGTACATGGAAAAACGCTAACCGATACTGTACTTAAAATATCCCAACATGAATAGTATGATGGTCCATTTTTAAGGCTCGGCAGTTTTAAAGTTATTACCTGATCAGCCTCTCCCTTCGATATACAATATACAGCATGTGTATTCGAGAGTTCAGTGTGCACACACACACACACACACACTTGTCCTGTGCAATTTGGTCACTTGATAACGGGTCAATACTAGCAAAATGAGGATTTTCAAACAAAAACACAATTTATCAGTATTGCAAAGTAAGCATTACAAAGTTACTGATCACAATATTTGTACGAATGTCTGTTTTCCTGCAATAGATAGAAAACTGTCATCAGCAAGAACGGCAAGTGGCGAATGCGAAGTATACTGCCAAGACAGACACTGTCAGTGTGCCTGCCGAAACAAACAGCAACTATCTCTGTGGCAACAAGCGCTGGGTTGCCCGAGAACGATTTGTCCGTGCTGGTCGACAAGATGGTGGATGCGGTGACTCCCAGATTGATCTGGGAGACAGTCTCAGAGTCTGTCGACTTAGGTAACGTTTACCTTTCATTTTATCTTTAAATTCTACCTTGGGAGCACACATTAATGCAAGCATTCGTTTAAAAATATTTAATGACGAGTACGTTGAATTTGGTAGTTTGATACCTTCCCCAAAAAAACATGAGGAAAAGAGCAAAATAGATATTAGAAATGGGGAGATGATAATTCAAAAATTCCTAAAATACATGGCATAGAGCAATGGGCAGATGCATTTTTATGAATATTTACATTTAAAACTATTCAGATGAAACTCAACATCTGTTGAAATATATGAATGTAATTCGTCTAGGTTCCTACCGTTTTGGGGGCGGAGGATGGAGACAACATGATGATCAATTTAGATTTAAAAAACCAATAGATCGGACAATTTCTTGGGGTACAGTTGATCAGGAGCTGTGGCTTTTGTATATGGTCAATACTGGAAATCAAGAACAGGCTGTTTCCAGCTCTAGGCCTCAATTATTGAATGATTCATCATTTTTCATACCCCTCTGGCTCTAGCCCCAACGACTTTATTGATCCTTTCATGTGTAGCGTTCAGTATTCCTCTTTTGATAATGCTATTGCAATGATTAGTTCACTAGGTAAACGTGCACTTGTTGGTGAAAATGGATATAAAATCAGCATTTAGGTTGCTGCCAGTCAACCCGAAAGATTTTTAGTTTTAGGGTTTCAAGTTGAACAATGAATATTTTTTCCAAAAGACCTTGCCAATGGGTTGTTCTATGTCATGTGCATCATTTATAAAATTCTCAACCTTTTTTGAATGGGCCTTGTTTCAAAAATCAAACAACAGATATGCAATGCATTATATGGATGACTTTTTGTTTGATGGAAAACAGGGTAGAAGGGAATGTGAATATAACATGTTTGTCTTCCAACAACTTTTCATAGACCTTTGGATGCCTTTAGCGTATGACAAATCTGAAGGTCCGACAAAGATTATTACCTTCTTAGGATTGGAGTTGGATACAATAAAAATGGAGATAAGTATACCACTATCGAAAATTGTCGAACTGAATGAGAAATTGCATATTGCTCTGAGCAAAAATAAAATTATGCTCAAGTCGCTTCAATCTTTAGTTGGCTCAGCCAATTTTTGGGCACGAGCAATTCCGAATATGAGAGCATTTTGCAGTCGAATATATGCAGCCATGTCAAAGGCTTCAAAACCTTACCACTTTATTCGTTTAACTCTACCATTGAAGGACGAATTTAAGATGCTTTTCTTATTCTTAGACTGTTTCAATTGAATTTGATACTTTCTAGAGTCAGACTGGGTTACTAATGTAGATATGCAGCTGTACACTGATGCTGCAGGGGGTTTAAACCTTGGTTATGCAGCTTATTTTGAGCCTAAATGGATATGTTCCCAGTGGCCAAACTCATGGTTAAATTTTTGGTATTTCAAAAGATGCAACCTATTTTAGAAATAATACCTATCTTATTCGCTTTCAAAATTTGGGGGCACCCGCACAAAGGAAAGAAAATGATTCTTTATACTAACAATATTGCACTGGTTTCTATACTAAATAAAGGTCATCTCACTCATAGAGGGTTATGCAACTTATAAGGCCATTGGTTTTGCAATGCTTAATATCTAATATACAGTATAAGGCAGTTCATATTAGTGGTAAGCAAAACTGTATAGCTGATGCTCTTTCTCGTAAGCAGTGGGTCCGTTTTCAATAGTTGGCGTCCAGGGCTGACTAGCACCCATCAGAGATAACCCAAGCGTTTCGGTCACTAACCTTAATTATAGAGCTGAACAATTGATGAAAGCTTCATTGGCAATCAACACACATGAACCTATGCTACTGGAATAAGGGCTTTTGAAGAATTTAGGAGGTCATATTGTCTTAAACAAATCTGGCTACAAGGGGTGCAACATTTAGCAGACTTCATTTCCTTTTTGTCATTAAAAGGTTCTTCCCCTTAAACTGTAAGGTCATATATTTCAGGTGTTGGTTACAAGTGCAAGGTGTCACAGCTGCGCGGGGTCACACTAAACATTTTGTTAAAAGATGCGCTTGCTGGAATGGACAAAATGTATAAAATGTCTGATCTAAGGGGGGGGGGGTCCATGTAGGGGAACTGGTTGCAGATTCTAAATGGGTAACAATGCATGCTATTCCATTATGAATAACAATTCCATGATAGAGGTTAAGGTCCCACATTCAAAAACAGACCAGTTAGGTAGGGGTACTATTTTATCTTTGCAGTCAACTAGTGGGTCTCTTTGCCCAGTAAGACACCTTAAATCCTACCTGCAAATTGGACCAAAGGTAGGTGTTCAGCTCTTCATTAATGCCAGCGGCGAGTTTTGAATTCGTTATCAGTTCAACTCTGTCTTAAAAAAGACATTGACTGCTTTAAAGATAAACGTGGCTCACTACTCTTCTCATTCATTTTGCATAGGGCGGCCACTAAGGATGCAGGCTTGGATATGGATGAGACTGCTATCAAGGAGCTGGGTAGGTGGGAATCTCAAGCATACAAGTCTTATATTCGTATTCCTACTTCGGCTTTGGCTAAGTAGTAGTTAAGGAAAAAAGGTATATGCATTTATTAGTTGGGGCCATTTTGTCTGCTATATGTTAGTACACTTTGAAAACAGATATCATAATCATTATTAAGTCACATGATGTTATTTAAGCTTTTCTATCCGCATGAACAAGTATGTGTTAGCCTTTAGTGGTAAATGCTTGTCAAAGTGTTTTGCAGAGGAAAAATGTCGTGTCTGGATAGTTGGCTCATCTATCATAAAGCGTGCTTTCACACATGCCAGACAGAATACTAGTTTTGGGGCTTGGTAGGCCTTTTTGTAAGTTGTATTGCAATTAAAACTAAACTGTATTTGAAGGATTGTAATTAAAATTTAAAATAGCATCGTGAGATCCTTTTGACAATTTAATATGAATTTTATAATAGCTATCTATCTGTCCATTAACTGTATTGGCATTGCAGTTAGAACGGTTTATTACTTGATAAACAATCAATTTTGAAAATAAAATGATTTGATAAAGAAATTTGTTTAAGTGACAATTTTGATTGATTTGCTTCGAACACTGTATTTAGAATATATACATTGTTAAAGAATTGTGTTCGATCGACAACTAATTTAGTTGGCATGTTAGTTGAGAATGATTTGGTATAATGATACTGCACAATTTATTTGGCGTATAATTTGATAATGATTTGGTTGATTAATTTTGCACAATTTATTGAAAATAATTGGAATATAATGTTATAACGATAATGATAATGCACAATTTATTTGGCATGACAAAACGCTTCACTTTTGAAGTGCGTCGGATCGTTTAGGCTCCTTCTGTTGGGTGCAGCTTGTTCATGGACATTTTCCACCATTTTATAGCGGTGCATCCCTGGCTGTGAAATATTTTATCTTTTGAGTTGTAATGAATTGTTTAGGAAAGTCATGGCCACAATAAAATAACAATGTTTATAGTACAGTCTTTTTGCAACAAGTTATAACAGTCAACATAGCAGCTACTGGAGTCATTGCTGACAAATTGTTTCTACATAAGTCTTTCGGACCGATCGGAAAGTAAAAGAATATATTTGAGTCTACAGGTGTTGCTATACTCATTTCCAATAATAGGATTTGTCGTTGATCGACAGAAAGCCAGTTATTGGAGGGGTGTGTGTGTGGGGGGGGGGGGGGGTTTAAAAAATACTATTTGCACTTTGATCCTGAAGTATTATTTACGACATAGTAAATATTATGGAAAACGGCCTTTCTAAAATGTATCCAACAGAAAAGTGGACAGATAAGTATGGTCCCTGAAATGTATTTATTCAGAGTTGTGGATGGGTGTATCTTACAAAAGTAACACCCGCACACACCACCCTAAGATATGCAGTCTGCTACTCTTTCGTGGGGTTTTTGCTCTATAGATTTTCAGGTCAACTGGTTGTCTTCAGCTTCAAGCACCTATTGTCATGGTTTTATAGTTCATTTCTTCCAGATTACGTTTATGATGGCGGCTTGTCCCTACGTTGCGGCATCCATTTGGAGTGAATATTCTTTAAAGGACTGTGGACATCTAATCCCAGTGTGTATATGCCTAACTCGAATTTTTTTGTCTTTTGGGTTGTAAGGTATTGTTTAAGAAAGCCATGACCAGTTTCCGCCACAATAAAATAACAATGTGTATGGTACAGTCTTTGTTAAGTATTTTTGCAACACGTTCTAACAGTCAATATAGCAGCTATTGGAGTCATTGCTGACAAATTGTATCTATATAAGTCATTGGGACCCATCAGAAAGTAAGAGTATATTTGAGTCTGAAGGCGTTCATAGACTCATCTCCAATAAATACATTTAAACAATAACTGAAATTATAATCATACATGCATTACATATTTATCCCAATTATGAGTGCAATACGAATAATTTATGCATAAAAGAGAAAATTGCTATGATCAGAATTTCTTTTCCCTGTTACAACAGCAAACACATTTTGATACATCTGCAGCATGAGAAATGACTCAATTTTCCACATTGTTTTCCATAAATTAACTTTCCTTATTCAAAGACATATTTGGAGACGTCTGCTACATATTTGCTGAATGTGGGAAACGATAAATATCTTGGCATACATATTTAGATGAAATTTTAATTATTGAGTAGAGTTGAAAACAATGTTGCAAAAGAAAAGATGTCACATTGTTTTCAAACGTCAACATGCGAAAGTATGAGGTTAAGGTTTTTGTTCCTGATGTGATAAAGCAGATACCAGAGAAAATACACATTTTACCATAGTATGATATATACTATCATGATTCCTAATTTCTGATTTCTGTCGGTTAGTCGGTGATCCATAGATGAAATAATATAATTATTTGATAGATTTGAAAACATGGGAATGACAATATTGCAATGTTGTATCTGTAAGAGTTAAAAGGTTAAACACACTATTTTGATTAGCCAGAAAAAAAGTTCCATAACTTATGGTTTGATGAACAAATAACATTTGAAACCTTTTCCACATGCAGACACTTATAAATTATTATATTATTGTAGCAAATGTGCAATTGAAAATTCATCCTTATGTTACAATGTTTCATTTATAAATGTTTTCAAATGCATCTGCTGTTTATTTCTAGTTGTTGTTGTATGTGAGATAGGTAAGGTTAGGTATATCAAATACATGTATATAAACCCTTTATTGGAGACATTCTAAATTTCAAGAATCATGACAACACATATATTTACAAAGGTATTTGCACGAAAAATATGAAAACTGTATTTCAGTTATGTCACCTGCTTCCTGCACCTGTGGTAAACAAAAGATAGAACAATGAAACTTAGTCGAGTTTGATGTACCGAGATAAGGTCCAATGCTATGGATATGTAGGAAACAGGTTTTAAGCCGGTGTGAGTAACAGTTTTGAATCTTACTACTTACCGTTACACAAACAGGTTCCAAACCCGTCTCCTGCATTTACCATAGACATGTACGGACATGTGTAGCAGACACTTTGGGCATTTTCAAACTTTTTTTCAACGTCGTTATATACTGTACTGGTATTAAGAAGTGGCAGGTTCAATCTCTTTACAAAGTGTGCAGGAAATTTAGCATCTGGGCCGTATGTACAAACCCCAGTCAATGCTAGTTTGTTTAGCGGATTAAAATGGCAAGGTTGAACGCAGCTAATAGTCAAAAGGAAGTCATTCTGATTGGCTTGCGGGGCGGACAATTTTGTTGGGTACGAACTATAACCAATAATGGTATAATGGTCGTCTTGGGAAAACGAATAACTTGCCTTTAACCAATATTGTTTAAGCAGTGTACCTCGACGAACCTCACTGGGGTGAGGTCAATATCCTTGTTTTCTTTAATTCGAAGTACTAGTTATCGAAATTTCACTTTCATTGGCAATGATATTTAAACGGGAATTGGATGATATACGGGACATTGTCTTTTACACGAAGCGGCAGACCAGTAATGATCCTGGTCAAGTTATGATGAAATACTATTGTGTTGATCCCCGGTCAAGTTATGACTAAAATACTATTGTAAGGGGCATAAAACATATTCAAACAAACCAAGCACTGCAAACAGGAGTTTGTAGCGAGAAATTATTGATGGAGGAAATAATAATGTGTGGCAATAATCCCTTCGCATACCATACGCTTTATCTTTCATGTTATGAGGGCTTTTTCAAACCCTTACTCTGCTCGTTTCGCCATTAATGAATGTCTGCCTATTATGTTAGGTACGACATTAACTTACAATTGAAAACAATGCAGACCAAGTCCGTACATTTCTCATCTATTTATTCTTAGTTAAGACGTCTCTAAAAATGTAACATAACTTGTCAATAATTAGGGATGGTGGTAAAGGATTCGTTGGACTGGGTAGTCCTCTTGTGATATCCTCTGAATCTATTGCATATCGAGCTATGTGTGCCGGCTATGTCATCTTTTGATTATTTAATAACCGTCTTCGTAGTATCGATTGTGTTAAATTTTACTGAAATTCAGATTAAGATCGTTTGCTTTACCAATTCCAAGTGTTCGCTTAATAGTTAATGATATATACCTGGATATATGCTTGCATTCACAATTCTAATAATTAACGAGTACATAAGAAGCGCGCGATGAAACTCCATAT
The DNA here is from genome assembly GCA_031761405.1 of Serripes groenlandicus. Taxonomy (NCBI): domain Eukaryota; kingdom Metazoa; phylum Mollusca; class Bivalvia; order Cardiida; family Cardiidae; genus Serripes; species Serripes groenlandicus. Next base: position 34,920,894 of record JASEVX010000014.1, read on the forward strand.
TAAGGGATCATTGTGGATAACGGGAACCTTGACTGATATTTTCTGATGAATACGGCCCTTTGTTCTGCCTTTATGGTAAGCCGTTTTCATTATCTGCCAAGTAATACAAGAGTTAAAGAATAACCAAATTAAGTTGTTTATTGTTAACACTGGTAACCATATGTTAACGAGTTCGAACTTATGTGTCTTAGGGGTTAGATTATGTTATTTATAGTTATAGTGCACACTGCTCCTTGCATAATGCATAATGCAATATTAAGCTTTTGAAACATTACTTTTTTAAATGCATTAACCGCTACATTGTGATATTAAACATTAGCAGACAATGTGCACACATTGTAAACAATGATCTGAATTCATAAACTATAGTCGGATCTTTGTTTATAATTTATTAAACCTGGCCAATGTCTAATAATGACCAAGACATGTTAACTATGACGATGTTAGACCGTGGAGTAGTTTTAAAGAAATCATAGTCAATAAAGAAAGTTTTCCAGTCGTCTTCTCGAAACGCGAGATCAACGTTCGTTCGCTGTTAGGTCATTATAAAGATTTTAAAACGCTGGTTGTTACAATTTGGGATGTTGTCGAGGATAACTTTCGCCTGTGTCCAAATGTATATTTTGAAAACAATGTGAAAAAGAGAAGCATTGTTCATATTGAGCTATCTCTCGATTTGCCACAATGTCTTGGATTTTATGATTTGATATTTATACTTATAAAGATCTTTCTTATTTTTCTCAAGATGTTCCAAAGTCATCTACTGCATATTGATTGATAGGCACCAGATACAACTACTTTTTGGGCACTTGCGACCCGCGTAGATCTAGACCATACTCCGACTCTGCACTATTCGCTTACAAATCATAGAAGCTTTCTTGAAAGTTACAAAATTAAGTTTCAATTGTTGACGGAAATTTATTGATTCCCACTCGGCGATTTTGGTTGAGTGCAGACACATTGCCTTTTTATAGACTAGTACAGACACTAAGCGGTCAAGAATAATTGGACTGTCGCCGTGATAAAATCGACGTTTTTCGATTTTTCTTATGTATATAAAGAAAATCAAAAGGGCGAAGACATTTTTATAACAATAACTAAATAATGGTGATAATGGTGATAAGTTTGGCTACTCGTCGAACAATGTGTTCAAACTATGATTTACCTCATCTTCATGCGATGCCAAAGCCGGAGATCTCTTTTTTTCAGCTGATGAAATATCTATATTTAGTTCAAAAATGTGTATAATAAAAACATTAAGTTTAATAGGATAATAGCAATCATTTAATAAGTGTATTGGTCATTAAATCATTACTTAATAATATGGATAAAACATAGATATAAATTACTGTCGCTCTCTCTGTCTCTTTCTATCTATATGTCTCTGTCTATTTGTCACTATCTCTGTCTCTGTCTCTCATTCTCTCTCTCTCTCTCTTTCTATCTATCTCTCTCTCCTCTCTCTCTCTCTCTGTCTCTCTCTGTCTCTCTATGTATCTCTCTCTCTCTCTCTCTCTGTCTCTCTGTCTCTATCTCTCTCACTCTCTCTATCTCTCTCCCTCTCTCTCTCTCTCTCTCTCTTTCTTTCTCTATCTCTCTTTCTCTCTCTCTCTCTCTCTCTCTCTCTCTCTCTCTCTCTCTCTCTCTCTCTCTCTCTCTCTCTCTCTCTCTCTCTCTCTCTCTCTCTCTCTCTCTCTCTCTCTCTCTCTCTCTCTCTCTCTGGCTTACTCCGCATGCGCGCTTTCTCATTTAATTGTCAAACACGGATTGAATTATAAAATAAAAAATAAAAGTTTATGTTTATGTTGGATTATATTTACTGAACACAAGGAAGGGTTGATATAGTGGGCCTGATAATGAGTACAGTTATCCCGCTGTAAAATTGAACAAATAGAATCATTAATTTAAAACATGCATGGAAAAAGTTTCAGGATAAATACTGCTAAATTAATTTATGAAAAGAGTCATCATACTGTTACATGAAGTAATTATAGATCAATTCCTTAATGGGTACATACAGCCATGAAAAGCAATATATAAAGAAGGCTCTAATAAGGAAAAAAATGAATTAACTGATTTAAAAAATAAATGAAAACTAAAAACCAAATGATAAGATTTGTATCGACTGAGTGTACGAAGGAACATGGTGTACTTATTTTAAAATAATGTAAACAAAGCAATGCATATCAATGAGTTAATGTTGTTATCTCGTAACTATGTAACCATGGTAACACAATAGCATTTAATGACCAGGTACATGTTACATAAGTGTTAATATGTAACAGTGTGTACATTATACAAGAATGGAATTATATAACTCTGATGACAGTAACATGAGTAGACCAACGGCCATGGCCGACATATAGCCTATCACTATAAAAACAAAGAGCATTGGGCAACTCCGAATCTGCCGACCCTAAACCAAGAAGAGGCTCTAAACTCTCTAAACCACCATCGAGTCGGTAAAGTTTGTCGTGATTCCGGGAACAAATATAAACTCGATTGGTGTCGGAGTCTACACTGATTCCTTTAGGCAGTGACCCTTTTATTGTTTTTTGAGATAAGTCGTTCCAACAAAATACCTTGTCGTTAACCCAGTCGGTTATATAGATTCTTTCAGAACAAACAGCGAGATTAATATTTTCACAAAAATGGTTTACTTCAGCGTCTACGGTTCGTAACGTGACTCCGTCTGTGGACATCACAGTTATATACCAGGGACCATAAACTTCACCACTAAAAACATGAATATCAATTTCATTATGAAGCAAGAGGGTAAAAATCTTGTCTTCACTAAATTCAATAGAAAAACCGCTATACCCAGTTTTTATAGATTTAGTGACTACGGCTGGAATTTGTGTTAAGTTAATAAGCAATATTCTACGTTTCGATGGTAACGTAACGGCTAGCAGACATTGTTTATCCGGCTCTACTAGGTTTATAACAGACATATCACTGGTGGTCGTTTCGACCTGCTCAGTTGGTTCTCGTTTTACAGACAAAAAGGTGGTAATGGCATTACGTAAGCGTTTTAACGGATTAAGTTGTTTTACTTTAATATCTCGTTTAATCTTTATTTCTGTGACATCGAAAGGATCAGACCCAAACCGTAAATATCGTTGTAATATGTGCGAACCAATACTGAATATTTTAATACAATTATTATTACTATCACAAACAACCCACCTTGTGTCATTCAGTCCACATAATCCAGTTATCCTATATTCATCATTCTCATCCAATTCGTGTTGAACATTTACTCTATCGACGATCGAAACTTCCTCTTTATTTAACATCTCTTCTCTCTCACTCTTACTCTCATTCATCATTTCATCACGCAAACATTTCTTCAATTTTTCTTTTTCACTTTTCTTAATAACTCGATGCGATTCGTGTCCTTTATAAGTTAAACAATCCTGACATAAGTATTTGTTACACAGATAACACAAATACATCGCTATATTTACACCTACACTACTTAAAGTTCTAATAAAACAAACGTCACACATTGCATCATTGAAATTTCCATTTTCTTCTTGAACTTGTATGAGTTCTTCCCTTATTTCGTCAAAAGCCAATTTCGTCTTTTCTTTTTTCCCCTTTATTACTACCTGGGCCATTTTCACAAGTACCTGTAAAAACTATGAATGAAATATTTTGTATTAAGACAATATACTGTATCGTACATTTATGTGAGTTTTACGAGAATGGTGTCGGGACCTTTCGGGATGGTAAATAACGTTGTTATGACCAAGGGAAATCTTTGGCGGGTTTAGATTGTTGTCACGACACTCCAAGTACTCTGCCAGGTGCTAAGAGAATCACCTTAAACTATCACTATATGCGAAGCTATGATGTGATATAATATGTATTATAACCCTGTAAGTATATTTGTTTAGACTATGACTACGATTCAGTAAACATTAGTCAGGAGAAACAGTCAATTTGATTCATTAAGCGGAAGCAAGACAGACATATACTATAGTCAACTCACGTAAGGCTTAAATGTGGCCTATTCTTATAGAGAGATAATGCCGCTTGCTGAAACTATGAGAACATTAGCCGAAAGTAGAGCCTTGGATATTTAAGATTTAAGAACTGTGTACATTCAGATCAGCTTGTATATAGGCACATCATTATGAGGACCTATTGTAATTTGTTGACATGTATGAATACAGTTTGATAACGACGTGAAAGGAAAGCTAGCTTATACCATCCATTGCTAGATATAACACCCATGCTAATGTCTGAAATTATACAAGAAAATATGAAACCAGTCTTACATTATAGTTTTCTTTGAATGTCGATATCACCTTAACACCAAACACAGCGTCCAAACAGTCACAATTACACTTCACTGATGGCTATCTGAAAACAATGAGAAAACTATTTGTTATTATTGTAACCTCCTTTCCTTGCAGCAGACAAATGTAAGCATAGTAAGTGAATGGAGCTAAAAAATATATTGTTGTAAAAGCAAGACGAGAAATTGAGCATAATGAATGGGGTTTTTAAAGTCGTCTACTGAAGTTGTGTCAGAATGTGTTTGAATGTTGGAAAGGGTATTACTTTCTAATTATAAGTACTACTATACGTTCTAGTAATAGTTCATTGTGTACAGTACTGAGCACTGATTGTTAAAGTAATAAACACTTCTCTATTATTGAGACATATTGCCTCGTCAATGGCTACTGCTTGTTAGTTTATACGTGAACGGCTCTGAGGTCTAATCTACGTCCATTGTTTGTAGGTGAAAATGAATCAAACTTTGAAAATTATGGTCGTGGTATCCATTAATCATGCTTACAAACGTAACTATAATAAGATGAATACGAAATACTAATTGAAACTCTATTCGTCGAGTAGTCCTGCGATTCTAACCATCTAACACAACAATTTCATACATGCCTGTGTTTGAGTAAGAAGAGTGTTACCCAATTATTTTCAGAACGCTCAGATACAAGTTGAAAATTACGTAATCAATATTTGCTGACGTAAATAATGACGTTCCAATGAATGTTTAACGGGTAAATTTAACTGAATTTTGGTTAAGTTGCGCGCATGCGCAAACGAGGCCATTGTTACATAAGCAAAAGTAAAAAAGTAAAATAAATTCACTTATTCTAGGTATCGAAATATAATTACAAAGTCTCCTAATGTGTAAATATCATATTTAAGATTACCTAATTATTTAGATATCACTACGCCAATATAGCACTTCACCGCGCAATTACCCTTTGTAAATTGTAACCCTTTCTTCACTTTCGGCAGAGATGTAAACATCCACGCGCCCGCTAGCATAAGCGAGTGGAAGAAAGGATCGGGCTAGTACGAAATTATAGGCGCTAGTCCATACATATTCGTTCATGTCCTTATTCATAATGATAGAATGCATTGCTTAGCCTTTTCGTTCTCTTTCTCTCAGTCCATCTATTCCTTCGACACAATTGCGTATAGAACATGTGCTCGTTTCTAGTAACGAAGCCCATCAAAGTCGTTTTAGTTATGCATTCGTTTTCAATAGGTTATTTTCCTTTCACATATATACCACAGGCAGGTTTCCGCAAAACATGAGTATAATCGACAATAAGTCGACGATTAACGATGACTTTTGCATTTTGGATAGGTGCTTTCGACAAGGTCCGCGTCTAAATTCCCGACTTCTAAGAAAGATATTTCATCAAATCATTTGAGCGCTTTACGATTGCGAGTCAATGTTCTAAACACTAAGCGTTTAGAATACTTTGATTATAATAGGCAGAACGAATAAGGAACGAATAAATCTTACAAGAAATCGTTCATTTCTTTCGGCCAAAATCAGGTAAATGACCAGGGTTTTACGGGACGCGCATTTCTGCGTCTAATCGGACGCATGCCTGTAAAAAGATCATATTAAAAAGGTAAAGTACAATATAACTAGATCTAGTCATCGTATACAAGCTCCGTAGAGAAAATATATTTTGGGAAATCAAACATATACACGTGACTATTCCAGCCAATCATAGATATCTGTAGATAAAAATACAATTTGGGAAACCAAATATACACGTGACTATTCCAGCCAATCGTATTTGCGATATGTAAATTAAAACTTGTTGTTCTCAATGTATGCAGTAAACGTCACCAATATTGGGGTCTTTGAATTGGCATGTGCGTGAGACATTTATCAATTGAAATGGAATAACGTCATAAAAGATCGACGATTAGAAATGCGTAGTATTTCGGTCCAACAATTTCACTGGCAATAATATGCTAGTGGCTGAAATCTCACCCGGCAAATTGAAATTTGCAATTCGCGAATATGCGAACATAAATTCTAGCCCAGAATATATTATACATCCATCAAATGTTAAAAAGCTGGTTTTCCCTGCTTCTAATAATAGAATTAGGAATCTCATTATGCGAGATCTGGAGTACACACGTGACATGAATTGACCAATCGTCGTCGTCGGAAAACACTATCTTCGCAGCCCTCTAATACTATCGCTATTTTTACACGTCCGAAAACTATTCGATACGCTTGACGCTAATATGTCAAAAAAACGGATTTGCGGTCGCTATGGGGAAAAAGAAAGCCCGAATTAGAAGTTGAGGAGAAATGTTGCAATGAAAGTACGTCAGTTTCGGAGAATATTGGAAAGAAAGTTAGAAAATTCCAGACATCATGACCTACAACTGTGTCAGTTTGGACATTCTGCTTAACCCCAAAAGGTATCCTGAAGTAGCCCATCTTGCAAACTATGACACTGACCAACTGGACACTTTGTTGGCATACTATGGTACAAATGTTAATGACAATAGGGCAAAGGGACACTTTTTGATGTTTAAACATTTTGTTAGATCCCAGAAAGCACTTTCTTTTGAGAGGTTTGCTGAGCTGCTAAGATGATTACCCTGATTTTGCTGTCCTTGCCAGGATAAGTATAATCATTCCAGTATCATCAGCTCCATGTGAAAGAGGGTTTTCAGTTCAGAATGCACTCAAAACAAAAGTAAGAAACAGACTGAACCCTGAACGACTGAACCGGTTGATGTTCATAAAACTAGAAGGTCCCAGTATTGAAAAAATTGATTTCATACAGGCTGCAAGACTCTTTTCACACGGTGCTGATAGTAGACTCTGATTTGCACAGGCAGTCACTCAGGTTGGAGGGAAAGTTAAACATTCAGAGTGACATTTCAGAATGAACAGTCAAGATAAGCATAATGCATTATCTTACAGTATAACTATGTGCTTATTGTTTATAATCATTTTGTTTGACTTGATTACCATTATATAATAATTAGATAATACATTTTAAATTCATAAGCTGTTTTATACATATTTATGATAAATCATAATAATCATGAATATGTATAACAACAGCTTACACAAAATATAACAATAAACATTTGGCTCCGTATCATGTATTGGGACCCCTGTTTTTTAGGGAGGGACTCCCTAATTTTACATGACTGCATCCCAAGGACTCCCACAATTTTGTACTGGTTTAAAACCCTGAATGACCCTCGGATATTGGTTGTTACTGATTCATCCTTTTATTCTAAATTTGTATTACACAGTTCAACATTTGATTTTGACAGTTTTTTCGTTATGATTTTGACGCGATTCAAGATTTTGACGCGATTATTTCTTTCATAGAGTAGATTACTAACAGATGACAAAGTTGGGGATGGAAAGAACATTAAAAAGTTAAGTTAAGCTAAAACATGCACAGGCAGGCGAGTGTTTCATTAGGATAAGTGCAACACTCAATTCCCAATCCTGCTTGCCCTTTAAAAAATCACAACCCACCCCTCAATATAAAAACTCTGCAGCAGACGAATTTTAAAAAAAATCTGAGCATAGATACAGAAAATCATTAAATATAGTTGAAAACATTTTTTGCAAAAGGAGAAATTGCTTGATATGAGCAATTTCTTCTTCTGCATCAATGTTTTCAAACGTCGTCGGCTGCAAATACGTATGCAAGTGGGAAAGGTTTAAATAAGAAACACTTTTTCAAATGATAGTCAGTTGGCTAATCTAGTATATAATGTCCGTCTTAAATAATAATGACAAAACTTTCAAAAAACAAGAAAAATATTTTTTACAATTTAATTGAAAATATATTTAATCAAAGTCGGGAAAGTATAGTCGTCCCTTTCCGTGCTTTTTTATAAGAGTTCAAATCACAGGAAAAACTTATGGGACAGAATTGACAAATATCACATTGCATCAATTTCAGATTTAGGGTTTGTTTCTGTCAAACGGCTGAAGATGACAACACTGAGACACACATTTTGATTAAAAGTTGATTTAAAAAAAAGGATTTGTTTTATTTATAATAAACAACATTACAATGATTGTGTAGACAATACATCACACAATACATTTTTCAATTTGTACATTCATTGCACAGACCAAATCTTAAATTATGGACCTCTCAGCGAATTTTTTCTCAACTCATTACTTTCTGACAAGATTTTACTGCTAAAATTGATGAAATCTTATTTTTAAATATGACCTAAGAAAGCCTTCCCTCAATATTTTGAAAACACCCTCAGAAGTCACCAGAATGCACCATTTTGCGTCCAGGATTTCATTTTTTGTTTAAACATTAAGTCAAGGGTAAAATATGATAACTTAAGTGAAAGTTTCAGTTGTTTCATTGGAGCACCACAGGTTTTTTTTTGCAATGTATGTAAATGACTTAGAGGACTATATGTCTCTAAATGAATTTGACGGCGTGGATATGGGCATGTTGAAATTGTTTTTACTACTATACGCGGACGATATAGTTTTATTTGCAGAAAGTGAGTGCAGTTTACAAAATGGTCTTGAAATACGTTTTAGTTATTGCGAAAAATGGAAATTATCAGTAAAGGTAAAGAAAAAAAACGTCATGATATTTAGAAAAAATGGAAAAATATCGAATACAACGGTAATCCATTAGAAATAGTGAGCCAATTTACATATTTAGGCATATCATTTTCTTCAGGAGGGTCCTTTCAACAAACTTTTGACTATATAGGAGGGCAAGCTTTAAAAGCAGTTTTTGCATAAACAATATCTAACAGTATTTTAAAATATCACCATTAGTCATACACTTGAACTTTTTGATAAGCTTATACTACCAATACTTAATTACGGGGTCAAGGTATGGGGCTTCAGTGAGGGTATAACACGCAGAAAGGCTGCATGCTAGATTTTGTAAGCAACAACGGCACATCAAAAGTCAGACTCCTAATAATTTTTTATATGGTGAATTGGAAGTGACAACGTATTTCTTTGATAATTAAATACTGGTTAAAAGTCACGAGAACAGACGAACGCAAATACATAAAGGCAATATACAAACAAATGTTAAATAATATAAATGAAAATAAAGAAAATTAGGCATCAAAGGTTAAATATATATTGAATAATGTTGGTGTTAGTTATGTATGAATGAATCAAGGTGTCGAAAATATTAACGCTTTCATAAAAGTATTTAAACAAAGGGTAAAATATATTTTTATCCAAAACTGGTATGCCGATCTAAGTCAAACCTCTAAAGCTAAAACATATATTCTAATCAAATCCTTAGATTTTAAGATGTATTTAGACAACATAAAAATAAAGAAATATAAATTTGCATTAACACAGTTTAGACTTTGAAGTCACCAACTGGAAATTGAAACTGGAAGAGGGAAACAACCTGTTAAAACTCCTATATCAGACCGTAAAAGCAAATTATGTAACACAAGAGAAGACGAATTTCATGTTTTACTTGAATGTCCATTAACATTTGTTCTCCTGCAGACGCATTTCCATGCAAAAGCAGCAGACGACCTTTGAAAACGTTGTGGCCAAAGATGAAATTGCAGTTTCTTCTTTGGCCACCATGTTTTAAACTTTAGTTTTTCAGGTTTTTGTCATAATAAGCCCACGGATGGATACTTGTTTGGTACTGTCTATGGACTTTTGAAAACGTTGTGGCCAAAGATGAAATTGCAGTTTCTCCTTTGGCCACCATGTTTTAAACTTTAGTTTTTCAGATTTTTGTCACAATAAGATCACGGATGGATACTTGTTGGGTATTGTCTATGGACTTTTGAAAACGTTGTGGCCAAAGATGAAATTGCAGTTTCTCCTTTGGCCACCATGTTTTAGACTTTAGTTTTTCAGGTTTTTGTCACAATAAGCCCACGGATAGATACTTGTTGGGTACTGTCTATGGACTTTTGAAAACGTTGTGGCCAAAGATGAAATTGTTCAGGTTTTTGTCACAATAAGCCCACGGAAGGATATTTGTTGGGTACTGTCTATAACCTACCCACCGCCCTTATAAGACACTTTGATAAGTATATTAATGCTATTTATTCCGTAAAAAAGGTGATAATTACGGAATAAACCGAACCCTTATTCGGTAGTACCCAACAAGAAAACATCAAAGGAAAATACCCAAATAAGTGTACATTCGTAGGCATGTCTGTTTTCAACGTCGTCTGCTGCAGATTTGTTGTATGGGGGAAAGGGTTAAATAATGATCTAAGACAAATCTATGTAAGAAAATATTATTGGTCTAGACCAAACATTCCTAAATTCATCGAACTCTTAACAAGCAATAACCAGAAACAATTATCAAATTATGCATTTTCCTATATAAAAGTTTCGAAAAAAGAATGAAGTCACTTGTATAATTATCTCATTTAAAATGTATGTATTTTATTGTTGTTAACTGTCTTTTCAAAATGTAAAAACTAAATATGTATATATGTGTGTGAAATGTTTATCGAAGTTTATTCCCATTTTCGAGATTTTCTTTTTAGTCCTTTTCGTCTACGATACAGAGATAATGACTTTTCGAAGTAGGTGTCAATTAACTTTCACTTGACCAACAAGAAATGATGATCTTGGAAACATTTCATTCTGGCCTGATGCATCATTTCTTGTCTGCTATGTTGGGGATTTATTTAAAATAAATATTCATATATGCACTTCTGTATCTCTCCTTAAACGATCGCAATTCAACCTCCAGTACTTTCAGTACTTTGATGTTTATATAGGTGTCCTGTGGCGTCTACGTGTCACTTTATATCTTGGCGAACGAAGGTGATATTTATAGGGCTACACTTACAGAATGTTGTCAGAAACTACATCTAGCCATATTTTACATGTATACGAATAATGCATGCTCAACTGTGTTGTATCTGTATAAAGGCAACACGAATCCTTATCAAGAGATGAGGATACTTTAAGATGACTTTACAAACATATCATGATGTTGTCGGTGCTCTACCCGAAAAACTAAACCCGCCCATCAATGTTTTTTTGGAAGTGTAAAGCTAAGATCGGCATTCACTAGAAAACTTTTTCTCAAGGTGTTTAGATGAATATTGGTCCGCATATCAATGTTACTTTTAAAGTGTGAAGATAAAGATCGGAGATCAAATCAATGGTATTTTTAAAGTGTGAAGATAAAGATCGACCCGCTTGTCACTGTTTTCTAAAAATGTTAATATAAAGATCTGCTCGCATATCAATAATATTTTTTAAGTCTAAATATTAAAATCGCTATGCATATATCAATGACATTATTTTAGTAATAGATCCGTACATTAATTCTGTGTTCTTGAAATACAAAGACAAATCAAAGCGCCGAAGGCACTGTAGTGGCGATCGTGTAGAAATTCCTGCAAAGTAACAAGCAGTATCTCGGTGTATGCCTTGTGGTTTTCAATAAAAGTGCACTCTGGTGCGGGTAAATTTGAGTAAAGCTCCATCATTTGACAATAGAATAATGTTAGTTTGCCAGAATGTTTGTCTTGGTGATATTTAAGTTACGGTTTAAAATGGGTCCTGATGTGTTCAAAATAAGGCCATACCAAATTTAAGAAAAATTTAGTTTGAACTCGATAGACCTACGTTTTTAGCTCAAGAATTATGGAACTTTATTCGAATGTTTGTCTTGGTTTTATGTAAGCTATTTTGGGGGGATTATCATATGTTCATCACCAGGTCGCTAGGCTATATCAAATTAAAATATTGTGTACACTTTAGAAACCACATTTTCGGATTAAGCATGTTGAAACCCTGTGCCAGAATATTGTTCGAATCATGGTGAGCATGTGTGCCCAGTAACTTGGAAATCCTATGATGCATGGTTAAGATGCGGGCCGGAGAAGTCAGTCCTATGAAACAGTAATCATTTTGACCTATGACCTATACGAGTGACCTTAACGTTTGAGGTACAGGCCTGCACGACACACCACCTCATCATGGTGCACTTTTGTGTCAACTTTCTTAGAAATCCTATTATGCATGTTTAAGATGCGGGTCGGACAGTAGACTCGTCTAAAAATGATTTCAGACAGTAAAATGGTTATCAAAAGTCAATAAACAAAAGACTACTAAACAAACCTTTCCAGCATTCAACAAATTTGCAAAGGGATAGCTGCTCCTATTGATACATTTATTGTAGCATTATATTCTATAATGTGTTTCTTAAACCATTGGTGGAAGACGAATGCCGCTTATCACATTGGCCTTTGTCAAACGTCGGAATGTTGGCCGTGATAGGGTTCGAACTTACATCCCTGGATTGGGTTAGGAGTGCTCAAGTTAGAGATCAGACAAATCATATCAAACTAAATTTCACTAATTAAGGGGATATAGCTCTGGTATAACTGGAGAAAGTTGACTTGAAGGTGAGTCTGTCCCTGAAATTATTCTTATACACAGTCACACCTGTGCTAAAGTATGCAACCAACCTTTTATTTCTCAATTTTTTTTTCTGCACAAATGACCCTATCATAAACCCTTTCCCAAAGATAGACGCTTTCTGTCGCCTTTGCAGCAGACAACTTCTGAAAATGAGCAATTTCCTCTTTTGCCACAATGTTTTCAATTCTTTTTAGTAATTACCTACATTTATAGAGCTTTTCTGTGTTTTTGCCTGGATATTCCCAAAAGCATCTGCTGCAGATGTGTTGTATGTAGAAAGGGTTAAAGACCACCTATTTGTTCTCTGCCCATGGATGGTCTTTAAAAACAGGTATGCTCAAGTATGAAAGGAACATGTTAAGTGGAACTTCTCATTCTTAAACCTTCCCCATATACAGACGCTTTCTGACGAGAAGCCGGTTTATTTTTACTTTTGTTAGAGGGTTTAAATGTATGATAATTTTGGCACAAGCTTGCACAAGCTTGCACAAGCAGGTGATGCCTGCTTCTTCTTCTCAAATATATTGGCCGAGCATCTATTGTCATGATCTTACAAGAATCAAGATCTAGCAAAAAGCTGCTTTTTTTTTGTCTCGTAGTATCAATTTCAGTTAATTTCAATTATTTCAATAATTCTATATTAGAAAAAAAAAATCTACTTCCGATTGATTAAAATATTTTCGATTTTTTTTTTATCTCTAACTCGGTTACAAAATGATTTTACATCGAAAAGTGTTAAATAAATGTATTTGTACTATATACAACATAGACTCTAAGAATAATGTAATGATGAATAATTAATGAATAATCTCGCTTTATATCAAAATCATTTGCCCGACGGAACCAGTCTAGCAAGCTATTAATAGGAGATTTTGGAATTTCAATCCGGTGCTAACCAAACGTCGGGTGACCTAACGGGCATCTGCTTACTACGTCACTCCTCAATGGGCATATGTCTCGCGCAATAATATGCTCCGTCTCCAGACACAAAGAAGGCTAATGTTTACATTTTTAACTCAATTACATCTTAGTTCGATAGTTCTAAAAGTTTGAATATACAGATTGACATGCACATCGATGGTATTTCTGTTACGTAAAGATAACGATCGGACTGCACATTCGTGATATTTTTAAAGTGTAAATATAAAGATCGGCGTGGTTGTCAATGGTATTATTACCAATATTATCAATATTTATATACAAAGTTATGAATGAACGAAAACACCTGGATGTATAACCGACATGTTTTCTTCATAGTCACCTATTCTTTTCCATTTACGCTCCGATTCAAATAATATCCATTCTTATTCTAAACCATCTACAGAACGAAGAGCCTAAACTTATTTGGAGTACATAAATTGGAGTGTAATACCTTTAAACATAAGGTCCCTTTCAAAGCTTACCAAATGTTAATGTACAATAGTATGCAGAACATAGTTTCTAGTTATCACGAATAATTCCTTCTTCATCATTTTTATTCTCAAGTAAAAGTCCATATTATCCTGTCGAATGAAATGCATTAAGTTAGATCATTTGGAATATGCCTCACAGTACGAGAAGGAATCTTATTTTAAACAAACAGTTTACTTTCATGTATTACATGCAACGTTGATACAGTATGCAATCTTGTCTAATTGGAATTAAATGTTATTTGGAAATGTAAGTTTAAAGATCAGCCCGCTAATTAAAGGTATACTTAAAAGTATATATGCAGATCGGCCCACACATCAATGGTATTTTGAAAAAGGTACAGATTATCCCTGAAACTAATTATATATTTGAAATGTAAAGATCGGCATGGATATGGACATTTTGAAATGCAAGGATCAATTCGCTCATCAAAGATAGTTTGAAATTATAAAATCAGCCTGCATATGTGTGATATTTATTTTAAATGTACCGTTTAAGATCAGCCTGGTTATGTGTGATATTTATTTCAAATGTACCACTTAAGATAGGCCTGCATATGTGTGACATTTATTTTAAATGTACCATTTAAGATAGGCCTGCATATGTGTGATATTCTGTTTAAATGTACCATTTAAGATAGGCCTGCATATGTGTGATATTTATTTTAAATGTTCCGTTTAAGATAGGCCTGCATATGTGTGATATTTAGTTTAAATGTACCGTTTAAGATCAGCCTGCATATGTGTGATATTTATTTTAAATGTATCGTTTAAGATAGGCCTGCATATTAATACTATTTTTGAAATGTAATGATATGTCCGTACATCGTGATATTTTGAAATGTAAAGATCAGCCTGCAAATGAATAATATTTTGAAATGTAAAGATCAGCATGAATATGAATGAAATTTTGAAACGAAAAGATCAGCCTGCAAATGAATAATATATTGAAATATAAAGATCAGCCTGTACATGAATGAAACTTTGAAATTTTCAGATCAGCTGTAAATGAATGATATTCTTAAAATGTAAAGATCTGTCCATACATCAATGATATTTTTAAATGTAAACACTGGCCCACACATTAATGCTTTTTTAAAATGTAATGACTAAGATATGCATGCGCATACATGCTATTTTTGAAGTATAAAGTATATGTTATCCCTACATAAATCAATGTGTGTTTGGAGGTGTGAATAGAGAGATCGTCCTACCTAAACCTATTTTTTTATGTAAAGAATAGATCGGTCTGCACATCAATAGTATTTGTTTAAGTATGCAAACAAAACGTATTTCTTAAGTATAAATATTTATATCGGGATGCATATAAATAAACTTTTGAAATGTAGTGATAAAGATCAGCATGCACATCAATAAACAAAATTAACTATAAATGTTAAGTTCAGCCTGCATATCAATAGTGGTTTTTTTAAATGTAATGATTTATAGCTGCATGCAAACAAAAAGTATTTTTTAAGTATGAATATTAATATCGGGATGCATATGAATAGTTTTTTAAAATGTAGTGATAAAGATCAGCCTGCATATCAATAGTATTATTTTTAGATATAATGATTTATATCTGCATGCAAAATAAAAGTATTTTCTAAGTAAGTTTAAATGAGAATATCGGGATGCTCAACATCAATAGTGATTTTGAAATGTAGTGATAAAGATCGGCATGCACACCAATAGTATTTTCTAAGTTTAAATGTTCAGATCGGCATGCACATCAATATAAAAAATGAAATGAAAAGAAATGATGAAGTTCAGCCATCACATCAATGATATTTTCAAAAGTTTAAGATCTGCCCGCACATCAAAGATATTTTTGAAATCGTTATGTGTGTCAGTGTGAAACTATGGTATCTGCATTTCAACAAGTTGTTCAGGAGAATGAAAACAATATTTATTCTTTAATTATCAAATAAACATGGAAAATAATCAGCGATTAAATGCTATTCTATCATTTAGATTCATAAAAAAAGTCAATAGTAATTTTGTATTATTCTTTTTTTAGTAATTTAGTAAAATGTCACTTACAATAGTTTCACACTAACAATTGTGCAGTTAACAGAAAAAAAGGCTTGTATGAAACTATTATATCTGACTGATCTTTAATTTTGAGATTTTATCAAACTTTAATACTTAGTTTGCCTTATATGTTAACCTAGTATACTATAAACAATGCAACAGAATGAAAACTCTTAAGTTTGAGAGTATTGTACCTGTACGTGTGTTAAATAAAGAGTTGAATTTATATGTCATCTGAAATTTATATAAGCTTTTAAATATTCTAATAACTAACAACATTGTAACAAAGTATATTTTATTTCGAGAATGCAGGCTCTGCCAGAGGTTTTTTTATTGTATCAATGCAAGTTTACTATAGTGGCTTTTTAAAAAAAAAAAAAACATCAAACAATGGTTTAGGTTTGAGTCAAAAAAAATCCATATAAGGAGAAGGAAATTATTTAGCATTACCGTCTAAAATATAGCAATGCTCAATCATTCCAATAATGAAGATTGTGTGGATTGTTGTCAAAACTTTGACAGTAGAAGTTTGTGCATGTAAAACATAATTCAACACATTTGTGACATTACTCAAATGGTTTTTCATATCTACCCAAATTTCAGCATCTTTGATGGTGATGAACTTCCCGTCTATTCAACCTCAGTAATGTGGGTATACGTCACAAGCATGTTCAAATTAATTGAGAAAAGTGGAAAAGTTAAAATTGAATATGTTATGCTATTTGATTAAAGTTGACCAATCTGCCTATTTAATCTAAGTTTTATTACTCAATATTGTGAATATATCCTGATATCATATACATGCTAAACTACATGATGGTGCTCTTCCATGTCATAATATTCATTGAGTATATATATATATATATATATATATATATATATATGTACGTCAAATACTCACAGAGATGTGCTAAATACATATAAATAAACAGAACACAAAGGAATGTTCTAACCCATAGTATCATGTATCTGCATGTATCACTATTTTATGTTGCCATTTAAAGGGAATTCTACGAAAGCCTATTAGGACCATCTGAGAGAAAAAAAATATTGTAAAGTCGTAATAACGCGAAAAAATGCGTTATAATGCGAAAAAAGGCGAAGTAACGCGAAACAAGGCGAAGTAACGCGAAACAAGGCATAATAACGCAAAGTAAAGGCGTAATAATGCGAAGTAAGGCGTAGTAACGCGAATAAAGGCATTATAACGCGGGGAAAAAAGGCGTAATAACGCGAAATTAAAGGCGTATTAACGCTAATAAAAAGCGTTATAACGCTAAAATAAACGCGTAATAACGCGAAATAAAGGCGTTATAACGCGAAATAAAGGCGTAATAACGCGAAATAAAGGCGTTATAACGCTAAACAAAGGCGTATTAATGCTAATAAAAGGCGTTATAACGCGAAATAAAGGCGTAATAACGCGAAAATAAATAACGCGAAATAAACGCGTAATAACGCAAAAATAAACGCGTAATAACGCGAAATAAAGGCGTTATAACGCTAAACAAAGGCGTATTAATGCTAATAAAAGGCGTAGTAACGCGAAAATAAAGTCGTTATAACGCCTTTTTAGCTATATATATAACTCGATTACTGCTTTGAAGACTCTTTTTCAGCCACTGAAAAAAAAGGAAAATTGTTTGATCTTAGATAGTAGCTCAGCCACTGAAATAAAAATTCGAATTGGTTGATCTGGGTCGTAGATCGTAGGTGAGCCAATATACAAACATAGCGAGTTGGTCGATCTGGGTCGTCGATCGTAGCTCAGCCACTGAGAAAAACATGGCGTATTGGTTGATCTGGGTCGTAGATCGTAGCTGAACCACTCAAAAGACATAGCGAGTTGGTTGATCTGGGTCGTAAATCGTAGCTCAGCCAATGAAAAAACATAGTGAATTGGTTGATCTGGGTCGTAGATCCATGGTTGAAAAAGAGTCTTCAAAGCAGTAATCGAGTTATATATATAACTAAAAAGACGTTATTACGCCTTTTTTTCGCGTTATAACGCCCTTTTCCCGCGTTATTACGACTTTATTTTCGCGTTAATACGCCTTTCTTTCGCGTTATAACGCCTTTTATTAGCATTAATACGCCTCTGTTTAGCGTTATTACGCGTTTATTTCGCGTTATTACGCGTTTATTTTCGCGTTATTACGCCTTTATTTCGCGTTATAACGCTTTTTATTAGCGTTAATACGCCTTTAATTTCGCGTTATTACGCCTTCTTTTCGCGTTATAATGCCTTTATTCGCGTTACTACGCCTTTACTTTGCGTTATAATGCCTTGTTTCGCGTTACTTCGCCTTGTTTTGCGTTACTTCGCCTTTTTTCGCATTATAACGCATTTTTTCGCGTTATTACGACTTTACGATATATTTCTTTTCTCAGATGGTCCTAATAGGCTTTCGTAGAATTCTTTAGCTTACAATAGTGAAGTTAAACGTCACAAATTAAAGTACCATTGAATCACTATTGATATTTTGCAATATTATCTATTGTGGCATATCGATGATCAGTATTTTGAGGAAGAACTGTTACAATACTTCTATATGTTTAAATGTTGTTATGACATGAGCCATCTCACTCAAATATCTACTGGTTATCATAAATTGTTTATTCTATTTGAATAGTGTTTATGCTTTCAAACATACAATGATACTGATCAAGTTTCAAACGAATAACATGAAACTTAAGCACTAACCAATGATTTTCTAACTGTCGCGGGTCAAACGTGTACACAATTGTAGAAATTGCATGCAGCATGTTAGATAAGTTGGTGGAGAACTCGCCGTAAACGCGAGAGGTCCCGGTTTCGAGACTCAGACAGGCTGCATATTTTTCTGTCCTTGTGAAATTGGCACCCAATAAAGAACCATGACAGCACTGCTTGGTCAACCTTACGACGCTTGATGTGTATATTAAGACATCCCTGGTACTGGTGTTTCGAAATGTGAGGATCAAGTTCCAGTTAAGCAGGGGTGTATGTTACTAGTTGAACTTATACACAATTTGAGAGATCACCTGTAAGCCGCCCAGTTAGCTCAGTAGGTAATGGTCTCGCCATGAAAACCTGATGCACGGTTTCGAGCCCCGGACTGGCTGCGTGTTTTTTCTCCTTGTGATATTGGCGCCCAACGTGTGGCCGTGATAGCACTGCTTGTTCAGTCTTACGGCGCTTGCTGTGTTTATTAAGACATCCTAGGCACTGGTGTTCCAGTTAAACAGGAGTGTATGTCACGGGTCAAATTTATACAAAATTAGAGAAATAACATGTAAGCCGCCAGTTAGTTCAGTCGGTAGAGTACAAGCCCTAAAAACGAGAGGTCCCAGATTCGAGCCCCAGATTGGCTGCATGATTTTCTTTCCTTGCGCCAACCACTATCACAAGGAGCAAAATAATGCAGCCAATCCAGTGTTGACTTTTCTTCATCTTTAGCGAATTGTATATACTCATGATACTGTACAAGTAAAACACAAGATCCCATCAAAACAGTAGTCATTGTGTCCTTTGCAAATTATTTCTTAACTAGATTAATTAATTAAGTATTCAATAAATCATTTTAATAGCCTTTATGCACTAACTGATTTATATGTGCAAGTTTCAGAAAGGTCTAATAAAAGCTGTAGTCACAGATGCATAATGTTTAAGAAGATTTTGAATAATGAATTTAGTAAATGACAGAATGTTCTCATTTTCAAAAGGCTTCATGTTCCTAATGGTAGGAATTATATCAATGCATTTTTTAAAAGAATTGATGACAACTATGATCTCAAGCATTTTCACAAGCATTTCTTTTATTTTTAATTGAATGTTATTCAAGTATTATAATGGTGTGACCCATTTGTCTGTCCGGTTTTTCGTCTTGCATTAAACTGTTCCTTACATTTGTTAAATTTTAGTTGGAGTTATAGCCATCTAAATTGCCAGACAAATAGCGCTCTGCACTTCTTTCCCTTATTACCAGTGATATATTGCATGCATCTTAATAGGGATGAGTAACACAATAATTTTGCAATGTTGAGTTTCAGCTATTCTTTATATGAATAATAGCCCCTGGAACCATTTAGGTTTCATGGTGCTTTCTTGCCAAGTTTTGTAAAACATTTGTTTTTGTTCAGTGTTAGCAGTGTTTTCCATTATCTCCAATCTCAGTCTCCAATGAGAACTTCGTGTTCCTTAAGCTTTCATCTTTCGGATAAGACTAAAAACTGGGGATGTTCAACTTGACATGTTAAGGATTCCTAGAGACATGCATTATATCTAATGTTTAAAACTGCACTCCAATGAACCTTCACTATATAGCTGAAATATCTCTGAATGCTATGTAAATTAACAATCATATCACTTTATTTTTTGGACAAAACATGACCCAAATTAATGTTTGTGTGTAAGTGTCCCAGAACTTTTAAACTTTCATTAGATGTTTGCATATTGTATGGGCTGTGCTCATTTAATGAAAGTTTATAAGCAGAATCTTCAAAACTATAGTAGTCAAATATTGTTTTATTCCAGTTACATTTGTTCTTCCAAGCAGGGGTATTTCAATAAGCTCCAAACATTCAAAGACAAATTATCTGTGGAAGTTGGAAAACAATCGGATTAAAACAGTGGACTCAATTGTATTCACAAAAAAACATGAACGACGGACATACTCATGAATGTCCACCCATAAGCTCCTTTTAATTTTCGCTAAATGAAAGCAAATATCATATTTTCAGCTCCATAACTTGAGTTTGGCATCACTTTCTATAATAGGCAAACTCCAGGAATGGAAAGCTAGTTTGGATTGTATATGCGATCTCTTAAACTTATATTTAAAGTCCCAGCTTTGGATTGTGTTAGGGTCACTTAGAAAAGTTAACTTTTGCTCAATAAATCTTGATCTATGTAAGACATGTTGTTACCAAACTGTAGAGAAAGATAGCTAATTGTGAGATATTGCTTAGCTTTATTCTAACAAATCACCTGTGAGCTGGTCACTGTTGAAAACCGCGTGTTTGAGCCAATTACTGAATAGTGTGTTTAGAACAGACTTAACAAGACAGGAAGCACATGGTAATTAAGGTGAACTGACCACTGTGATATAACTGACATGTCATTGAAAATGGCTTTGAAATCCAATAAATCAAGGTTTTTTTGACAAATACCAATTGAAATGTATCATTTTGCTTATGATGTTAAAATAACAGGTGTTGCATTTGGTTCAGACATTAATGATTATTCTACTGTTATATGTAAGAGGGAACTACTATGAGATTCTACTGAATTTATTATGACATAGTTTCTCCCTATTGGTATTATTAACTTCCCAATTATTTAAAAATCATATTAGTTGTCAAAATAAATTAACATTAGCACTTTTTCTGATATACCATACTGAAAGTATTTAAGCTGCTTCATAACTATCCACGGGAAAAAAACGTCCATACATACAAAAATTAACTTTTATGCCATATTAGAAAATATTGTAAGAATATATGAGACTTTGCATCACAATGATTTTAAAAAATCTAGTATTTATATAATTGAATACTAAGTTAATAAGTATAAGTCATTGTGGAGTAATCTTGATGTGTATGATTTAAATTATACT
Organism: Serripes groenlandicus; assembly: GCA_031761405.1. Lineage (NCBI taxonomy): Eukaryota > Metazoa > Mollusca > Bivalvia > Cardiida > Cardiidae > Serripes > Serripes groenlandicus. Next base: position 34,942,622 of record JASEVX010000014.1, read on the forward strand.
TTACAACATACACAAGCTGACCAAACTATATTTGTTTGATTGGAATTTCAAACACTTACAATATTATTTCATTTCTTTCACTGCATTTCCAAGTTAATAATACATAAATTGAATGAGAAGTGATATGATAATATACTGAAATTTGTTGCGAAAGGGGTTCAAGTCTATATTATATAAGTTACATTTTAGTCCATAACATAACATAATATATTTACAATTTCAATTTCAACGTGACCTGGTATGATTAATTATACAATAATAGAAAAGAGAGAGAGAGAGAGAGAGAGAGAGAGAGAGAGAGAGAGAGAGAGAGAGAGAGAGAGAGAGAGAGAGAGAGAGGGGGTGGAGAGAGATAGAGAGAGAGATATAGAGAGAAAGATGGGGAGAGAGAGAGAACGATATATATATAGAGAGAGAGAGAGAGAGAGAGAGAGAGAGGACAGGGTGGAGAGAGATAGAGAGAGAGATATAGAGAGAGAGATGGGGAGAGAGAGAGAACGATATATATAGAGAGAGAGAGAGAGAGAGAGAGAGAGAGAGAGAGAGAGAGGGGGAGAGAGAGAGAAAGAGAGGGAGAGAGAGAGAGAGATAGAGAGAGAAAGAGAGAGAGAGATATATATATATATATAGATATATATATATATATATATATATATATAGAGAGAGAGAGAGAGAGAGAGAGAGAGAGAGAGAGAGAGAGAAAGAGAGAGAGAGAGAGAGAGCAATAGTGAGAGAGAGAGAGGGGGAGAGAGAGAGAGAGAGAGAGAGAGAGAGAAGAGAGATAGAGAGATAGAGAGAGAGAGAGAGAGACAGACAGAAAAAACGAGAGACACACACATACACACACATACTTGTATACCTGTCGTAGTGGGGACCTTGATAAATTACCACGTTCTGAGGACTAGGTAAAGCAGCCTACTTAGCGGAATATAGAACGTGTCGAACAACCTGTTTTAACGTCAGTTTTATGTTATAGTAGTCAGATTTCTCTTACACTTTGTAGAGATGCTGAAAAACAAAATGAGGACGTGTCCATAATTCCTATCTTTTTTAGGACCACAAAACAAGGACCTTCATTTGCATAGTTTACACAGACCTGATGTTATGCATCGTTATGAGAACCTTGTGTTGTGTATCGTTAAGAGGAACATGGCCAGAATGGTTTAGTAATAGATAGTATGGTTCCCGTTCCCACCGTAGTCCTAGTGTAGTAGGATTCGCAATTTCTTATCGGATTTAATAACCATTCACAACGAGGTAAGTTGATAATTGTAATTTTGCCTGAATGTTGACTACCTGCGTGATATTGTGTATTTTAGATTTGGTATGTTTTGTTGGTTTATATCAAACTTGAAAAGGAAAGGATTGTTGTTGTTTTACAGTGGTCTACTTTTTCCGTATTGTTTTCCAATTTAAGTCTGCTGTATGATTATTATGACTCATCTGAAAACATCGTATAATTTTCGTGCCAAGTAAATGTGAGGGTTAACAACAATATTTATAAATATGTATATGTACAGATGAATGATCCAAATAATTACAGAGTAATCTCTCCATTTTAAATAATCGATTATGTAAATGGGTATCTGTAAACAATCATATTGATGAATCTCAAGCCGGATTTCGTAAAGATTATTCTCCAATTGATAATATGCTCACCTTGCATGCTATGATACAAATATATTTATCGCAAAAAGGCGGACGTCTGTATGTCATATTCATTTATTTTGAAAAAGCATTTGATAATGTTTCACATAAAACCTTGTTTGAAATTACAGCCCGTAAATGAATATCTGGTAATTTTCTGAATGAGCATTTACAAGAATAAAAACTCTTGCGTAAAAGTCGAAGACTCCCGTATTAGTTACTTCCCTTGTTCAAAATGCACACGGCAGGGAGATTTAAGCTCGCCAATGATTTTATTATTTATTTATAAATGATATGTGTGCATATGTCATGAATAAATGTAACTCAGGCATCTTCGTAACCACTAACATTCCTAATTTTATTATTATTTATAATTTTTATATGTTCGCAGATGATTAAGCAAGCCCAGCTGATACAGTCGTACAATTACAGAGACAAATAAATGCAATTGAAGACTATTCAAACACTTTTGGAATGTCTATAAATCTCAAAAAGACTAAGGTAGTAGTGTTTAGAATTTGTGGTCCTCTGAGAAAAAGTGAAAAATTATTCCTTTATAATTAACCTATTGAAACAGTTTCATTTTACAAATACATGGGTTTAAATTTTCACCCCTAAACTAAAATGGTCTAAAGCGTTTTTTAGTCTTGCAGCACAGTCTAAAAAGTCATTAAACTGTATCCGTGCTCAACATCATCGTTTTGGAGCCTTGGATTACATTGACTATTTTTACATATTTGATACCATGGCAATTTTTATGCTACGGGGCATAGCTATGGGGTACAAATACAGATGTATTCTTGAAAATACACAAATATCAGCTTGTAGACAATCAAATGGTCTTAGGTGAATGTGACCGATACTCTTTAAGTATGGAGTATATTGTTAGATTTCTAAAGTACTGGTCCAAATTAATTCAAATGCCAACCCATAGATATCCAAAGCAATGTTATATTGTGTTAATAAATTTAGATGATCAAAACAGACATACAAACGCAACAGAAGATAGTAATTTATTATTTAGTTACGGTTTCGGATACATCTGGATTTCCCAGGATATTGGAAATTTAAATATGTTTATCTCAGAATTCAAAATTAGGCTTAAGGATTCTTTACAACAAGATTGGCATAACGCTTTTAAACGTAGAACGTTATTTAACTATTGATATACCTTTTTACCATAGGATAATAAACTGAATAGTGAAGTAGGTAGACATCATAATGCTCCAAGAGAAGAGACTGAGAGGATTTGCACTTAATGTCTTTAGAAATTCGCAATTGATGTAACTGAGGATGAATTTCATGTTTATCTCTTTTTCAAACGTTTATATTGGTGATATAAAGATTAAAACAGCCGATTCAGTCACTAGATTCATGTCATGTTGCGACAGATCAAATCCATTCAATAAATGTAAACTAGTGCACACAATATTGTTGATAAGAAATGAAGAATCTAACCTTAGCATTTAGAATCCATATTTCCTGATCTTTATCTTCACTAGTTACTATTCATTTTATATTTATGATAAATAACAACTACAGGAAAGTAATCTACAACTATTTGTTTTTTGTTGGGGGTCGTTACCTTTAGTTACGGTTAATTACAGGTTTCGTTCTGCGTATTGTTACCTACAGAAACGTTTCAATACGGATAGTTTGCGTTCCAATACTGACGGATACCTTTTTGTGCGGATGAATGCGAATAATTGCGAATTAATACGGATAAATACGGATTATTACGGACTCCTGCGTTCCATTAACTTCTCGTGCGACGATCTCTACCACTTTGGCAAAACAAAAAGACACTTGAACATAGAATTTTGGGAAAGTTTCTCGATCTATATATATTGGATGGTCTTCCTAGTTCCACAGCCATGGAAAACGAATGCAGACTGCTCTTGCTGAGACTTAGCCAGTCCAACATGAACCTCACACTGATTTATGCACATATCTTGCGCATCTGGATGACACGCCGTCGGGATAGGAGGTGGTGGGTCCGCCGTTGGATAACTGTCAGACCGGAACAGAGAGCGTATGGCAACCTCATGATGCTCTTGAGGAACGAGGATTTGGTGGCGTTTCGCAACTTCACCAGGCTCACACCCGAGATGTTTCGAGACGTGGTGGAACGACTTGGTACAGAGATTCGCAGGAGGTTGGACTGAAGGTCGCCATCACACTCAGGCATCTGGTCACTGGGGATTGCTACAAGTCGATGCTGTACCTGTTCTATGGGCCGCACAACAAGATCTCACTTATAGTCCGGGACGTCTGTCCGGCCATTTTGGGTTGCTGCAGGCTACAGCAGCCGGTGGAACTTTCACCACGTGCTAGGTGCCTTGGATGGCAAGCACATACGCATCCGGTGTCCTGCCCACGGAGGGTCCCAGTTCTACAACTACAAGGGTACCACTCCATTGTGCTCCTAGCCCTCGGTGATACGAACTACAGGTTTATGTGGGCCCAAGTCGGTGCACCAGGGGCAGCATCTGAAGCCCAGCTGTGGAATGAGTCGGCTCTGTGAGACGCGGTTATCTCCAACACAATCGGCATCCCCGAACCTGAACCTTTGCCTGCCAACGACCGTCAGATGCCGTATTTCATCATTGGAGGCAATGCATTTGCCATCAACGAGTGGATGATGAAGCCCTTTGCTGCTACGCCTCTGGAAGAGAACGAGCGGGTCTGCAACTATCGTCTATCTCGCGCCAGACGATGTGTGGAGAATGCCTTTGGCATACTGGTCAACCGCTGGGGCTGCCTTCTCAACACTCTCCGACAGGAGCCGCAGAACGTGGAAACCATGGTGCTGGCGTGTGTGACAATACACAATATGCTGAGGACGGCCTGCACAGATGATGGTGCACTTGGCTACCGTGAGAACGAGCAGCACAACCTCATCCCCGGCTCTTGGACAGGCTCCTGCTCTACAATCTCCCCAGTCTATGTGTCTTCAAATATAAGAAAGAGACACCAAACTTTATAACTAGCATAATATACAACAATTATACAAACATTCAAACTTCTTCTTAATACATTTTAGTAATGAACACATTATATTACAAGATTTCTTTTAACATAAAGTTAAAATAAGATAAACAATGTTATTTTGCACCATTAAAAATTGGACATACAATTAATCTGCACATACATTAATGTATTGTCATTAAATTGAACTGTTTATCCATACTTACTTATTAACAATACAGCATTCATGAAAAAAATACAGCATTGAGCACAAAAACAGTATTTACATATACATATATGACATTTTATATTTTAATATTAGAAACTTACACTGACGCTGCCTCTTCTCGTAGCGTGAGGCCTCTGTTGTCCCAAGCCTGCTGCCACTGCCTAGTCCCCTGCCTCTTGCTGGTGATGCCTACACTTCCAGCTCCATCAAAGTGTCTCCATCACTATCATCCTGGTGAGATGTTGGAGGTGGAGTGTGTACCTTCTTTGGAAGCTGCCTCTTCTTCTGCTGCTTCTTTGCAGGCATGATTTTTCAGATAAATTTCACACAACTTCAATGATTGTTGATGTAATTTGTTCAAAATGCAAATGGCGATTATGTACGTGACCCCTTCTTTCCGCAAGGCATGCGCAACAGTCCATATATGACGGTATCTAACCGCATCTATTCGCATCTACAGGTAGCAGAAGATAATGGAAGGTAAGTAATCCGTATCTATCCGCATCATGTCAATTCATTGAGAAAGTATCAAACCGCTGACTTCCGCTGACATCCCAACCATCCGTATCTATCCGGATATATAGGTAACTGTATCCGTAAATTCATCAAGAAAATAGGTCACTCCCACAATTTCTGCGGAAGACTGCGGATTTTATACGCAACTATCCGCCCTATCCGTAATGAATGTGTGTCTGACTGGGGCATAAGGTAGTGGGTACGCGTCGGTTGTAATTTAATTCTTTCCTAACTATTGAACAGTACGGTCAAAATAAATATAAAGTTAATTCGTGATATATTTGATATGTAAATAAGAGATATTAATAACATAGTGTGATGATGATGATGATGACGGAGAGTTTGACTAAACAAAAGAAAATAAAAATGTTTTAGCATATGATACTATTAGGATATTGTTATCAGTATCCCTGTTACATGTCATACACATACTTTATTTCAACAATGTTGAAAGAAAAGGAGGCGTATCCAACTAACCTCGTGGTTGACAAATGTGTAGGGTTTTTTTAATATTGTGCTGCGAATCTAAAATGCTCCAAAAAGCTAGAACAATCTTTGGAAAGACTTACTTTAAGATAGGATTCCTTTCCTCAATACAGAATAGATACGAAAGCTGCGACACGTCTCTGTTTTAAGGCTTCTTACAATTTCTTAACTTCACCTACGTTCAAAAGCGGCTCCCCTGACTAGAACACGCGCGTGAATAACTGTTTATTTCAGACGGTCACTATATATATAGCTACAAGCAATAACAAGTGATTGATTGTACAATGTGACCTTCACCGTATTATATTGATATCCGGCCCAGGTTAACACAGTATGAATCACGCGATGTATAAAGAGTAGACACCATTCTTTTCGAGATAACCGAATTATTGCAGAGGCGCTGAAAGCCTATATTGAAACCGTCAACAAAACAATAAATGTTGCGACATACAAAAATATATCGCAGGTATTGTGATAATTGTCTTCCATCATGTTAACGTGGTTCCTGGATATAACCAGCACTGCTGGTAAGCTTATCTTGACAACAGTGCATCTCGATAACAGCCCCTATGTATATGACCCGAACCCTTGTCTCTGTTGTCTGCTCTCGAAACGATCGCTTTAACCGCTACACCATCGATGCGGTGTCGTTGTTATAGTTACAAATACGATGCGCCATGGGAGTCGTATTCACTTTTAGACTGATTCATTATATGATCATTAAAATATAATACAACTAGTCAAATATGTATTTAGCTGAAAGTGTCATTAAAGTATATACGCAAGCTCGAACGTACGTGATAATAGTGTACGCAACATAGGCAAATGATATGGTTGCCCATTTTTCCTTGAAACTGGTTAGTGCAATAACCCTTATTAAGCATTCAAGTTCCCAGCTGTTTGCTTAAGTTAGATAATCAGCGTACTATGATTCGACTTAAAACAGATTCGACCTTAAATGTTGATTTAGTTCTTTATGTTACAACTCTCCCAATCACTACGAAGACAACATTAGTATTGAAGCTAATATGTACATGTAACAATGTCTTGTCTTAAAAATGCAACAACCTCATATAAGTCGTCATGCTTTGGATTACTGTTTAAATGAAATCCCAAATGCGTTAACAAATTTAAAAGCACACTCCCAATGCAGTGATATAAATGAAACAATGTTGAAGGCGACTGCGTAAATCAAAGCACTGAATTTGCTCACAGCAAGGGGCTAACTGCAGATAACATTTGGACATGGATTTACCGATCCCAAAAGTCTAACTTGAACACTTTACACTAGCAATTTGTTAGTTAGCACTTTATATCCATATATTAAATGATAAAGGAGTAAAGCAAAATACTGTAAACACAGTATGATGGTCTATCGATATACTAAAAGTTGGCATACACATGCGCATCTGCTATCTGGATAGTTTCTGCTTAGCACACCTCCTGGTTTACAATGGATTGTTAGCCGTGGTTTTTTTAATGCAATTAACACATATACATTTCATATCAAAATCACAATAACCTAACAATGATAATTATATTGAGAGTCCAATTTTACTTTCAAAGCAGAAATAAAATCCTGTGTTATCTACATTTTCTTCAGCGTGCAATGACTGAAATATTGTTAAAAGCGACGTAACATCATACACACGATTTAATCATTTATTAGTGTTTCACAACGCATAGGTGAATAGTTTTAAATGCATTGCTTATGAATTCATTTTAAATCCTAACATTTTGAAATTGTTTATTGCAGCGGTGTTAAATGACAGTTGCACCACTGATATCGGAAATTTATAAGACAAAAAATATTTTTCTTATAAAAAAAAATTATCTGCCCATAGCGCGAATCGAACTCAAATCTCCCGCTTCATGTCCGAACATGCTAACCGCTACGTTACACGGCCACTTCGATGGATTTCATTTATAACATAATTATAAACCAATACACGAGTTAGCGAAATATTTAGTATTGAAACGTTTTATCTTGATAAAACACATATGTCATTTAAATCATTTGTTTTATAACTGGGACTTGAATATCTTATTCCGTCTGCTGGGGTTGTTCAGGTTAATTTTGGTTGATAATTTGATGTATTTACCTAGGAATCTAAAATGAGATACTCAAGTATTCCTGATTATCGTTACCGCTGAAAATACATTTTATTCTAAAGGATTTTTGAAAATTACGACGCCTAGGCTCACTTGCACATTTATCGTATATGTTATATTTTGTCATCTATTTATTTTATTATCATTTAAATAATTTGAATGTTTGAGTATATATGTTATCATTGGGACTCATTTATTTGAATTTGTTTTTGAGTCGGAATCGAAAAGTTGCCTTTACTCCATTCTATTTACAATATTTAGGAATTACCAATGAACTTTACGCGCGATCAAGTATGTTGAAAGCGTAGAAATACATTTTTATTATTAATCATGTAATTCATATAGTTTGACTAGGGATGGCAACGATTAATCGGTTACCCGGTTAACCGTAAGTTTTCCGATTAATCGGTTAGTAATTTCGGTAACCGAGTACTCAGAAGAAAAGATAAAATATATACACAGTTGTGTTTCACCTTTTGTTCTTATCAATTTGTCACACGTAAATGACATGAGAGGTTAATTATTCACACCTCGATCGGCCAGTGTTTACATTACGATAACAGCCGCACTCAATTTTATTGATGATCGTCTGTTTGTGTAGTGTTACTCGAATAATTGTCAATTAAAGGACGCTTTGTTTCTTTTAAAAAAAGTTTAATGTCTAATAAAGGTAGAAATTAATTAATTATATTCGGCGTTTGTTTTGATAATACAACTAATTGGAGTGAATGTGATACATTTGAATTGTTGTTTTTGTAAATTATTATTTACCAACACGATTAAAAGATTTAATTTGAAGTTTGTAACATATTTTCCCCTGAGTTGGTATTTAAAGATATGCAGCTATGTACCTTTTTCATTCGACATATTATAAATCGTATAACAGTCACTTCGTTAAAAAAAATATACAGAATATATTGCCATAAAGCCGCCTGCTACATCCTTTTTCTGGAATAATTTCAAACGCTGTGCTGATGATAACACAGTCAAGTGCAGTTTGTGTGGTAATGAAAAGTCTTGGACTGGTGGAACCAGTAACATGCGCAACCATATTCGACTAAAACAGTGAATCTTTACGGTTAACCGGGTAACCGGTTACAAAAGTGTACGAGTAACCGGTTAGTAATATCGGTAACCGTTGCCATCCATATTTTTGACATAAAATTTCTTTCGAGTTATTTCTTTTGGGTTAGTGATGTCGAATCAAATCAATTTTCGGCTTCATATGTCAACAAGTTACCGCATTTTGATTTTTAGACAGGAACTATTGGCGGTACAAGATGACCAACATGGGAATTAGCTGGCAACAGTCATTTCATTTTTAACAAAATATTCCACAAATCATCCACTTATATTGACATTATGTACGATCTGCAACCACCAATACATCTGTATGAAGTCGAGATGGTGTTCAGAAAAGGAGAACTGATGTAGAAAAACAGATGTGAAGTAATTCACTGCCGAAATCGTAAAACGCCTGTCTAGATTCCAGTCTCAAAATGATGCGTCGTTTCGAAAATTAGCTACTATAGCAATTGGCTCTAACGAGCCCCTTGCTAAAAATCAATCAATCGATAAATTATTCAAAATCAATTTTTTGCATTTCTATAATATACCGAATTAGCTTAATCTAATCTCGGTAAGTCATTTCGATACATGTGTTGTCCACAATTAGTTACAAACATGTTGTCTGTAATGGACCAATGTGATTGTCAACCTACTTTGCCAGGTTTGAGTTTATCTGTCGATACGAGTGTAATTTATAGAACATACATCAGTGACAACCTTGTGTGATCAAGATAATAAAACCCTTTGTTTTAAGTCGGATCTTCTACTGTATCAATGATTCGAACTGTATCATTTTCAAAATAATATGGTAATATAAATGTGAAACCATAAATGGAAAGACTGTATATTATTGAAGGATCTAGGTTTAGGGTTCAGAGTCTAACTGTAACAGGCCAATTCACTTACAACGTATATAGATTAGACAATAGTTCAGTTATATCTCATTATATCAATGTTATCGTTACGATTACTGTGTGTGTCACCGATGTGTCGACTAGTGAAGCTATGTTATACAGATACTACAGTTTTTTTCATTTCTAAATGTCATTCATATACTATAGCAATACTGTGTACTCGAAATAGCAACACTATTTCCATTTTATAAAGCAATTCCGTTAGAATTAAACCCCAAATACATTTAGAGCGTTAACTTCAAATAATAAAGTATGGCGATCCAACGTTTTGAGGAAGACAGCGACTTTTATGTCACCCCTACGTTATGTACCATTTGAGAAAAAACGTTCTTTTATTTCATAATGATTTAGACATTATTTGTCGACCCTTATTATCTTCATCCTTTTAATCACTTATTCAGAAATTAATGGATTTGTTTCATAAGTTTGCCCCATCTACCAGAACATAGGCCCTTATTTTCTAAATCGTTTTAATCACTTATTCCTGGACGCTTAACGGTCATATTATTCGCATAAATAATTTAAAATACACCATTCTACCATGTAATGTCGTATGCTGGTGTCACTTGGTAATGTTATTTGAATCAGCCACTTTTGTCATGTGATCGTGATAACAACAGAGTCATGTCATGCGACGCAGATTACACAATCTTCTACCCCTTCTTCTTGTTGTAAATGTGCTTTATGTTTTAGCATTGGTTTTGAAACTTCCACCACCATATCTCATTTTCTAAAGAAAAAACTCTAAAACTTAAGACAGTGCTGTGAACTGATCATAAACTAGTTGGTAGATGATAGATTCAATACAATTCAAAAGAAATATATCATAAATAGGGACAGGTATTACAACAATTAGACATAAATTATGGCAGGGGCGTATACAATATGTTTGATCATAAACATATACATGTATTGTATTTATTTTAATTTGGTTGAATGCATTGCATTGATTTCCCCCAAAAAGCAAACAATTTAAATTTGAATTTCATTCCTTTCTGAAATAACAAATAAACACGAACTTGTTTAATCTTCAACTTACCTACGCTCGCGGGCGACTCGACGGACACAGACGAGAGCTTGGACAACCTTCTACTACTTGCGCATGAATATATAAAAGGATGCACGTGGTAATACAAGTGTGATTGTTCAATACGACCTGCACCGTTGCATACTGATACAAGTATCCGGACTCAACCACCATTGAACAGAGTGACTTGACAAACATGATACCAATTCATCACTTGCGAATGACTCGGTAGATAAAATGATGGGAAACCAACATTCAACTTTGATAGCCTAATCATTGATGTTCTATCTAGAAAACGTGGTAATAAGGGATGTCGCGTACACACATGACTGTCTACCTACATACATGTACAGTACATGTGTAGAGATAATGAAACCTATTATGCGCAGTATTAGTCGTATTAATTTGTATACGGTTTTGTATGATATGATATCAGGCCAAGACTACATTTTCAAATGATTTATGCACATTTCATTCACGCATAGTAAGCTTAGTAATTCATGTTTACTTAAACGTTTATTACGAACAGCAATTCAGTGATGGAATAACATCACGAACACAGCTGATAACTGATGCAACGATGTTTTCAAAGGACACATACGTTCAATTAAACGCTCTATTAGTCGCCGAGTTACTTTCAGAAAAATACAAATGTAAATGTCTTGAACATATTACAATTGCGTTTGTTTAAAAACACTAAGTTATGACACATCTAAAATGAAATAATTGTTCCGATGTTTTAAGTATTTGCAGTTTCTTTATTTTGACTCGCATTTATGTTGTTTTGTTTTACTTACAAAAACAAAACAGTCCCTAGTAGACTTGCTACAGACAGTATGTATTAATATCGAGATAAAAATCACGTCGAATTCTCCATTTAATAGCAATTTTAACTTACTGAATGTTATTTTCATGTTCAAATAGATGTCTTGATTTGTGAAGAATGCATTTTATAATGTTTATCATTTATATCTAAAATATGAACTGTTTCTAAGCTTAAACTGTTGATCACGTGACTCGCAAATACAAACAGCGTAGATCAATCTCCTTTGCAGAGAGCCGTTCTTTACACTCTCTTACAAAAAAGTAAATTATAGGTTTTTTAAAATGTTTATTTGGTTCGAAAGAAATGAGGAAAAGAACAAACTGGGATAGAACTGGTTTTAATAGAAAAATGACTTTGAACGAACACTCTCTGCCTACTTTTCGATTTTCAGCAGGTTGCTAAAACTCCGCATATCATCTCGTTCGTTGTAGCATGTATACAGTAAGGTCTGTCTTTGTGCAAAATATTGGTCACATTGAAAAATGCATGATATTCTTTTTCAACTGTTAAAAATCTTTATCAATTAAGCAATATCTACAAATGCGATTATCCCTTTCAAAATTATAATGTCTTCCTTATTATATGTTAAATTTATGGCAACAAACAGATGTCTCTCTGGATTCAACAAAAAATGAATGTGTTCGTAAAGATCGCAACGTGATGAACTATTTATATTTTCTTGTAAATATTGAAAGAAACAATCAGAAATTCTTTTTTTTTTTTTAAGATATTTACAAAACAATCAACATAACCAACATCTTGAGAGAACCATGCGTATTCAAATCCTGACGTAATAGTAGGTTTTTTAACTTTTGATGACTAATTGACTCTTCCAATTTCATCATGTGCCTTCAGCATAAGAAAGCATTGCTTTGGATATCGAAAATTAAGCATGTGTAATAACGAGCGCAGCTCGTTATGAGGTTATAAGGGGAAATTTCCTATATTCAGTATGGAAAACATTTGGGTGCAAACTTACTACGGCCCAGCTCATGAAAGCCATATGAAATTACATAGAATAAAGCAGGGAACCATGACCGACATTTATTCATATCCGGCCGACGTCACATCCGTCCAAATCAAACTGGTTCCCGAGATAACGACAACAACTTTCTTGTTTACAGTAAAGGCTGATAACCAGAACCTATCGGCTACAAGTTACTTTGCTTTAGGTAAGAATTTTTATCTCTCTCGTTTTCGTAACATACATTAACACAGACAATTTCATTTTGACGTTCTTGTAGGTAAAGATACAAAATCTAGCTGTATTGTAAATCTGAATGTTTTGCATTAATTGATGGATGTTCCTGGCGATGGGATCAAAGATGGGATCAAAGGTGAATTTGTTTCACACTCAATGCCAAAAACTCCTTCGGACGGTCAAAGATTGTTGCAAAAATTGGTTGAACATACACCCTGTGACACAATTCAGAGACATGTATTTATGTCTCTGCCCAAATAAAACAAAACAGAGTTGAATTACAGGGACTGCTCCTGTACAGTTAGTACTGTATGTGAGTTCCGGATCACTGGTGGTTCCGGATCAGAACATTGTTTTCTAGAAAATCTGCATAGAAAAAATGTTCAAATTGGCAATGCATGTGGCAGACAAACAAATATAAGATGAAACGTCGGATATTTTGCCATTAAACTGCAAAAGTTTCTTTTAAAATTTAAATTCTCAATTCCTTTATTCAAGCTATCACTATTTCATTCGTTAGTCATCCGGAACTCTCAAGCTAACTGTATGATGTAAGAAATAAATATGACCCTATGCATAAATATCACTAAAATAGCACATAAGAAAGTAAATCTATTTTTAGAAGTGTTCTTCGAAGTTCTCGAGTGCAGATTGTTTACACATTTAATGACGTAATATCTTACGTTTCTACTGCATGGCATCCACTTCATTTTTTAGTGCTGAACACATTTGTAATGTGGATGGAAAATTTAAGACTGATTGCTAATCAGTTAAATCTAACAGCTTTTTAGACTAAAACTGAGTAAAAGAACCCAAGAGAAAACGTCCCCAGTGAATTTAAGAGACATATCGGGTGTCTTAAAAAGGAAGTTTGAACAAGTTTTCTAAAAGACTTGACTGGAGACATATCCATGGCCGAGACGGATTTATATAGGCATGCCTGTTGCTGTATGTTCTAAACAAAAAAAGTTTTTACAAGTGATAAAGGATGTGATAATCAAAAATGAATCTTAACAAGGCACATTGCATGTCAGGACGGTAGCCAGAAATCTCGACACTAAGAATTCTCGACCCCATTATCGGTTTATATAGTTATGAAATTAACACACAAGTGTCATAAACAAAAGCGGTTATGATGCTTGACTGATTATTGATACTTGATTACTTGTTGATTGATTATTTAAATGATCTTGATGTGTTCTAAAAAGTTAATCTGCTGCAGACGACTTTGAAAACATTTGGTGAGAAAGGAGAATATGTATATGACAGGTTGGCTTCTGGCTAAGGTATAATTATATAAATGAATTAGGAAAATTGTGAGAAAAGGAGGAAATGTCCTCTATCAAACAATACTTCAAATCTTAAGAATTGTTTGAAAACCATGATATAGGATAATTTATAATCAATAAATGATGTTAAAACATGCATAATTATTAAATTAATCATTATCTAAATGTAGTGATTATACAACTAAAGAACCATCATCCATTCACACCTATATATACTGGGGTCTAAATTGGGGTTGGCTATTCTTAGGAAATTGGGGTCGAGAATTCTGGAAGCCGTCAGGACCAATGCGATGCTTTAAAAGAATCCACTCTGCAGCTAAACATCATTCAAGTAAGTATAAAAACATCAGGCAAAACAGTTAAATTTTAAGAATTGGAAAATGTACAATTGATTTTAATACGAAAGCATTTACAGAAGTTGAGAACAATTTGACCTTTTATCACAATGTTTTCAAACATCATAAGCTGTAAGATCAAATGTCATACCTTCTGGTGTATTTAATTTAACAGAAAGATTTTTTTTATATATATATAGATATAATTCTTCTGTATCATCAGTAATTATAATAATCATATGTCAATTAACCCTTTCCCTCATATAGACGCTTTCTGACGCCTCTGCAGCAGACAGCTTTTTGAAAACATAGTTACTCAAAATCTACTAAATTCTAAAAAAAAAATGCCCCAAATATCTGAATCAGAATTCAGTGAAGATTGGGATTTTCCGCGCAAATTGAGGAAGAACTGGTTGTATCTCCAGGACTTTGAGCATGATTAAAATAAGAGAAACGCTTGTTTCACAATTGGTGTAAAAAAGATCAGTTTAAAGTTATTGGTTTAAAGGAATAATCCAGATAAGACTGCACAGAGGTACCAATTGGTCTAAAACAAAACTGGGTGCAGAACCCAAAGCTTGGCTTTTTGACATAACTAATATACATGTATATTGTTTTCAATTCTGGTCTATTTTTTATTTATTGGGGTTTTATGCCGCTTTCAATATTATTTCAGTTATATCACTGCGACAGTTCACTTATTGAAGTTATTCATGATCCCTTCTATTTTTAGCTCTACTGGCCAAAGGCCAGAAGAGCTTATGCCGTGGTGTGGTCGTCCGTGTGTGCGTCTGTAAACAATTGCTTGTGAACACGATACAGTCTTCAGCTGTGATTGTATCTCAATCAAACTTATACAGTAGTTAGACATCCATGAGAGCTCGGTTCCTTTCGCAAACCAGTCAGATCCGCCCATGCAAGACTGGATTATGGCCCTTTAAATGATCAAAATTGCTATAATAGAGCTTGTGAACACAATAGAGGCTCCATTTACTATTTGATCTTCACCAGACTTAGATAGTAGTTAAATATTGATGAGAGCTTGGTTCCTTTTGAAAAGATGTGCCCTTGCATGACTGGATTATGGCCCTTGAAGTTGTCAAAATTGCTATAATACAGATTGTGAATGCGATTTTCATTAAGTCTTCAGTTTTGATTGTATCTCCATCAACTTATAGTAGATATCCATGGGAGCTAGGTTCCTTTCGCTAACCAGCAAAATCTGCCCTTGCAAGACTGGATTATGGCCCTTGAAATTGTCAAAATTGCTATAATAGAGTTTATGAACGCGATCAAGTCTTCAGTTTTGATGGATCTCAATCAAACTTATACAGTAGTTAGATATCCTTGAGAGCTCGAATCAAACTTATACAGTAGTTAGATATCCTTGAGAGCTCGGTTCCTTTCGCTAACCAGCCAGATCCACCCATGCAAGACTGGATTATGGCCCTTGAAATTGTCAAAGTTGCTATAATACAGCTTGTGGACACAATAGAGCCTCTTAGTTACTATTCGATCTTCACCAAACTAAGATAGTAGTTAAATAGTGATGAGAGCTTGGTTCCTTTTACAGACCAGCCAGATCCACCCATGTAAGGCTTGATTATGGCCATTGAAGTTATCAAAATTACTATAATACAGGTTGTATACGCGATAAAGTCTTCAGTTTTAATTGTATCTCCATCACACTTATACAGTAGTTACATATCCATGAGAGCTCGGTTCCTTTTGCTAACCAGCAAGATCCGCCCATGCAAGACTGGATTATGGCCCTTGAAATTGTCAAAATTGCTATAATACAGCTTGTGAAAACAATAGAGCCTCTATTTACTATTGGATGTTCACCAAACTTAGATAGTAGTTAAATATTGATGAGAGCTTGGTTCCTTTTGCAAACCAACCAGATCCGCCCATGCAAGGCTGGACTATGGCCCTTGATTTTGCCAAAATTGCTATAATAGAGCTTGTGAACACAATAGAGCCTCCATTTACTATCTGATTTTCACCAAACTTAGATAGTAAATAAATATTGATGTAAGCTCGGTTCCTTTCGAAACCAGCAAGATGTGTCCTTGCATGACTGGATTATGGCCCTTGAAATTGTCAAAATTGCTATAATACAGCTTGTGAAGACAATAGAGCCTTCATTTACTATCCGAGCTTCACCATATATATATGCTCTGGATTGAAAATATCCAAAGAACTATCCCAGTAGTGCATTGGCCCTCATAGCCCTCTTGTTTAAATATTAGGTTATTTAAAAGGAAAAAGTAGAAAAAGGTATAAATAGTGTTTGTAATCCCATTCTTTAATTTATCATTTTATTTCATATAAAGACACTTTTATTTGCAGTTATTGTCTGATGTCATGTATTAAGACAGCAGTCAATCATATTCTGCATCAAGTTTTATTTTAAAACAGAATGGATTTAGGACATCCCATACACTCATGGAATAACAGTTCTTATGGTGATTACTGGAGAGGAAATTCATATAAGCAGTTAGTGATATACCCCTTGGTCATTGGTACCTGTCTATACAATGAAAATATCATGCATCTTTGACTGTGGGGTTATATTCTTTCCTGCATACACATCAAAACAGTAAATGGATTGAGATCAACCTGTACAATCATGGAATCACAGCTGTTATGGCGTTAATGGGAGAGGAAGTTCATATAAACAGTTAGTGATATACCCGTTGGTCATTGGTGCCTGTCAAAACAATGATAATTGCATGCATCTTTGACTGTGGGATAATATTACTTCTTGCATCAACATCAAACAAGGGAATATATTGAGAGAAACCCATTTACTGATGGAATTACAGCTGTTATGACGATGACAGGAGAGGAACTTCAGCTGATTACATATAATACTAATGGATTCATACAAGGTAATGTTTATTAATGGATAAGTTTATCAAAATCATATCAAGCTTGTTTTATCTAATTAAATGTAGTATATATAAAGAAAGTCCTGTTATTTTATTGCACAGTTTGTGTTTTTCATGATCACGTTTTGTCTGATCTCCTTCAGTCACACGCCATCAACAATTGCCTTGTGAACAATCTACAGGCAACATTTTACAAGATCCAATATGAATGAAAGTTTATCAGAGAATCATCTCTATCAAATCTTGGCCAAGTTATAGACAGGGTCCTGTGAGGTGAAAAACTAGGTTTCAATGTAAATTTGAAGGAACATATTGAAAACACTCAGGATGCCTTATTTTAAACTTAAGCATGTTGAAATGTTTTAAAAATAACTGTTCTGATAATATCTAGGCTAAGTTTAAATATATTCAGTCATAAACTGGGTCATGTTGGGTCATAAACTAGGTCACTCCACCAAATTGAAGGAAAATCTTGTTAGTCTAGAAACCACACTTTGCCTTCCGCAGCTTGAAGCTTTGTTAGAATGTTTGTCTTGACAATATCTAGACCCAGTAAGAATAAGGGTCATGGTGGGTCAGAAACTAGGTCAGTTGACCAAATTGAAGGAGCATTTTGTTAACACTCAGACATTTTGAATGCTGCATTTTTAATTTTAACATGTTGAAATTTTGTCAGAATTGGTGTTTTGGTGAAATCTAGACTAAAATATAGGTCATGTTGGAAAAAAACAACAATGAGGTCCAAAGAAAAACATTTGAGAAAAATCTTGTAAACATGCTAAACCTCAAGGTTTCATTCAACATCTTGAAACTTTGTCAGAATGATGATTATTGATATCTAGGCCAAGTTCAAATATTGGTCAAGTCGGGTCAAACATAAGGTTACTAGACCAAATTAAAGGAAAATCTTGTTAACACTCTGACAGCTGTTCTTTTAATGTAAGCATGTTGAAACTTTGGCAGAATGGATGTTTTGAACATTGCTTTTAACCCAGAAACTATGTCACTAAGCTTAATTGAAGGAAAGACTTGTTTTCACTATTGTTATCTTTTACCTTTTTGTATTGATTATGTTCATGTGATGAATTGAATGTTAAAATTGTTGAAGATTTGACTTTGCATCAAAAGATAAAGTAGGAATAGTGTACAACAGCGGTCTCAATTCCGACAGCTTGAAACAGAGTCCTGTATCATGGTAGTCACATACCTACAGGTTAGACCCATTAAAGACGCTGTGCTCGTGATGAGGCTTTGCCTTTTTCATATTAGTTTACACCAATATGTTATTACCTTTGTTTTATAGATTACGCATAACGGTAGTCTCCCACATTCAGATACAACTATGCAGGAGTTTATGGTGGAATTAACACCTAAAAATGCGCGACAATATTGCCAAAGGACATTTTCTATGATATATGTATAGTCAGTTCCCACAGAACCATACGTTAGATTAGATGGTATCATTGTGTCAAACAGCTTGAAATATTCAGTATATGGAAAATGTCCAAAACTATGTTGATATGATTTAATCAAATATACTGCCTTTTAAGCTTCCGCGACAAGCTTGTATTTCGCAGCTGACCAGGACAATTTATGAGTCAAATCCCCACTTTTCATTTAACTTCATCTAGAAACGTTGATAACTTCTGCATTCTAATCTAGAACGGCTTTGAACTGCAGCATTCTCATCTACACACGCTGATAATATCCGCATGCTCATCTACAAACGCTTATAACTTCCACATCGTCATCTACAGATAACTTCTGTATTCTGATCTACAACGGCTTTCGAATGCAGCATTCTCATTTAGAAACGCTGATAACATACGCATGCTCATCTACAAACGCTTATAACTTCCACATCGTCATCTTGAAACGATGATAATTTCCATATCGCCATCTACAAATGCTTATAACTTCCACATCGTCATGTACAAACGCTGATAACTATCGCATCGTAATCTACAGACGCTACTAAATGTATCATCTGCATTCCCACCATAAACGTTAATAATGTCCGCATCCGCATCTACAAATGAGATCACTCCTGCAAACCTCTATAAACACTGATTACTTCTGTCTACATATTCTTCTTCAAACGCTAATCACGTCCGCATTATCATCTAAACAGGTTAATGTCGTATTACACGCAATACAAAAGTCCTCTACCGGACGAGGATGTGTATTGTATGTGCATTTTTGGACAAAAACAGCAATGCACTGCACACATTTTGGATAAAATATGTACCTTGATCATAACCTGGTACCAGATAAATGAAAAGAAGTGCTGTACATATAAGGTTTATTATAGACAGCAATACAAGTTACAGTTAAACATTTGCATGATAAGGTATTCTAGAGATGTAATGCAATTTGAACAAATCAGGTATAATTTTGTCCAAAAAAGAGTTGTCATAGCAATACAATTAATATTTATTTAAGAAAAGGCTTTGCAAGCAAAACTATAACACAAATTTACAAGTTGGAAAATGCACATTATTCTGTCAAACCTCACTTTCAAGTTATGCCCATTGACATAGATGGTTTTCTAATGGTCCTGATTAAATGTTAAAAGTTCTAGAGTTGTAGACATGAAATTGCGGACCAAAGTCTTTAAGTCTTACCTTGACCTGGGTGATGTAAATGACACATCATCTTGTTATGGAGAAGAATTGTGTGAAGTTATATCAAAGTCCATTCAAGCATGTGGAAAATACAAACCGGACACGAAAATGCAGACGGATAATGTTTGAGCCCAAACTGTGACGTTGTGCTTTGGAGTAGGTGCCTGTGTGATGTGCATGATACATCATCTTGTAAAGTTATATCAAAATCCATTCTAGCATGTGTGACCTTGACGTTTGAGGTACATGCCTGGGTCTTGTGCGCGACACGTCACCTCACCATGGTGAACATGAGTGCCCAGTAACTTGAGAATCATATGATGGATGGTTGTGATGTGGGCCGGACAAGGTAGTCGTATCAAAGAGTAGTCATTTTGACATTTGACCTCTGAGTGTAATTTTGACCTTTGAGGTTCAAGCCACCTCATCATGGTGAACATGTGTGTCCAGTAACTTGAGAATCCTAAGATGCATGGTTGAGATGCGGGCCGGACGAGGTACAGTCCTTTCAAACAGTTTTGTTATTGACCTTTGACCTCTAAGTTTGGGCTTGACATTTGAGGTACAGGCCTGGGTCTTGTGCGCGTCACGCCACCTTATGATGGTGAACATGTGTGCATAGAAACCTTGGAATCCTATGATGCATGGTTGAGATGTGGGCCGGTCAAGGTACAGTCCTATCAAACAGTACTCATTTTGACCTCTTAATGTGATCTTGACATTTGAGGTACAGGCGTCTACAAACGCTGATCACTACCGCATTCTCATCTACAAACGCTTATACTCGCTTATAATTACAGCATCCTCATCTACAAACAATGATAGCTTCTGCTTCCTTATTTGCAAATTCTGATAACTTTAAAAAGACATGTAAATAAAAAAAAAAAAAAAAAAAAAATATCGCATATAAAAAGGATATTCCAACAAAGCAGACTGACCATTACATATTTCAGTAATCAAGTTAAATCGGAAGACGAATATGCTCACAGTTGTGTGATTTACCATGTAATGCTTATCTTTCCAAACAATCACGATAAAGCGAACCAAGCTCATAACAGCCGATACGCATAGACAGATAGTAGAGATTACTGTGAGGATTTGATAGTTTGTGATGAATTTGCCAAAATATTGTATCATGGTGCACATATTTCATCTTAGGATGACAGAAAATGAATGTACTTCTAATAGACATTTCACAAATAAACAAAAATGAATCAAAGCTTTTATAGGTTGTTTACCAACTCTAGACTATGTGTATGTCAACTATTAACTGATAAAGCATCCATTGGATCTAATCCGAGTTATTATGATAATAAGACTTCCGTTTAAAAGGTTCTAATGAGTGAACAGTACATAATGTAATGAAACTATGATACCAAGAGTGATCTGAATCCATACTACACCACAGACCTAAAATAATAGTTCTTTATTAATTTAGTTTTCTGAGTGCGCAAATGTTCTGTCATTTGATTTCCTGCTAGAATACTAATTTACTGAACGGAATTACAATAAGCTACATGTCAATTATGGTTAACCATCTCCCACATATAGACAGAGACCTTTTAATGCATCTGTAGCAGATGTTTAAAAAGTAGCCTTCTGTGGGAAAGAGTGAAACAATTATTTGAATAAGTAGGCGTACTAAAGAATTATTGTTTCGGTCGATTCCAGGTAGCTCAGTCGGTCCAGGGTTTGAGTTTAAAGCCAACCTCGGCCAATATTATTTCCGTTATTTGAAGAAAAGAAAAATGCTACAAGCGTCATGTGTTTTCGACCATTAGTAACAATTCATGTGGAAAAGCGGCCAGTTGCTTGGTCATACTGTTATGTTGAGTACTGGTGTCACATGGGCATGTGAACTGGTCGTCGATATATGAATTACTTGTGTTGTTGAAAATGGCTTTTAACCCAAACCAATGAAACATCAGTATTATTGACACTTTGATTGATATAGTCTGGTTTATATGTGATTTCCCTTCCCACTGTTGACGCATCTGCAGCAGACAACTTTTGTAAATATTATAGCATTGAATACATTTTGCTACAATAATGT
This sequence comes from Serripes groenlandicus, assembly GCA_031761405.1. Classification (NCBI taxonomy): domain Eukaryota; kingdom Metazoa; phylum Mollusca; class Bivalvia; order Cardiida; family Cardiidae; genus Serripes; species Serripes groenlandicus. Next base: position 34,964,810 of record JASEVX010000014.1, read on the forward strand.
TCAACTCCATTCAATAATTATTATTCCGTTCTAGAGATTAATTATAGTTGTGCCTACCTGTTTTCAAAGTCGTTTGCTGCAGATGTGTTGTATGTGGGAAAGGGTTAATTGATGGGCGGCGCACATAAAACCAAACGGGTGTACATATAATATATATTACATAATATAACGTAATCATTTCCTGTCCCTTAAATGTTTATGGTTAATTATGGCCAGGCTAATGATAAATTGTATGAACAAAGTATTGCAGAAGAGTTTCACATATTTAACAATTATCCGTTTTCATTCACTATCTTTTTTCTTCTTCGTTAAAATAACAAGAGAAAGTTGATGCAACGCGCCAATGTCGCCGGATATCCATAGTGCAGTTATGCATAACACTAACATTATAGTAGTTTAATAAACAGTTATCAACTGAGGGGCATATTGGAACATCAGGGGTGGGGTCAAGTGAAAATGTGTTATAACTTGCATTGTTTGTCAACGAAGTGAATGATAATTCAAGCCTTTCATTGTTTATGATCAATCTCCATTCACCTATGATTTACTCTTTGTAAGTGAATGTAAAGAGCGGATCTCTGCAAAGGAGATTGATCTACGCAGTTGGTATTCGCGAGTGTGTAAATAAATTAGACTGTGCGACGTAAAGGTTTGTAGTTATCGCCTTTTGATTACATGTAGTATATAGTGTAAAATAAAGTATACCAGTCTAGCTAATAGGGACTGTTTTGTCTTCGTAAATAAAACAAAAAAACATAAATGCGAGTCAAAATAAAGAAACTGAAAATACCTAAAACATCGGAATGTGTATTTCATTTTAGATGTGTCATTACTTAGTGTTTTTAAACAAACACAATTGTAATATGTTCAACACATCTAAATGTGTTTCTTTCTAATAATAATCCCCCCTCCCATGTCATTTCCGAAAACCTATTAAAAATAGAAGTCGCGGGCTTCTGCCCGGCGACTAATACAACGGGAGCATTTCCAACAAAGAGCGCTATCAAGTTACTATTTCAGTAGCTTCGCGGTGTTTAAGTCATATAATGTCAAAACCGCTCGTACATTGACCCTTATTTTCTTTATCCTTTTAATCTCTTATACCAGGGACGTAGATATCTACGTCCCTGCTTATACTGTAAAATCAATGGATTTTCGTTATAAGTTTGCCCAAACTACCAGTATATTGACCATTTTTACTTTACAATCTCTTCTTTTCCTTTAAAGTTTTAGTTGTAGTAGTAGTTATATTAGTAGTTATAGTAGAAGTAGTAGTAGTAGGTAGTAGTAGTATTAGTAGTAATAGTAAAAGTAGTAGTAGTAGTAGTAGTAGTATTAGTAGTAGTAATAGTAGTAATACTAGTAGAAGTAGTAATACTAGTAGTAGTAGTAGTAGTAGTAGTAGAAGTAGTAGTAGTAGTAGTAGTAGTAGTAGCAGTAGTAGAATTAGTAGTAGTAGTAGTAGTAACAATAGTAGTAGTAGTAGTAGTAGTAGTAGTTGTAGTAGTAGTAGTAGTAGTATTAGAAGTAGTAGTAGTAGTAGTAGTAGTAGTAGTAGTAGTAGTAGTAGCAGTAGTAGTAGTAGTAGTAGTAGTAGTAGTAGTAGTAGTAGTAGTAGTAGTAGTAGTAGTACTAGTACTAGTACTAGTAGTAGTAGTAGTAGTAGTAGTAGTAGTAGTTTTTTTTGACATACACATCCGAAAAGAATGTTTTCATCAGTATTAAAAACTAATACCATCATCTTGTTTGTCTCGTTTTGTTTAAAAGTGCTGAACTCAAGATTATAGATAGTTAAGTCAAAGTTTTTAAACTGTATAAAAGTTTGTCTAGAAATATTAGAATCATAATTCTGGGATAAAGTAAGAGCAATAATGTTAATTTCAAGTACAAAAAAAAAACGTCTAAATATTGATCGTCTTTGCTTCATTTTTACTGGCTTGACACACCCAGTACGCCAAATGCCAAAACAGTTTTGTACTATTAATTACTTACTTTGTTATCCGTATTAGCAATATTTACAGAAGTTTCAACATTTGAACATTTTGATCTCGATTTCGTTCAGCACCGTAACCATTTCCCTCATACAACAATTCTGCAGCAGACGACTTTGAACAAATTTTGTCAAAAAATAGATAATCTCTATAATTGAATGGATAACCTATGACTATAAGTGGAAAACATTGTGGCAAAAGGAGAAATTGCTCGGTTTGAGCAAGTTCTTCTTTTGTCACTTTAAAAGCTGTCTGCTGCAGATGCGTCAGAAATCATCTATATGAGGGAAAGGGTTAAAAGTCATATGTATAGGGTTACAGATTAATCTCCATTCACAGGACAGGGGAGTTCATTCCTGTGTCCTGGCGGTGAAACCAGTCGCAATCCGAAAGCCGGAGGTAGCTGCCCACCAGCTAACTTGTTCTACTGATATGCTCTGGCTGATGAAGAATAGTGTTGTCTAATTCTAAATTGAGGTGGTGGAGGTGAGATAATCGGTACTTCTCGGTATTTTCCTTACATTCACGTATTTGAAAGAGCTACCCATTCTCCTTTTTACCCGTTGAGGTCATTCAAGGTTCCTAGGAAATTTTCTTTGGTTAGCGGATGTACCCGCCTAGTGGGAAATACCCTTAATTATATGGAGGGTGGGGGAGGGTGTATACATCACGTTTCATTCTTAATGTGAAATCAAGTATCGGATCATGCTCGTCAAAAAATTAATACTGCATTATGATATGGGTTACCGATCAAATTATTGTAAGTGAACTTTATTTTACGATTCTGTTCACTGCAACCATACCAGCCTGCCCTTCTGCAATGTGTGATCAGGTTTTTGCCTGTTCGCCATTTAGTCACACAAGCATCGTTTATTCCTCAGAGGAAGAACACAAATAAAATCTGAACTGAAAGAACTTAATGTTGCATTGCGATTGTTTAAGCGGAGATGGAGAAGTGCAAATAGCAATTTTTATTTGAATAAAATACCCCACCGTGACAGAATAGTTGTGATGTATCAGGCCAGAATGAATTGTTTCCAAGATCATAAACATGTGTTACGTGCCTCGTGAAAATTAATTGACCCCAACTCCGAATATATCATTCAGTCCACATTTCTACCATATAATATTGGTATCAAACAAGCGAATCGGAAGAGAAGATTTTTAAAAAGTTGGCATAATTCACCCTTTTTGATGCCGCAGCAATTCTCATTTTGAAAATACAGATACTGAGCAAGGAGGCATCAGAAAGCGTCTGTATGTGGATAAAGGTTATTTTCTCAGGTTGATTTGTCTGATTATTTCAGAATAGAATAGAAAACATTGTGTCAAAAAAGAATTGGACTGGCACGTTTGTATCTTGTTCTTAAAGGCAGTACTGTTTGTATGGAATGTCTTAGCGTAACTGGAAACTAGTTGGCTTCGAAAACTAGCATCCATGTAATTTACTAATTCAATATCAAAACGTATGTCAGAATTATTCGTTGAATATTAAGGCCTTCATGGCCTTATCGCAGTTGTAAGAACTCATGAGTCATGATCATACCTTTGTGTCTGTTAGGAGTTTAATTAATTACAAAAGTGTAATAATGTTTTCGGTATAAATTGATTTTAAATAATCAGCATATTCTGTACGTTTGTGATATCAAACATTGGGAGTCCTTGACGAAGTTTGCTTTGGCGAGTGACTGTAATGGTGCTTTCGTGAGGAAACCCCATTATAGAAAGCCCTCTTCGTGTTTACTGTTGTATATAACTATTTAAATAGTCAAGTCAGTAAGAAATGTTCAAATCCGAGTTGGATATAGTTTCCAATATGAAGTACATGTATAGCTACTCTAGTTATATTATCGCTGTATTATTCGCTTCACTTCACTTTGTGCAAAGTGGCACATCTTGATGTACATGTATTTAGTAATCCTATCCGTGCGTTAATCTGTGACCAAATAGGAATATTTGGAAGTTAATGGACAAAAACGTATATCTTTGAATTCACGGTTGAAGGGAAGTATTAGATTAAAGTAATAGTGTGTTAAGTGTTGTACAAATCTATAGGACTTCAAACTATAAAGCTTTGATGACACTGAACTGTAAAAGCAATATTCATGGTCGTTCTCATACACTCAAACTGAAAACTTTAAGCTTCGTAATAATAAAACATGAGCCGTTCCACGAGAAAACCAACATTATGGAGCAGTCAGTGCAGACTAATCTGGGCCGACACATTCCGTCACAGGGGGATAGATGTGTAGAATTACGAGTCCTGAAACAGAAAATCCACAGGAGACGAAAAGAGTCTGCCCGGATTAGCCAGCGCGGTATGCTTAGGTCCGGATGGATACTTTACTTTACGCAGAGTCCAAGATGATGGTTTTCTCATGGAACGGCTCACATGATGTTTTACCTGGTGAAAGCTTAAAACGCTTCCAGTTATAATATAATTTGGTCATTAGTTTAAACTTATTTATTTTACTACGATTGCGAAACAAGCTTTAAGCTTACATTAACCACGCTCGATGTCTGGTTTCTTGGAGACATAACCAGTATTCACGTCGTTTGTGTGGAAAAATCCCGGAGGCAGACTCCGCTCAATCTGGGTGTCGTACATGGGACCTTTGGTATTCCACATTTGATCATTGATTAGTCGGCGAGCAGAAGCCCGCGACTTATATTTTTAATAGCTTTTCGGAAATGACATGGGAGGACGAGTTATTATTTGAAAAAAAAAAAAATTTAAATGTCTTGAACATATTACAATTGCGTTTGTTAAAAAAAACACTTAGTTATAACACATCTAAAATGAAATAAATAATCCGATGTTTTAAGTATTTGCAGTTTCTTTATTTTGATTCGCATTTATGATTTTTTGTCTTATTTACGAAGACAAAAGAGTCCCTGCTAAACTTGCTGCCATATGTGTCAATATCGAGATAAAAATCACGCCGAATTCTCCTTTTGATAGCAGTTTTAACTTACTGAATGTTATTTTCATGTTCAAAGAGATGTCTTGATTTGTGTAGAATTCATTTAATAATGGTAATCCATGTATATCTAAAATAGGAACTGTTTCTAAGCTAAATATGGTATCCTGTTGTGTCCTAGTTTCGTGACCTTTAACATCGATTTTCTCTCGAATGCAGTGGAATAAAACATGCACTAAAGTTTTGCCTGATTTTTTTATTCACTTTCTTCGATGTCACAACGACTCGATTTTGACACGAGGTCAACATTTCGAAAGAATGCTTAAACACCCAATATTACAGATAGATAGCTAATATTACACACTTAAATGATTAAATATATATGATATTAAATGTTTATTTGGCTTGAAACAAATAAAGAAAAGAACAAACTCTGATAAACAATAATGTTAGAAATAAAGAATATCTGGTCTTTCGCACCTAATTAATTTCATACTTGCCACCTTTTAAATAGTAATGGGACTCGCAACTGACATTTCTCTTGCGCCATACATATATTGTATGCATTAATGATTTAAATAAATATTTTAGCTGATATGTTGTTTCAAGTGTGGTCTACATTTTATACATATGAGGGTAAATGTTAACATCTGTGAAATATTATAATAATTATTATTAAAAAGGAGGAAGTTCATGTCTTCATCAATTTAACCATTTTCTCAATGTTTTAAACGTTTAAAGGTTTTAATTGTTGCTTCAGACATGGAAAGGGTTAGATAGCTTTTTATTGCATGTATATTTAAATCCCAAACTGTTTGTTTGTGGTTTTATTGACAAATACAAAAAAAAAAAATCCTGACCAAAAAATATCCTGAAATTTGTATGTGGAATTCCAAAAATCCTTGAATTAGTCGTTAATGAAAACATTATGTATATGTTTAGACTAATTAAAGTCAAGAATACATAAATAAATCAATGCAGTCTCTTCCGGCGACATTGATGCCTTGCATCAACTATCTCGTGTTGTCAACTATAATAAATTCCCATAAGGAACACCTTTCTAACTTTCGTACTATGTTTAATCGCACATGGTCAATTGGATTCGTATTCATTACTCTACAATTGCAATTAAATACTTTTGGCTAAGTGTGTTAAGGATCGATGTAATAAAGTAACGAATGCATAAAATTACACAAATCGAAAGTTATCAGCAACAAACAGGTAGTTAGCATTATAGTGTCCCTGTCGTTAGCGTGCGGAATTCGAGACGGGTTTCCCTGGTTCGAAACCTGCTCATTGCGGTCATGGTGTAAGCCACGTGTCATTACCTAGTAGTTTATAGTCACCCAGGAACATGTATGAGTGAACTGTCGCCGTGATATAACATGAAGACTGTTGAAACGACATTTATCCTCAATAGAATATGATAATTTATTGAACGAATTATTGACCATTTCGGGCATGTAAATGCAAATAATTACAAACACTTGAGCAGTTATTAAATAAGAAAATATAAAATATACACACATACTTCTGCATTTACGCAAGCTCTAACTTAGACAGATAACCTGGCGGTATTTCACAAAGAGTTCTTGGCATAGTTAACACACTCATTGGTCCAATTAAGACATAGCATATCATATCTAAACCAAAGAAGGCCTCTGCATATCAATGATAACTATATTCAGAGTCCAACTTTTAATATCAGATCCCCACCTGTATCTACATTTTCTGGTTATTGTAATTATTTTATATTTCTTGTCTTGTTTAAAATATGTTATATACTACTTTTAAAATGAACACTTTCATTTAACAAAGGAATACTAACATTGTGCTGTTGTGTCTTACCCTACCTTACCTATAATAGAACAAACATGAAATGCACTTTAACTGGAAATTGTTTTACAGTAAGCCAGTCTTCTAATACAAAATCGGAAATGCGAATTTTAGGGGTCCGTCTAAAATGGATCTATAAATAGTCACAGCTGTCTCAAATAAAGTGCACAAAACATAGGTAAAACAATAAATGCAGAGCTTTTGAATTTGAATTTGAATGTTTATTAACAGTATCTTATCAAGTGTATAGAATATCTTTAATCAATATCATTGAAAACACACCACTTTGCGTGTAGTGGATCTGACGATATCGCATAAAATGTCGTCTCGAGTTGACCCTACACATTTAAAGAATTCAGAAGTAGGTGCTCGTTTTTCCGTCTAATGAAATCGAACAATACTACAAACACTTAGTCCTGCAACAAAAATGGTTACTCTACAATCGGAACACTCGACTTTCACATATTTCTTTCTCGTTCATTGTTATAGGTCAACTCCCCTGCAGATACCTTACGATTTTGTAGGCCACTTTTGATTAGCTGACGAAAACGTTAATCTTTGATGATCTGTAATTGGTAATAAATCTATACGAGTGTTTACTACTGCAGCGAAGTTTATTCCTTGTTTTGAAAGAACAAGTAAATAATATTAAACATGCATGTATTATTTTATATTATTAGGTCGCCGCCCTAGTCCATCACGAGGCCCCTGTTACGAAAGGCTTGGCAGAAGACGATCACGCTATTCAAACAGTGATATTTATTTTGGCCAGCTTTTTTGTAATGGACCATGTGGGCGTAGATGTTCCTAGCAGAGGCGGTTTTTAACGCAGCTGTAGGCGTAGTTGAACGTTGTTTTAGGGCGGTGCTTATGGCATAATAAAGATATGATACAAACTATAACTGGCATTTATTTATTAACAGTCAAATAATCACCGCTGACAAAATTATTACAACAGCATTTGAGCGGCTCTCCACGAAAAGCAACCGTAATGCATTTACGATCAGTGTAGATCCGTATCAGCCAGCGTATCCGGACAGTGTAATCTGTCTCTACACTGTTCTCCATTCACTAATAGAAGTTTTATTTTATAAACATCCTATAAAGCAATATCCATGTCTATCTTTAACATGGAAACCAAGGCAGGTCTATCCCTACATGCGAAGAAATTGCGGGTTGCTTTGCAATGTGATCTAGCACTTATTTGAATCCAATGAAAAAGGTTTTAGGCACATATTGGGAGAGAGAACCTTAACATTCGAGATTTTACTGACGACTTTTCACATTTCTTTTTTTAATTATTATTGAGGTTTTACGCCGTTTTTAACATTATTTCAGTTATAACACGGCGATGGTTCACTTATTCATGACAAACCAGTAACTAGTCTCGGGAGTGTGCCTTGCACATGGGCACTGAACCATGACCATCGTGCCGCGACTGGGGATCGAACCCGGGACGTCCGATATCAAATCTCCGGGGCTTACCACTCGACCACGGCGGTTTACTGGCACTTCTTCTTTAACAGACAACGTTTTAAACGTAGGATGTCGGAAAAGACAAATTGATCATACTTATCAGTCACTCAGTTCTGAACTTACTTTCTGTTATAAAATAAAACAAAATGAATTCATAAAGATTTCATAGTCAATCGTGATTGATCCAGTGCACGGGACATTGTACAAAGTTGACATTTCTGAACAGCGTAGGTTCAGATCATGTAGTCCACCTGCTCAGTCTTATTAGAATCTTCACAAGTTGACAGAATCTTCTAACACGATTGTGTAAGTAATATGTAAACGCTGTATATATTGATCAGACGGTGATGATGCACAGACTGATCTGGATCTAGATTGTGCTCAAAAGCATGCTTGAACCTTTTTCTCATGCATTGTCTCAATTTTGCTTTCAATGTTAAAGTTACATACACTAACATGTCAGGTGATACATAAACAACGTAATATATATGACATTTACATGTTCGTCTGTTTTGATGAGAGAAACATATGTTTCGGTCTAATATTTCAGCGAAAACTAAACTGAATAATTTAGATAAACTAGAAAACGCGTTAGTAAAAGAAACACTTTCACATCAGACGTCATATTCATTGACATAAGCTAACTGAGCTGCGTCTTGCGATCTTTGGTCTAAATGCATCCAGTGTAAAGGGAAGACTCAGACTCACCAGTGTCATCTCCATTCGCTTGTATATTATATAGAGTTTATTTACCGGAGCGGTTGATACGGGAAGTGTATCCCGAGTAATTTATACGCGCATGTATTAAAGGAGTGCGTCTGCACGAGTTTGTTGTTTGCGGGTAAAATCACAAGGGAGAAGAATTCTCGTATTAAACGTGTGACGTCATATCATATCATCTCGGTGACCGATAAAATGCATCTCTTCTGACCTGTAAATACTGTAAGTGTACTAGTTGTATGTAAACTTGAAATAATGCTAAAGCGGAGTGTCATTAAGACCCCCCCCCCCCCCCCCCCCCCCCCTAAATTGCTAGACGCGGCTATTATGATTTAGTCAGCAGGATTATAGCGTTGAACTTAATGAAAGTGCAAAATGTCGTCTGCAGCTCACGTATCAAAGATCGTATTATCATACCAGTTAAGGATTTAAAGGAACAACCTTATAACGCTGTGATGAGAGCACCATGAAATGATGTCATAATGCCATGATTTATATGTTCCCAACTCGAACAACCGCAAATGTCGACCGTATCACCAGTCTGCAGCACTAGATAGGTCTGGACGGTACCGCTGTCATTGGTTTCGTTATCATAACCCTCCACCCACAAAAGAAAATTGTTATTCTGACAGATATAACAGTACGCGTGCGCGGTGTGGTCAGAGACAAAAAGTGTCACGGTGAAGGAATAAAGGCCGGGAAGTTGGCACGTGAATTGTCCCGTATTCTCGTCGTAACCTCCGCCGATGTTGGTGATGATCGTTCTAAAAACGGGGTGTCCGTTTACAAGCTTTACGTTGGCACTTGTCAGAGAAAACGCTACGATTGGTCCTGAAATAACCAATCAAAACGCACGATTAAGTATCAAGTCAGGTGGGAGTACAATTTTAGCCCTGGACGAGTTTGATCAAAAACTATAGTTGATCAGTCTTGGTCGACGATGCCTAGAGGGAATGACTTCACTACAGCAACTACTGTCAGACCAACGAGTTTTTTCTGATAGCTGTAGTTTCTTTGGAAACTAGGAAAAAACGAAAAATCTTGAAGTTTGTAAATATACTTTAAAGCGGTTTTAACCACCTCAGCCATGTAGTTTGTCACTTAAGAGTCTCTGATATTAAACAGCGTGCTTACAATTTCTTCCTGTTGCTCGCATACTCAATGAAAATATCATTAATGAATACCTAAGCAAATATCGGAATGAACTCTCTCAGTTGTTTTTTATATCAGTGAACCATTGTTCGATTAATGGCCGTTCGATAAAGGTACATGAGCAGTGCTGCTTCCGGTACTAGACTATAGTTGATGATGGAACTCGCCCACACTGAGCAAACACGATTTATTTTAGCGGTGTTCTGCGAAAATCAACCTTATCGTAATTATTACACGGATAGAAAAATACCTGTTTGTGCTTGCATGCTAAACAACATGTTACTCAAATAATTTGTTTAACTTGAACTTACTTACTAAAGGATCCAAATAGATAGTACTTCATAGAAGTTTCTCCAAACCTTATACGATTAATTGGCAAAGAGGTCAGAGCCAGATCGGAATGCGCGGATGCGCTGGCTTATCTGGCTCTTCACTGATCACAAATACATTACGGTAGGCTTTCATAGAGCGTCCCTAGCATGTTTAATGTTTATCTTACAATGAGCAATAAAGTACAATTTTAATTTTGACATTTCAGGGTCAACAATTGTTGGTGCATGTTGATAGAAATTACGCAGTTCGCATTCTGACTCTCGTTTATGATACAAGATATGATATATATAACATGTTGACGGAAAATACTCCATGGAAAAGCATGTTATAAGGAGATAACCAGAATACAGCATACCATTTAGTATGGTTACAGTGTTTATATGCGAAGTCACCAGCAGCCAACAGTGTTTTTTTCTTCATTTGAGTTTGCATATTCTCAAAAGCATAGTGCAAAGAACTACAATATTTAACCCCTCTATTAGCCATTTGTATTTATAAATTTCTTATATGTTGTAAAGAGAAATATCAAATATCAGCTTTCCACATGTAGATATAAAAAATGGTGGTAAAACTCTAAATGCTTACGCGGACATTGTGCGTGGTCTATGTTTGACCCAGTACACGTTGAGCCGTATGTTGACGGTACCGGATTGTTGCATTCTCTTGACCTCGATTTTAATCCAGACCCGGTACAATTGTCCCACATTGTCCATGCTGACCACTGACCATCTGTATAAACAAATACATACATAGTTTGAGTTCCAGATAACGAGGCGTTTTTCATGTTCTAAATTACTTATTTGACCTCCAAGACCTAACTTGTGGACAAGTCAAATAATCGGCTCAATGAGACGATTCCTTCGAGTACCAAAAACATAGGTTTTAATGAATAGGCCTCCTCACACATAGGCAAATCCATTAAACGCAGCCTGTCGACTTGGGTAAATGTGTCAATTCTGGCGAATTTTGACCGAAACTGTTTAAAAATGTGTTACATAATTTGAAATATAACGAGAGGTAAACGTAGAGGAACTATTTGTTGTGAATGATTTACGAAGTGTGACGAACGGTTACTGTTATTCGATAGAATGCGTTGGGTCGCGCAAACAATCTTTGTTCTTTCCGTTAGCGATTAGAAACGCAAACATGCGAACCGAAGCGCAACTTTGCGCATGCTTCCGAAGCCGTCCGAAGCTTTCCGAAATGTATTTCTGCACCCGGCCGTTACCGGACGCTATACAAGATTGGCGAAAACCAGGTGGGGTCATTTGTCCCTTACTTTCTCCGACTCGACACCACGTCGTATTGCTGTTTCATTTTCAACTTTTTTGAAGTTTTGTAAGTGCAAAAGTATGCCAAGGGGGGAAGGAAAAATATCTAGAGCGAGAGCGAGAAAGGCTGCTGCTGTAGAGCCAGATAAACCCGAGGAACCAGAGATGCAGTCTGATGAGCACACCACACGAACTTGTAGTCTGAGTCGACAATGGCCAGTAAGTTGATGCCCTTATAATTATAATATAAGGAACAAGAGCTGGCAGGCTATGTGATGGCTATGTGTTTGCCATCAATGGCAGCAACACAATTAGGAAAGTTCCATTTCTTGAGGAAACCATCAGCCAGTTGTTTCCATTCTTCAGGTGTGGAGGGTGCTGTCATAACCTGATCAACATATTCATAACATATAGCATGACATACTTATCTGACCACTACAGAGAGGGTATTCTCAGCGACCCACCAGGAGTACTTCATGTCTGAGTACTTGGCACCAGAAACCAGGCGGCGTAGAGTGGCAGCTAACTTGAGGGCCTGGATCCAAGGGCTCCCTGTACAAGGTGTGTTGTTTCCAGAGGCGATGACAGACCCTCTCGAATATAGTTGAATATAGTTGGCATGCAGAGGAATTTCTTAAAAGTTTTAGGATCTTCTCTTCTGAGCTTAACCATGAGCTGATCATAGATGCCAAATTGGCGCCGTCTCGAGGGATGCAGCCATGGTCTTCTCCAGATGCGACGTGCTCTGGCTCCTCTTCTCCACCTAAATTGGCCTCTGATGAACTGGTGGATGTTAAATTGTTGCTAAAAGACTTCTTGGTGGGCCATAGCAGCCACATACTGCAGCCTCGGGCGTTGTATATCTTCCATTTTGACGAAGGAATAACTAATAATCTTGATATTTAGCCTTCTCCTTTTATATATGAAATTCAAGAACTAGACAAAACTGTTTAGATACTCAAGAAATTTAGATGCGTTGAGATTCGCGTGAATTCGTATACCCTATAGTAATGACTCGTATGCAAGCGTATGCCGTTCGTTTTTTAACGTCAACCAATCGTTACAATTCGCTTTCATTCGTCATGAACTTTCACATTCAATTAGCTATAATACGTAATTATTGGCTACATTTCGTACAAGTTCGCAAATTAGCTGATCACAACGTGATAACGTGCGACCTCTAACGCCAGTTGATGAACGCATGCGAAGACTTTCCGATTGGTTAACGTATTGAAACGAATTTCAACGAATGATAGACGAAACTTTTATTCGCCACAAATTTTTCAACATGCTCAAAATTTTCCGACAAACAAGACTAATCTTAACGGAATAAAACCTCACAAACGCATGCATACGAACACATCAACGATGTACAACGTACATATACTAATGGGAACGAATTTTACTCAAGTCTTATTCGCCAGTACACGCAAGTTGACGTCGGGTTTTTTTCGTCTATGTGTGAGGGGGCCTTAAGAGAAAGATATCGTTGAAGATTTACCCGTTTATTCATCCTGATATAGATCTTTGTAATAGTAGTTTGTTTCGCCGTTTGCAAAAGTTGTTCGTGATCTTTTGGTGACTTACAAGTACTCGGATATAAAATGTGCACACAATCATGTAGGCCATGAACAGGAATCGAATCTTCTGGCCTCAATTTGATTGATTTCTTTAAAACACACACTCACAAATCATTCTTAACAAGTAACTGTAGGATTGCAAGCAATACCATAATCCCCTACCGGTTTGCACGTTTTGACTTGGTTCTAAGTCCAAAAAGGGGCATAACTCATAAAAAAATTGACGAAATCCCATGAAACGCGAACTTGATCTGTGACACATGATTACAAAGCCATATACAAAATTTCAGCTCAATATCTCAATGCATGTAGAAAAAAAGTGCGGAAAACTGATTTGTCGGACTGACTGACAGATGGACTGACAGATGGACGGAGTGCAAACCTAATAGTCCCCTTCGGCACGCCGGTAGGGGACTAATAAAACCCTACTTATACCTAGTTCAATTGTTTTGACAACGCCAAAGCGTGTTTGCACATTACCGCTCAATTAGACCTCAGAGATCGTTCATGAATATAACCAAAATATTGACAGTGAATCGGCATCCGGTCACTGGTACATTGCATGTGATGCGGTTAAAAGTAGTCCTCGTGCAGACTTGGGATATTATCAGCATGTTTGACATTCATTTGGACGGATTCGGACCGGAATAAAGTCAAGTGTTGTATATGTAAAAGCAGTCCTAAAAATAGTTCCGTAAATAACAGAAGGTAGCCCGATTGACTTCGAGTGCGAGCCGATACGCTTCGAGCACGAGTTTCTTTGAACTCCAAACTCGTTTAATTTGTGGTTACCGGTACATTACTCAGGCTTGAACTTTTACTCTGAAGAAGAAGAAAAAAACTACGGTAACACCCACCTTGGCAACCTTTAAGAAGACACGGCGTAAAGTCAGCGGGGGTCCCTTGACAAAATTCGCCGCCGACGCTGGGTTTTGGGTTCGAACAGGTTCTCTGTCGATTTTGTAAGCCAAGTCCACATGTTTTCGAACATCCAGTCCACGATTCCCAATCTGTCCATTGTCCATTAACTGTTTCATGGTAAGAGTAATTTCACCAATCTAACTTAGCGCTAAGTATTACTTAACAGCATCCTGCATAATTTTTGTTTCACTTATATTTTGAAAAGAAACATGGATGGTGGAATGTATTTAAGTAATTGACAAAGTTCACATCAAAAGTTACCGTGATGACTAACATAACTTGTTGGAAAATTCAATCCTATTTATGAGGGAAACAAAACTGACGATATATGCTTTTAACTCTATATGGAAAAGCAGCCAGTTGCTTGGGAAGATTGTTGTGTGGAATACTGGTATGAAAAAACAAACAGGTAATGCATGTGAAGTAGGTGAACTGGCCGCCGTGATATAACTGAGAAAACGGCGTTAAACCCCAATCAATCAACATCATAGACAGCTATTGCAGCAATTGAATAAATCATATTTAACATAGCAGTTCGTCTCAAAAGTATGCAGCTTTCCTCTTTACATATTTAAAATCGAATTCACATCAGCGAACAAATTGAATCGTCCGCAATTTTGTTTTCTTCCAACACGCAGTTAAATTGACGCAATCGGTAAAAAAAATAAACGAAAAAATCACCCGACACCCTTTGCTTTTTGTATGAGTAAGATATATTCGTTTAAATATTAAATTCGGTAAACAAGCGACATCTGAATGAAAACGTTGCAATTCTGTTAATCGTTTTTAGTGGATATTTTCTTGATTTACATCAACTTGGAATTCAAATATATCTGTTGAGAAAAAAGGGAGTGTAAAAACAGTTGAAAACATGCAATATATACGTAAACAATAGCTTATACTTATACTTGGAAAATCGCCATTATTTGAAAAAGGAAATGGAAGAGTACCAGCATTCGGATAAACCTGAAATCGGATACCGATTTTTGATTCAAAAAACGAATATTCGAATATCGTTTTCCGTATTCGTTCCCATCCCTACTTTTAAGTATTTAAATATTAGTAAACGCTAAGTTAGGTTGGTTGAATTGGACCATGGCCTGTGGAGCAATTTGACAATCAATGTCTTAGTATATGCAGTGCTTTGAATTTCATCTTAAAATGAGTTCCATCCCGCAGCCCGACCTCGGCACAACCCTCCTCAGTAGTAATTCAGTATATGAGTTTAGCAAGTTCGAGTCAATGACACTCCGATTTGACATCATTTAAATACGTATATACTGGCATAAAAATATGTGGCTAAATTTACAGTGTTTTGTCAGAAGGTGCCCTTGAGTATATTCAAAATATATGCGGTGGAGACTCTGATTACACTGTGCATAGATGCATTAAGACCCAGAAACAGTAGATGTTCCTGCTCATATATTTTGTTTACCAGGGGAATCAAAAATAAGTGAACTGTCGTCGTGATATAACTGAAATATTGTTGAAAACAGCGTAAAACCCCAATAACAAATCGTATATGAGTCCGTCCTTTGGAAAAGATACAGTGATCATGAATAACTGAACTGTCGCCGTAATATAACTGAAATAATGTTGAAAGCGGCGTAAAACACCAATAAATAAATTGGAGAAGGTACACGTTGGCTTTTCGGACCAGTGTAGATCTAGACCCAACCAGTCACATCATTGCATAAACAAACTCGTTAGAAGATGCAGTTAATCTGTGTAGATTCTGATGTAGCGATGTTGGGTCTAAATGACAATCTACTTTGACATAATTAGAATACATATTGACTTTACATTAATTAGGCTGCACGTCCAGTGTTTTTGTCAGATGATGAAATTATGAACATTTAACATATATACATTAAGGACGATGAAAACTCTGGTAAGACTGTGAAGATGCACAGGCTCGCCTCGGTATTCACTGTACACAGATACAGAAAGGACGAAGGAAACTCTGGTAAGACTGTGAAGATGCACAGGCTCGCCTCGGTATTTACTGTACACAGATACATAAAGGACGAAGGAAACTCTGGTAAGACTGTGAAGATGCACAGGCTCGCCTCGGTATTCACTGTACACAGATACATAAAGGACGAAGGATACTCTGGTAAGACTGTGAAGATACACAGGCTCGCCTCGGTATTCACTGTACACAGATACATAAAGGACGAAGGATACTCTGGTAAGACTGTGAAGATACACAGGCTCGCCTCGGTATTCACTGTACGCAGACACATTAAGGACGATGGATACTCTCTGGTAAGACTGTGAAGATACACAGGTTCGTCTCGGTATTCACTGTACCCAGATACATTAAGGACGATGGAGACTCTCTGGTAAGATTGTGAAGATACACAGGTTTGTCTCGGTATTCACTGTACGCAGATACATTAAGGACGATGAAGTCTCTCTGGTAAGACTGTGAAGATACACAGGTTCGTCTCGGTATTCACTGTACCCAGATACATTAAGGACGATGGAGAATCTCTGGTAAGATTGTGAAGATACACAGGTTTGTCTCGGTATTCACTGTACGCAGATACATTAAGGACGATGGAGACTCTCTGGTAAGATTGTGAAGATACACAGGTTCGTCTCGGTATTCACTGTACGCAGATACATTAAGGACGATGGAGACTCTCTGGTAAGATTGTGAAGATACACAGGTTTGTCTCGGTATTCACTGTACGCAGATACATTAAGGACGATGGAGACTCTCTGGTAAGATTGTGAAGATACACAGGTTTGTCTCGGTATTCACTGTACCCAGATACATAAAGAACGATGCAGATTCTCTGGTAAGATTGTGAAGATACACAGGTTCGTCTCGGTATTCACTGTTCACAGATACATTAAGGACGATGTAGACACACAGGCTCGGCTCGGTATTCACTGTACGCAGATACATTAAGGACGATGGAGACTCTCTGGTAAGACTGTGAAGATACACAGGCTCGTCTCAGTATTCACTGTACACAGATACATAAAGAACGATGGAGACTCTCTGGTAAGATTGTGAAGATACACAGGTTTGTCTCGGTATTCACTGTACGCAGATACATTAAGGACGATGGAGACTCTCTGGTAAGATTGTGAAGATACACAGGTTTGTCTCGGTATTCACTGTACGCAGATACATTAAGGACGATGAAGACTCTCTGGTAAGACTGTGAAGATACACAGGTTCATCTCGGTATTCACTGTACCCAGATACATTAAGGACGATGGAGACTCTCTGGTAAGATTGCGAAGATGCACAGGCTTGCCTCGGTATTCACTGTACACAGATACATAAAGGACGATGGAGACTATCTGGTAAGACTGTGAAGATACACAGGCTCGTCTCAGTATTCACTGTACACAGATACATAAAGGACGATGGAGACTCTGGTAAGACTGTGAAGACACACAGGCTCGCCTCGGTATTCACTGTACGCAGATACATTAAGGACGATGGAGACTCTCTGGTAAGACTGTGAAGATGCACAGACTCGCCTCGGTATTCACTGTACACAGATACATAAAGAACGATGGAGACTCTCTGGTAAGACTGTGAAGATACACAGGCTCGTCTCAGTATTCACTGTACACAGATACATTAAGGACGCGATATATATATATAAGCATCACCTTCAACTGTTTAGGGAACAGATCACTCAGGCGCACGTGTTACTTTAATCTGGAGTTACCTGCCCCTACCATTACATTAAATGGCCAGGCATACACCAATAGTGGCGGCGTCCTTTGGCATTGGTGATTTGCTTATTTATTCATGAATGTAATTGTCTATTGTAGATTTAATGCACATCAGTTGTTTATTAACTAATTGACTATATGTGCGATAACACTATATAAGGGAAGGTAACTAATCTAGTAGCCATTGTTGGTTCATGCCAGACTTCTTATTGACTATAGTACGCCGAAAAACCAGACTAGTGACTTACACATGCCTCGTGTAAAATCTTCCTGTATCGCTTCTGATGAAGTCGCAAGTACAATCTTGACTCAAATTGAAGAATTATACATGGGAAGAGAAAGGCCGGTATTTACAAATAATCCTAATTACGTTCTCAGTTTTAGAATTATGTAGATTTCATAGTACCTGAACCATGTAATGTAGCCAATCAGAAAATGAACTACTATGAAATTTAGAATAGTCTACAGAATTCTAAGAACGGTGTCAATCTATAACAATTCGTTAAGAACGATTCAAGCAATTTGCGTAAATTACCGACATTCCATGTCCATCGAGAACACAGTAGGGGACAAATGAGTGATTCATTTTACTACTAACCAGGGCAAAAGCTCTTTTTACAAGTCTGTACTTCTGTCGAATTCCCAACACAGTTCAGTCCGCCATGGGCGGGGGCGGGGTCTGTACAGGTTCTCGTTCTCGTCACGTGACTTGACCCGCAGGTGACGTCACAGTTTGACCAAGAAGACCAAACGGACCAACTTCCGTCAACTGAAAGTTAAATTTTTAAACTCAATAGTTGATCAGTGAACCATCGACTATTTAACTCTTTCGCTGCCAAAGGCAATTGTAGGTTTTTGCAAACAATACATTTTAAGGTGAGACAGCTCACGAGCTGTCCATCCTGAAATCTGCATTGTTTGCCACTTAGACATTACATTTTACTACATTTCCTGTTGGACGAAAAATGGAGTCGTCCACTTTTCAACATGGAAAAGACGACGTTGTGAATTTCGGCAGTAAAATAGTTAAAGTAACCCTTACCTTTGATGCATGTAGACGACATTTGACCTTTTTGTAACCAACGAAGTTTGAAAACATTGCCGTGTTTAACTTAATATCAAAACCATACTTTAACATCTCTATTTGAAGTCACACCTGTACGAAATACCCTTATACATTTCTAATTGTTTTAGCCCTCAGACTTTATTTATCAAATACACCTTTGTTTCAGCTCGCAGACTAGATTTATCAAATACACCTTTGTTTCACCTCGCAGACCCTGATTTACCAAATACACATTTGCTTTAGCTGTCAAATTTGATTTATCAAATACACCTTTTGTTTTAGATCTCGGACTTGATTTATCAAATACACCTTTGTTTCAGCTCGCAGACTAGATTTATCAAATACACCTTTGTTTCAGCTCGCAGACCCTGATTTACCAAATACACATTTGCTTTAGCTGTCAGATTTGATTTATGAAATTCACCCTTCTTTATTAGATCTCAGACTTGATCTAAGACTTGATTTATCAAATACACGTTTGTTTTAGCTCGCACACTTGAAATTGCTGCAAATATTGCCAATAGTGCTACAAAGTAAGTGATAAGTAGTTCAACACTAATTTGGCAGTAAATGTTGAAAAACTGTCAATTGGAGACATCAGTCAGTTATCTCCCTTTAATACTCTCTACATCTAGCTAGGTCCTATCATTTGGTTTCCTCTGTTTTTATCATTGGACCTACCAACTATTTGGTCTCCCTTGGTCTTTATCTGACAAGGGAGATAATATAATTATCATTAATGACCCTCATTGAAAGTCATGAAAATGTACAAAATTTGGCTTACTGGGTATGTCTACCAAGTAAAAATGAAGCATAAACGATCAATATTTAGATTTTTATTGTACAGGTAATTGAAATTATTACTAAAACTTTGACTATAATATCTATAATCTGGAGTCTCCGCTCCTTTATACAAGTACTCGGTTTGATTGATTTATGCAAAACGATTGTAACTAGATCTTGAACCACCCTGTACATACAACCGTTTTGCATGAAGCCCTTGTCTTTGTGCATACATACCTAAATCACATAGCCCGCAGAACTTTCTACATATAACTTTAGCATGGTGAATATCGCCACACAGATTTAAACTCGAGCTCAGACGACGGCAGTCGAATGTCGGATCATCGGCACATTGACCTATTTCACTGATTACTATAAAATAGAAACAAGAAAACCGCTGGAGTTTCCATCAAGCCTGGACTACTTTTAAAGGCAGATGAATATTTCCTCCAAGCCTGCTTAACGATTGGAATTATATATAGGACAGATAAAGGTTTCTTTCCTTCCTGCATACGGATTGGAATAATATATAAGGCGCAGACAAACGTCTCCGTCGAGTCTGCATCTCGATTGGAATTATATAAAGAACAGATACAAGTTTCCTTCGCTCATGCATAATGACTGGAATTATATAAAGTGCTGACAAATATTTCTGTCGAGCCTGCATCTCGATAGGAATTATGTAAAATACAGATAAAAATTTGCTTCGCTCATGCATAATGATGGGAATTATATAAATGACATACATATATTTCCGTGTCAAGTCTGCATCAGTATTATAATTATATAAAGGATTGGAATTATATTAAGGGCAGATAAACGTTTCCGTCGAGTCTGCATCAGTATTGGAATTATATAAAGGATTATAATTATATTAAGGGCAGATAACCGTTTCCGTTGAGTCTGCATCAGGATTGGAATTATATAAAGGATTATAATTATATTAAGGGCAGATAAACGTTTCCGTCGAGTCTGCATCAGGATTGGAAATATATAAGAGGCAGCCAAAGATTTCCGTTGAGTCAGCACCAATTTTAGAGGAAATTAATGTCGTCTGCTGAATGTTTATTGCATGTTGGAAAGAGATAAATTAATCCCACCAAAAAGAGAAAATGGCGGCCATTATACTAACCGTGTATACCGGCGGCACATATATTCATGTTGCATCGGTCTGTATGACAGCATTGAAAACAACTAGACTGCCGTTTGACAGCTCGTCCAATAAGGCTGGCACCTTGAACTTGAAAACATTCCTATAAAACAACATTGAAAACAAATAGACTGTCGATTGATAGCTTGTCTTACGATGCTGGCACTTTGGCCTTGAAAATATTCCTATAAAACAGCATTGAAAACAACTACACTGTCGTTTAATAACCTTTAAACGATATGCTGGCACCTTGGCCTTGAAAACATTCCTATAAAACAACATTGAAAACAACTAGACTGCCGTTTGATAGCTCGTCCAATAAGGCTGGAACCTTGGCCTTGAAAACATTCCTATAAAACAATATGGAAAACAACAAGACTGTCGTTTGATAGCTCGTCTTACGATGCCGGCACTTTGGCCTTGAAAATATTCCTATAAAACAGCATTGAAAACAACTAGACTGTCGTTTGATAGCTCGTCCAATAAGGCTGAAACCTTGTCCTTGAAAATATTCGTATAAAACAGCATTGAAAACAACTAGAATGTCGGGAGAAAGCTCATCCAACGATGCTGGCTCTTTGGCCTTGAAAACATTCATATAAAACAACATCGAAAACAACTAGTTTGTCGTTTGACAGATAGTGCATTGATGCTGGCACTTTGGCTTTTTAAACATTCCAATAAAACAATATTTAAAGAAACTGGACTATCTGAAATTAAAAAGTACGACAGAGTGTTCTGGACTTTATCGTGTAATAGTCTGATAGAGTTTATTAGCACTATACTCGTGCTAACTTTCCATTTAACAAACTAGAATATATAATTGAATAGTCTGTCATAGTTAGATAGTACTTTTGTCAGGCTACCATTCCAATAAAACAACTAGAGTATATGGTTGAATAGCCCGTCAGATTTTCCAGGACTAAATAGTTAATAGTCTGTCAGAGTACTTTTGCCATGCTAACATTCCTATAAAACAACTAGAGTATATGGTTGAAAAGCCGGTCAGATTTTCCAGGACTAAATAGTTAATAGTCTGGCAGAGTATGCAAGTATTATGGCCGTGCTAACATTCCTATAAAACAACTGGAATATATAGGTGAATAGTCCGTCAGTGTATGATAGCACTATGGTCGTGCTAACATTCTATAAAAGAAAACCTTGAACTTATAGTTGAAAAGTCTGCTAGCCCTTTGCCAGTAACATTCCGATAAAACAACTGGAATATAAAGTTGAATACTCTGTCAGTGTATGCTATCACTATGGTTATGCTAACATTGTTATAAAATAACTGGAATATATAAGTGAATAGTCTGTCAGAGTATGCTAGCACTATGGCCGTGCTAACATTCCTATAATAAAAACTGGCATATATAAGTGAATAGTCCGTCAGAGTAAGCTAGCACTATGCCCATACAACTGGAATATATAAGTGAATAGCCCGTCAGAGTATGCTAGCACTATGGCCTTGCAAACATTCCTATAAAATAACTCGAATATATAAGTGAATAGTTCGTCAGAGTATGCTAGCACAATGACCATGCTAACATTCTATAAAAGAAAACCTTGAACATATAGTTGAAAAGTCTGTCATAGTGCGCTAGCATTATGCGCATGCTAACATTCCTATAAAACAACTGGAATATATAGTTGAATAGTCCGTCAGTGTATGATAGCACTATGGCCATGCTAACATTCCTATAAAACAACTAGAATATTAAGTTGAATAGTCCGTCAGTGTACTATAGCACTATGGCCATGCTAACATTCCTATAAAAACAACTGGAATATTAAGTTGAATAGTCTGTCAGAGTATGCTAGCACTATGGCCGTGCTAACATACATATATCAAAGGGGCTAACTGCAGATAACATTTGGACATGGATTTACCGATCCCAAAAGTCTAACTTGAACACTTTACACTAGCAATTTGTTAGTTAGCACTTTATATCCATATATTAAATGATAAAGGAGTAAAGCCAAACACTGTAAACACAGTATGATGGTCTATCGATAAACTAAAAGTTGGCATACACATGCGCATCTGCTATCTGGATAGTTTCTGCTTAGCACACCTCCTGGTTTACAATGAATTTTAAGCCGTTTTATTTTTTAATGCAATTAACACATATACATTTCATATCAAAATCACAATAACCTAACAATGATAATTATATTGAGAGTCCAATTTTACTTTCAAAGCAGAAATAAAATCCTGTGTTACCTACATTTTCTTCAGCGTGCAATGACTGAAATATTGTTAAAAGCGACGTAAAACATCATACACACGATTTAATCATTTCTTAGTGTTTAACAACGCATAGGTGAATAGTTTTAAATGCATTGCTTTTGAATTCATTTTAAATCCCAACATTTTGAAAGAGTTTATTGCAGCGGTGTTAAATGACAATTGCACCACTGATATCGGCAATTTATATCGATGGATTTCATTTATAACACAATTATAAACCAATACAAGAGTTAGCGAAATATTTAGTATTGAAACGTTTTATCTTGATAAAAAACAAATGTCATTTAAATAATTTGTTTTATAACTGGGACTTGACTATCTTATTCCGTCTGCTGGGGTTGTTCAGGTTAATTTTGGTTGAGAATTTGATGTATTTACCTAGGAATCTAAAATGAAATACTCTAGTATTCCTGATTTCGTTCCGCTGATAATATATTTTATTCGAAAGGATTTTTGGAAATTACGACGCCTAGGCTCACTATTTAATTATCATTTAAATAATTTGAATGTTTGAGTATATATGTTATCATTGGGACTCATTTATCTTAATTTGTTTTTGAGTCGGAATCGAAAAGTTGCCTTTATTCCATTCGATTTACAATATTTAGGTATTTTCGGCTTCATATGTCAACAAGTTACCGCATTTTGATTTTTAGACAGGAACTATTGGCGGTACAAGATGACCAACATGGAAATTAGCTTGCAACAATCATTTCATTTTTAACAATATATTGCACAAATCATCCACTTTCATTGACATTATGTACGATCTGCAACCACCAATACATCTATATGAAGTCGAAATGGCGTTTAGAAACGGAGAGCTGATGTAGAAAGACAGATGTGAAGTAATTCAATGCCGATATCGTAACACGCCTGTCTAGATTCCGGTCTCAAAATGATGCGTCGTTTCGAAAATTAGCTACTATAGCAATTAGGTCTAAAGAGCCCCTTGCTAAAGCTAAAAACAATATTTAAAACAGTAATTAGATGGATAATCCAACTTAAATTGCCCAATGGCTTTGTAAACTATCACATGAGGAAAGAACGAAATGAACTGTAGATTTTGATATCCCTCTCCACTCGACTTTTTTGTAATAATCAGAATGAATGTTTCAGTATCGTCATAACCACCACGATTATCATCATCGTCATCATCATCATCATTATCATCATCATCAGTAGCATCATTTTCAGCACTATCGTCATCACTATTCCTCTTTTTCTTCTTTTTCCAAACACAAATGGTTATTATACATTTATCTACAATGATAGACTTACCGAATCGGATGCACATCCAAGTTCAAAGGTCAATGAAGCCCCAATACCATGCTGGCGTGTGGAACATTTCTGTAAAAACATTAACTTAATGTTTATGTATAGTACCGGAAAATGTCCAGACAAGTGGCTTTGCATAAATAGGGCTGGAGACAAAATTGAATTCTTAGATCCGAGAACGTATATTCAGCCACGGCCATCGTCATTTATCATAAACAAACAAACAACTTAATTGTTGAAAACTACCCGGTTCTCATGCTTCATATGGCTTCTTTATTTGTGATACAGAAACCGCATTCGACAATCGAAGGTTCCGGGCAGAACATATCGAGGTTTTTTAATTTTTTTGCCGTTTAGCGAGGTTCATCAATCGACTTCATAATCCAATCAATATTTAAATTAATAGACAATGTATTTGCACATTATGCGTGTGATTTAAGTCTGTCCGAATCGACTGTCAGGCTGGCCAAAATAGCCTAAACGATTACTTTTTCGGCTGGTTAGTACAGCCGTAGTAATCGAATCTCGGCTACTCCGGCACTTCATGCACATCATCTTATTAGCGTATAGAGTTTTTGATTGGTTGAATTATTATTAGCATATCGGATCCATGAATTGAGTGAAAATGCCGTTCTATTGGTTTTCAAGGACTGTTCTGATACATGTATGTTCATGGTCCTTTGTAAATTACCGATGAACCAGTCGTGATGATATCCCCGCAACCAGCGCCAGTAGGAAGGATGAACCACTAAGACAATAATTTAACCATCAGCTTTAATCACGCAACTTCTACGGAAACAAGATGTCGAGTAACTCAAGGGAGACAACTGTGTTATTACTATAGGTAAGGGTAAAGTGTTCATATAAAGGAATCCCTAACTAATGTCTATACTAATATACACGCGCGATCTCTTTTTCTTTTGTCAAATCAAATCTATGAAACTCATACTTTGAGTATTGTAGTGAAGTTGACTAAATAATGTTAAAAAGTTATTTGCTATCAATTATCACTAAGCCATGTTATTGTCTATCAATTGTCACTGAGTTATGTAATTGTCCAGGTAAGTGGGGCGCCTCCGAGAACGCTGCGGGCGGGGACACTGTAGCGTGTCACTCACATCAACTGTATTGGACTGTGCATCTGTGCCATAGTCTGTTGAAGGAGTTGACAGTAGTTCAAGCGTATTTGGCGTATCACTCGACGGATATTCTGAACTATCTGGCTCGAGCACTAAGATTTCGGGGGGTTCTGGAATGGGAGTTAGTTGTATGTCGGGAATAGCCATAACATGTTCGATTTCGTCATCACTACAATGGTCCTGTAAGTCCCACGAACCAACTGTAGATGGAACACTGTAACACTCTGCTTCTTTTACCTTATAAGAAGTGGCGCGTAATTGGTCGCCCACAAACTTTTTAATAATGCACCATTCACCATCCATTGAGACAACAAGGTATCTGCTTCGGGCATGTAACTTTGATCTGTCTGATCTAAGATACACTAAATCTCCGACATGAACCGAATCATAACTTGGCTTAGACTTGTTCTTGGATTTTTCACTATGCGGGTGGTTTTTTGACCTTAGTTCAAATTGTTCAGTAATGAGGTCCCGGTCACATATAGGTAATTGCTTGTGAGTAAACTGATCTCTCTGCGTCCACATTTCGCGGGAAGATAAGCCTCTGTTTCTTATTCTAGCATTTAAATGGGATGCAGCAATAATAAGGTTGAGTCCTGTAATCGGGCCACCGCCAGGTACCGATCGAAGAATTTCATCCTCCAATTCACGTATGGCCTTTTCTGCCACTGGATTTTTATTAACGTTCTTTATACGGCCGATTTCGAGACAAATGCCCAAATCTGATAATATACGATCGTCCTTGAGGGCGATAAAGCCAGGAGCTGGATCGACTCTGACTACGCACATGGGGCCACCAATAGGATGAAGTTCCAGGCACATTTGAATGAGAGCATCGCGAAGCGTGTCATGTCTTTCATTTTCTATAAAACAAGCCCGTGTGAATGAAGTTACTGTCTCTCTCACCACTAATATGAGTTGTTTATTGCGTTTTATTACATCTGCAGCCAAACACGTACCTACGCTTTCGGGTGCAATGTCCGTCGTCTGTTCTGCATAGCTGTTTGGAAGAGTCTTTAGAGACGCACACAAATGGCAGGCTGCGCTTACGTGATTTATAGTCTTTGATAAATCTAATGCGTAAAATGATCTCTTCATTACCATCTCTAACTGATGCTTGGAAGGGTGACTAAGTTTTATGTGCATTGCTGTAACGAGACCATCTACTACTGAACGTGGGACGATGATGAGTTCCATAGGCGACGTGAGTGGATCATTCTTTCGCACAACTAACAGGTTGTCCTTGCTTATAGTCGCTACGTTGAGATATCGCTTTATGTCCTTGATTTTGGTGAGTTTTTTTGACGGCCTCGTGCCTTGTTTAAGGTGAGCACACACTCTTCGTAGGTCTGGGCACGATGACTGGATGTCTATCCAAGCGGATCTAGTTGTAAATGGTACTTTTGTTAATGATTTATAGTCGTGTATAGTCCGTACAACAGCCTCCTCCATCTGAACGATAAAAGTACACACTTGGCAACGAGGCTCATCACAGTCTGGGGCATTTCTACTGGCAAAGTCAGAAGGCATATTTGCAGAACCAGATACATGTTGAACGTTTATTTGGTACTGACTCACCGTTGAAAGGAAGGATGTTATACGAGGACTCGTAGATAATTCGCCTCTACATAGCTTCTCTACAGCCTGAACGCACGGCTTACTGTCTGTCAGTAAATTTGTACGTTTAATGGATTGAATACTGTATGGGCTGAAATGCTTAATTGCGGCCGCTATGCAGAGTGCCTCAATTTCGCATGGAAGCCAATTTATCTGATGTTTCCTAAGCTTAGCACTAAAGAAACCTGACAAGTGTAATTTCTCATCCCTGTGTATGTATAGGGTGGCACCAAGCCCCCTCTTTGTGACGGATCCATCAGTAACAATCCAATGCTCGTCGTCAGCCCTAGGAAGCGCGATAGACTGATTGTTAATTAAATGGGCTTGAGCTTTAGAAAACTTTTCAATAAGTTCATCTGACCACACTATACGTTCGTTAGATAGGCGGGCCGAAACCAAGGTTTCGAACTCAGAAAGCATCTGAGAACAGTTCGGTAACACCCTTGAAAGCATTTCGTATGCTCCAAGGAACGATCGAAGGCCCTTCACAGTTTCAGGACGGGAACATTGGGATAAAGTGGCAACGCGATGCGGGGAAGCGGATAAACTTCCTTTTGACCAAATCCAACCGAGAATTGTCGTGCGTGAGGGACAAATGACAGTCTTATGAGCTGACAAACGGATATTACTCTTGTACAAAAGGTCAAGGACGCGTTCCCAATTGCTGGTAACCTCCTCGAGAGAGTTACCTCCACAGTATAAATCGTCGGCTAACTTGGCAACAATGCCATCTTTTGAACAATCACCTAAAACGCGACACATCAACTCCTCCAATGCAGTTTCTGAGCCAGGCATGCCCATTGCACTTTTAACGTAGACGCGTACTCCGCGATATGGTGTCACAACGCCGCAATATTTCATGGAGGCTTTGCTGAGAGGTATTTGATAAAAAACACTTGTAAGGTCAGATGTTATAATGTACTTCCATTGTGCTATATTCCTAAGGGTTGAATCTACATCGGGCATTAATGAGGGCTGGGGTTTACTATAGCGGCCCACATCCGCGAATGCGGTAACGAGTCTAAAGCCTCCATTTGACTTCTTTACAAGAAAGGACGGATTAAGTTACTCAACATTGACGCCCAACTCCTCTGGCTTTTTGAAAACACCGACTTTTTCCAGTTCGTCGAACTTGTCTTGGAGCTGAACAAGTTTACCTTTGGCATAGAGCGGTAAGCGACCCTTCCTTTGAGGGGGCTGGGTTGGACCCATGTTAACAACAGCTTCGAAATGCCCAAAGTAACCATTATAACCAGTAATGTTAGGGTCAAAAACCGAGTCATATTTTTCTAACAGGGATGAAAATCGCCTGATTGCATCAGTAGGCAGGATATTATCAGGGTCTACACTAACAGCTGCTGAAAATGGGGAAGGTGACTTGACATTTCTAGAAAGAGGTGGAAGGCAAGTATGTTCTAGTTCAGTGTTGGGATATGTATCTGCTAATGGGACAGTTTGTGTCACCTGACAGAAATGTTCATGTTTTTTTAGTTGTTGGGGAACCTGAGTGTCATTTAAAACTCTGACCTTACCTCCAACGGCCTCAATAAACCCAGGATGGGGCCAGTTCTCAGATGGACATCTGTCCCTCTGTCTAGACTCAATTGCTAAAGTGCCATCTTGTTCAACGTCTTTTGGGACATCCAGTTCAATATAGCTACCAGGCCATACAACAGTGGCAGCATTGGGTTGTCTTAATACAAATGCTTGGGCTCTGCGAACACTATTAGAATGTGACTGAGGCTTGACTGGGTACCCATAGGTAAATGAATCACGCTCACCTATGAGGATCTGTTGTTTGGAGGGCCTGACAGATATGTCATTTACAGACATAAAGGGAATACCTGCTAAAATGTCAACATCCATGTCATCAACTACTAGGGCCTCAAGGTCAAGGATGTGATTACCCCGGGAAAGTGTTAAGCGTGTTTCACCAAGTATCTTTAAAGGAGTAATGCCGTCGGCTTGTAAAGCGTTTTGGCTACTTTTACTTATTCTTGCGCCAATATAGTTGGCAGTTGAATGCTTTATCATGCTGATCTCAGCCCCTGTATCTAGGGTGACCTGAAGTGGATAATGCTTATGGAATACTTTCATGTAGGGTGATTGTTTAGTACTAACACGGTGAAGTGACGAGACTTTGTGAGTGTGAAATATCTTAGGCTGATCCTGACTTTCCACATCTTGATCTGAGGAGTAATCATCGAAAAAATCATCGGTATCATTGCTATTCATTTGGCGTACACGAGAGAGATATTCGCGATCATCTTCCGGTAAATACTTACAAGCACTTAGAAAATGGTCAAATCTAGGTCGACCTGCCTGTTTGCACAAGGGACATACTGAACGCCTTATTCTACTAGCTTTTGTATACGGAACATTTGCTTTCGAAGAATTAGATGTACCCTTAGGTATGTTTTTGAAAGCGGTTCTAAGGACGCGTGCTTCTGCATATGAATGTGATTCATCAAGCAAGCTATCTAGTGCCTGAGAAATTTCTGGTTTGAGTGATGCTAAGGTATTGGATCTTAACTCAGTACCATATTTCTGTTTGACTAAGTTAGGTAGGTTCCTGTCTATTAGTTTAAGCCAAGTGAGTACAATAAAGTTCTCCATAGAGGGGGAGAGGTCCTCGTCGGTATCGGGGATATCACCATGGTGACGGATGTTACCATCATGTTTCAATAAGTTGTCCTCCACAAAACTACTCAGTCTTTGATAAAGGTCTTCAGGTCTTTCACCAGCTTCTAGAATTATTTTGTCAAAATCGAGAAAGTGTGCGCCCGTAGACTGAAAACCATAATGCAACCTGATGGCTTGCCAGATACCTTTGATAGATGTACAGTTTTTAACAATAGTGTTTCTTGAAATAACTGGGCAATAATTGGCTATCTGGCCGAGAAGCAGTTCTAGGTGTGTAGCTTTTTGCTCCGCTGAGCGTCTACGTGCCTCAGGGACGTCTTCTCCGTCGTTTGTTAGTCCTCGAAGTGGGGTAGTGGAGGTCTTCTTTAACCATGTAAAGCCATCAACTTAAAATGACGCAAAGTTGCGGTCAAGTGACAAAATGTATTGAAGATTCTGTCTCCAGGCTTCAAATGAAGTTATTGACTCTTGTTTGGTAAGTGGTCATTGTTTTGGAGCACGTGAAGCCGCCATGATGCAAACTGACAATCTTAGTTTGGTTTGTGATACTTCTCTGACTGTTGATTCTGTGGTTATGCACCATGCAAATGGTAAAGAGCAGTGCTGGGTTCTCGTTTGACCGCTGCCACCACGCCAGTAGGAAGGATGAACCACTAAGACAATAATTTAACCATCAGCTTTAATCACTACGGAAACAAGATGTCGAGTAACTCAAGGGAGACAACTGTGTTATTACTATAGGTAAGGGTAAAGTGTTCATATAAAGGAATCCCTAACTAGTCTATACTAATATACTGGCGCAGGAGCTTTCCAAAGAGGGAAGCCATTATTACCATTTTGAAGAATGTTGTATGACCCGATCGGGTATCGAACTCTCGTCTTTTAGACAATGAACCGTTCGTGGTTTTATTGAACGAATAGTTAACGCAATGCACGAAGAGTTTGTAACCCTTTTCTACATACAGACGCTTTCTGGCGCATCTGCAGCAGACGACTATAATCAATAATAACACTTTCGTAAGAAGAAAGATTCTATTATTTTTGCTGAGATATGTTCAAAATATTCGGCTGCTGATGTGTTCTATGTGGGAAAGAGTTAAACTAATAACACGTACTTACCTGAGAGCAAGTTGTAGTTGTATTACAGTCATTGATGTTCGTAACGTTACAATGGAAACAGTCAAGGCCACCTGTAAAACGATAAATTATGGGGAAAAGGTACAAGTTGGCGTTTGTGAACAATGTTGGTTCATATCAGCATGCAAAGTCTTATTGGGATCTGTATTTTTCACATATTTTTGGCCGCCACGTTTGGCTACGTTTTGAATTGTGGCTACAACGTGAGCAAACGTAGAGCAACGTGGCTAAAATAGTATCAAACGTGATAAAACATGAACTGAACAGTTTTAATTTTGAACATGTTCAAGACTCGCTGGCGTTTCCCCACAACGTACTACAACGTGGCAACCATTTTGCAACAACGTGGCAACAACATGACGAGAACGTGGTACAGCGTAGTATAACGTAGCAAAAATGTAACATAACGTGAACATAGCGCGTCCCGCCGGTTGATACGTTGAGTTGCGTTTGTTGACACGTTCTGCTGCGCTGTGCTACGTTTTGGCCTCGTTGCTCCCACGTCCATCGTGCCGCGTTATGCCACGCTGTGTCACGATGTGATACGTAGTAACACGTTGTACTACGTTGTGAGCTGCGTTGTGCTAAAGTGTTATACATTGTACGACGTTGTGCTACGTTTCCGCTATGTTGTGCTACGTTTCGATACGTTGTAGTACGCTGTATATGATACGCTCTGCCGCGACAAGGATGTATGATGCGATCTGCCAGAGACACCACATATATACCCCTCCATTTAGGACCTCAAATCATTTGTGTTCTTGGCAAGTGCTGAACCTCTACCATGGATGTCCAACTGGCGAATTCTGCCCTAGCCCAGGACCTAGACATGCTGCAAAAACATATCCATAGGGAGTAGGATAGACGAAGAAGTGGAGAGCGGGCCCCGCGCATCATGTCCTGCAGGGATTGACTCCGGCGACGTGAGGATTTCGGCTAGTACCACCAACTCATAGAAAAGCTTAGGAGGGAGGGTAAGACCGACTTTAAGAACTTCCTCATAGTTGACCCCCTCCTATTCCAGGTACTAGTTGACAGGCTGAACCCAAAAATAAAGAAGAAGGACAGATGGTTCCAGAACCTGGTCCGAAAGTTGCCTTTCTCCGTCACCTTGCCACTGAAGATAGCTACCAATTGCTAATGTACTAATTCAGAGTAGCCAACAACACCACCATTGTCTACAGTGTCAAAGAAGGCTACGCGGTCATCGTAACAGAGTAATCTGAAGAAATCCTCAACAACCCCACTGCTCCAGTGGCGAGCTGCAGCATAATTCTTCAACACCAGGTGGCAGTTTCCACAGGCTGTCGGCACACTGTACGGGGAGCACGTGGCCATAAGAAGGGCGAATCCGTGTACTTTAAATACAAGGGGTACTTCTTCATCGTCCTTATGGCTCTGGTAGACGCTGACGACTGTAAGATCCAGTGAGTCAACGTCGGCTCCCCTGGCTCCTCTTCAGATGTGCAGATATTGAATGACTGTGACCTATGAGACCACATCGTCGGACTGGTGGAGAAAACATTTGGTATACTGGTCAAGCACTTCGGCTGTCTGCTCACCACGTTGAAGCAGAATCCGAGCACGGTCGAGTCCATCGTCCTCTCCTGTGTTTGCCTGCACAACATCAAGAGGGTTATCTACGCACACGTGCACAATGGCCTGGTTGACGAGGAGGACAACAACCAACAGGTTGACAGGACGACAAGGTGCGAACCAAGATGACATGCAACAAGTATTGAGAGGCAACGTCAACAACAGGGCGGCCAAGGAGCAATGCCTCTACCTGAAGCACTACGTCTCCTCACCAGCAGGCAGTGTGGCATGTAGGACCGCATGGTCTGGCTCTGTGCTCTGACTCAGACTAAGTACAATCTTTGTAATTCATAATCCAGTTTCATTGTGAAAATGAGTGAGTCAACGTCGGCTCCCCTGGCTCCTCTTCAGATGTTCAGATAGCAAGTACTGAACACTCTAGAAGTCACGTTTTTCTTCCAATTTTCATGACAATGCATCAAAACTGTTGTCTCCATATACTATTAGCCAAGTAATTAACTCGGTCACGTGGAGTCACAAACTAGATCACAAGGTCACAATTTAGGATAACCTTATGAAGTCACATTTCTCTTCCAATCTTCATGACAAATTAACATTTAATAGACTTTATTACACGTTGACAACAATGCATTGATCTTCACTTCCTATTTACGTTTTACATCGAGTTCATTTTTTTACGTTTACATATTGATACCATTTAATATGTGGTTTCCGAGAAGGGAGAGACACCTTTCATCCCGAGGTCTTGTTATTAAATCAAGGACCAAAACTCTGCTAACCTAGGATTTAATCGTGGTGCGAAAGTCTTTGTGCACAACTTCGTATGCTGAACAAAATTCTTTTGAAGTTTCATGCCTCTAAGTGATATACGTTTTGCTCAGTGTTCGACAAAAGCTCAAATACAGCTATTTCCAATTCATCAAGGGTTTCATGACCTTAGGTGATATAGTTTTTGCTGAGCGCTTGACACAAACTTTTTGCACGGACGCACGGACGCACGGACGTACGTACAATAGCAAATCTAAGACCC
Source organism: Serripes groenlandicus (assembly GCA_031761405.1). Lineage (NCBI taxonomy): Eukaryota > Metazoa > Mollusca > Bivalvia > Cardiida > Cardiidae > Serripes > Serripes groenlandicus. The sequence goes on from JASEVX010000014.1 coordinate 34,998,367, forward strand.
CCCCCCCCCCCCCCCCCCCCCCCAGTTATTATGAATGAAAAAACAAGAAGAATCAAAGACAAACAAATTGTGGGGGCTGCTGTAGCTGCATCCCCATCTTCTTCTTTTTCATGGGTGCCCTTCTGTACAATTTGGCGACAATCTTTTTTCTACTTTGCATATTTAGAATGGAGATGTACCTCGCTCGGAAGTCAAACAAGTAATGATTTGGCTTAAAAAAATTAGGGCAGCCAGCTAGCCAGTGCGTGACTGACATTTGTTGCAGCGTGGCGTCAGCGAGGCATAACCCGACGTTGATATTCGTTGTCACCTGTCAATCGTGTCACAACGGGACTACAACGATGCGACAGCGTGGTAAGCACGAAACGACAACGTGGCATATCTGGCATCCGGCTGAAATTTCCAAATCGTGTGTCATAAACGGGCCATAAAGGCGCGGCCAAAACGCGACACAATGACTGGGGCATTCAACGTGTTCATACGTGGCGTCAACGTTTCTAAAACGTGTTCAACCGTGGCGTCAACATTGCTAAAACCTGATCCAAAGTGGCAGAATGTGGCTAAAACTAGATCTAACATGGCTAAACAACTTGATCCAATGTGGCAGAATGTGAACTAGATGTTTTAAATTAAGATATGTTCAAATTAGCCGGCGTTTCTCAACAATATACTACATCGTGGCTACAACGAAGCAGAAGCGTGACAGAACTTGAGCCCTCCTGAAGATGCATCTTGGTCGACAGACAAGAAAGACAGCACTCCATAAGCATGAACAAATGTAGCTTGCGAGTAAAGAGTACATCATAGTTGCGCGTCCATGAGACAAGGTACAATATGGCATTTCTGAACAGTGTAAGTTTACATGTAGATGAGCCTATATACATCTGCTCCGTATTATCGCAATAAATCTAGACAAGTTAACAGAAGCTTATAACAAGCGTATGTGAGTCATATGCCAACAAACGCCAACTTCTACCTTTTTCGCACGAAGGGTCTCATATCAGTGCGTTCGACCGAATGTTACGCTGGGTCAAATCACGAAGTAGACGTAATTTAATCGCCTAACAAAGTCGGTGAGGCTGTCGTTAGGCAACGTTAACGATCGTAAACTTGTATATTGAATTCTATATATTCTTAACTCTTTCACTGCCGAATTTTACAAAACCAACTCTTCCAAGTTGAAAAGTGAACCACTCGAGTTTTCGTCCAATAGGAACTTAAGTAAAATGTAATGACTAACAGGCAAACAATGCAGATTTCAGGAGGGACAGCTCGTTACGAGCTGTCTCGTCTGAATCTATATTGTTTGCAAAAGCCTTCAATTAACTTTGGCAGCGAAAGAGTTAAAACTGTTGACTTACAGACTCCAGATGTCCACAAACACAACACTAAAACCCCATACAACGTGTACCACCACATCTTGTTTGAAACGTTAATGGTGCACACCGCCAAGACCTTCTGTTTTTAGGACAAAGTCTAATCTTATCTTGTTGTACGTAAACCATCACCTGATATACGTTCTTTTTAAATCATTCACAAAGTCGACACTCCCATGTTGAATATTGGAACACTCCATGTTTCGTCCATCAGCACATTTTGTAAATGTGTATGTCTAAGTGGCAAGCAATGCAGCAATGCATATTTCAGGAAAGACAACTCTTTACGCCTGAAATACGCATTGTTTGAAAAAGCCCTTTATTGCCTTTGGCAACGAAATAATGACTATTTCAAAATTAAAAGGTCAAATACAAATGCAGAACGTATTGACTAGATGATTGGCCCAGTTGTAACCAACATGAATGTGACCGCATTATATCGGTCTGTATAGTGTTTTGCGTGGCTTTCAACATTTTCCCAGTTATATCTCGGCGTTTCCTGGGTAAGTTACCAGTACTTACTGGTCCATTTATCCTGACACCAGCGAGTCAGTCACAATGCTAACCCCACAGGTTTAAGCGCCAAGATGGAAAAGCCATTAATACCATTCTTACCGCGTTTTATGGAATTGTTTCTAAACATATGAAGGTTTCAATTTACAGAAGCAACAGCTACCCTTAAACAGATTATAACAATTGCGGTGTCTTTAAAACACATGTTGAATGTTTACAGTGTATTCAGTAATTACAATAATATAGGCCTCCGGCCCAAATTACAACATACAATCGTGAATATATTACAATAATGAATCGAATGGAAGATTAATTATTTAGCTATTTCAAGATCCCTCCGTTTCTTTGCTTTTTTAACATATTGCGATAAATTTTGCATTTCTATTTGATTATAGACATATTTACTTGTAGGTGATTGTACATCTTTAAAGAACGGCTTGATGTGAACTCGTCTTATATCGTTGAACATGGTGCAATGAAACAAGAAGTGTTCCTCATTTTGGACAAAACAATTAAAACATACTATGAAACCTTTTACAGACTGTCCTGTAATATGCAGCCCCTTTGGAAGATATAATTTTAACTTTTAAAAGCGTTGCAAAACACAATCCAATCTGAAATTGCTTTGGACTGACTATCTGTTGATTGTTTGGTGTTTTACGCCGAACAATTGTTCAGTTATATCACGGAGTTTCCTGGTCCATTACACCAGCCAATTAGTCGCAATGCTAACCCCGCACCCCTCAGCGCCAATGAGGGCAGCCATTATTACCATTGTAAAGTATTTGGTAAGACCCGTTCTGGGATCGAATCCGCAACCTACCGCACCCGAGACGGACGTTCAACCACTACACCATCGATGGGTCGAAATTTCTTTGAATTGACTTGTTGTGCTTGCCAACTATTGCCTACATGGAGCCTGTAGGGCTATTTATATTGACTATTCACTAGTCCTTGACATTATTGTATGCGCCCGTGCAACGGGGAACGGTACACGTTGGCTTGTGTGAACAATATAGATCCAGATCGGCCTGTGTATACGCACAGTCTGATCAAGATCTTCATTGTTTACATATTACTTACTCAAGCGTGTTAGACAAGATAATTTAAAAATGCAGAAATGGCAACTTGTACCTCTGTTCATGCACTGACTCATTTATCTGGCTTGCACATGGCACAGTTTGTAAGTCCCGGATGTTTGAGTTATCAATCATGTACATTTAAGGACTATGCCTTAGATGAAATAACACCTGTTCAATGTTTAATCCTAAACCCAGTCTGTGAATTCTTCTGTTGAGCAGGGACACTATTATTAGTTATTTGGTCTGTTACTGACCCACTACGGAAAAATAGGGGGTCTGTGGAATTTATAGGGGGCGAGGCGTTAACCGAGTCCCCCTATACATTTCAGACCCCCTATTTTTCCGTAGTGGGTCAGTTACAGACCAAATAACTGATTTATTTCATCGACCACTTTTCATGAGCAAATACAATTGATAGTGTTTCATTTACAATACGTCTAGATGAAATTTACGGGTTTTTGGCCCCAAATGACTAGCGTTATGACGTCAAACCGCTGACGTGACGTCATTTTCCTAGTATTCGGTCCCTATGAATTCCACAGACCCCCTATTTTTCCGTAGTGGGTCAGTAACAGTCCAAATAACTAATAATAGTGTCCCTGTGTTGAACAAACAAAGGAGAACATTAAGAGATGAAGTTATACAACAAATCACGCTGGACAAAGTGGGCGGGTCTTTGTTTTGAACAACCAATCAGATTGATGAATGGCGGAACTATTTTCGTTGGTAGATTTTGCAAATCCGTGACCGATTTCACAAGTATTCTTTCGCTATGTTGCTTTTCTCGTGGTACGGCTCATACGTATGTCACGAGTATAGCTTATCTTCTGTGATCTCATTTAATCCCCCGTTCCCACATACAGACATTTTTTCCGATGCCTTTGCCTCAAATGACTATTGAAAACATTACATGGCAAAATGCGAAATTGCTCATGGTGAGCAACACTGTTTTCAATCTAATAAAACTATTGCTCTTTGATTTAATGAGAGGTGAGGTTTTTTGCAAGATGTTTTCAAAGTATTTCTTAATGAAGAAATGGCTTCACAGAACACTTTTGAATTTGGCAATTTTGGGGATGGGGACTACCTAGACCTGGTGAAACTTCACTATACATGGTTTCACCCTTGTTGCAATTATCATCGGGTTGAACTGGAGTTGTTGGAGTCGGTATCTTCCGGTATCTTCGTTCGAATTATCAAACAAATATGAGCGTAAAGAAAGGTAGCCTAAGTGACAATAGAATATATAGGCAAATTAAAATCCGATTTTGTTTTAAATCTCATGTTAGGCCATTTTCAACAGTTTTTCAGATATAATGGCGTTTCGCGAGTGAAATACAATGGGACCTATGTATAAAGACCACCAATGAGAAGACAAAACTCTGGTCTTTGTTCACAGGTGGTCTTTATATACAATGTAATTTATGCAGACAATTACCAATTCGGAAACTAAAGTTGTGGTTGTTATAGACAGGGAATTGCTATTCCAAGGTGGTCTTTATCGCAGGTTTGACTGTACCTGTCATACATCCTTGTGTACACGCGTTGATCAGTGCCGAGTTATGCCAAATACTTTTTAAAATGGTAGTAATGGCCCTCCTTGGGGCTTAGGATTTGGGAGGAGTTGGGAAGCATTGCGACTGATTCTCTGGTGCCGGGATAAATTGAGCAATAGATCATGCTGATCTTGATCTTCGCCGGTTGCAACATCTCGGATGTCGTTTTTTGTGTGTGTTGCATTACTGAAATAATCGAATTATTGAATATTTTGATTGTCAAGAACATTGTCAAGGCTTCCTAAGTATTTCGAGAACCTAGTATATATTATTATTTATCACATAAAGCATGCATCTCTGGGAGTGTCAAAATCCCATTATATGAATATCATATGACACTACTAAATTAGTTTCCAGTCTTACGCTCAAGTCTGTGTTATAATGCGGAAACCAAAAATGAAAATTACGTCACGTCAGCGTTTTGACGTTATAACGTTAGTCAGTTTTGCGCCAGAACCGGCAAATGTGTCATGTACATTTTTTCCCGAAATATGCCTCATAAATCACTTAACGTGATAAATAGAATATTTATTCGTGTTTATTTATTATAACTTTTAAGAATCTCGGTTACTAAGCTGAATATACGCTCGCCGAGACTCGCGGCATATCATCTTTGGAAACTCGTTCAATAAAAGTGATAATAAAAAAACACTCATGAAATATCCTCTATATATATATATATATATATATATATATATACCTAGTAGATCTACAGCCATTAAACCAGAATAACAACAAATAATAACATGTATATGTTTTCAATAGCGAAAAAAACCAAAACAATGGTTAATATTTATGAACGACGTGTTAACAACTTTCAACTAGATCTACCGCATTTTGAATGACATGAAATCATTACGTCAATGACGTCACATCATATCTAAGTGACGTATTATTATGCTCATATTTGGTACCAATGTGACGTAGTCAAAAATCCGTCATGTTTTGTTTTGTTAGTGACAACTGCATGTATTTTCGCCGGAAAATATGCAGGTATATATATATTATAATAAATTTGAATATATACCCCGGATTTAAACTTTGTTGAAAACATTGTTAAAAATGCAAGCCTTTCCCCGGTGGTAGATCTAGATCTAACTTGTTTTTATTTATTTTATGTTTCATACATTTTGATCTCATTCTTTTGAAATGTATGTTAATCAGGGGGCGTAGCTTTGCAATAATCAATGTGTAGGCCGTCTCGTGAGAAAATCAACATTGTGGACTCTGCGTAAAGTATCGACCCGGATCAGCCTAAGCATGTCACACAGGCCTACCCGGTTAGGCACTTTTCGACTCCTGTGAATTTTCTGTTTCAGGAATAACTACTCTTTAGATCCATTCCACTAAGACGGAATGTGTCGGCCGGATGAGTCAGCGCGGACAGCGCAGGCTGATCCGGTCGATACATTACGCATTACATTTTGGGGCATTTTGAGAAAAAATGTGTAGGCACGTGCCTACAGTGCCTAAAGGAAGCTACGCCCCTGTTAAGTCTTCGTGTGTATGTACCTTTAAATCCCCCTTTCCCACATACACCAAATCTGCAGCAGACGACTCTGATTTGTTTTATTGGGGTTTTACGCCGCTTTCAACATTAGTTCAGTTATATCACAGCGACAGTTCACTTATTCATGATCCCTGGGTAAACAAACCAGTACTAGGCTAGAAAATGTGCCTTGCCCAAGGGCACTCCACACTGATGACCGTAGTGCTGCGACTGGGGATCAAACCCGGGACACCCGGTTTCAAATCACCGACGCTAACCACTCGACCACGGCGGTCTGAAAACAGCTTCTCAAAAATATTGAAAATTCCTTTAAATTAAGGTAGAATTAGGGAAAAAGTTGAAAACACTGTGGCAAAAGGAGACATTGTTTATTAGAGGTGTAAGAAAGCGTCTATATGTGGGAAAGGGTTGATAACGCTGTCAACAAACAGACGGAGTTAGCCGCCATGAGCTGAGGCAGAGACGTATGGCTGCTGTCACACAAAGTCCTGGAAAGGTCACACAAAGTATCACATATATATATATATATATATGACTTATCGCTTGAGTCACTAGACCCGTGCTAACGGTCTACTTTCGTTTTATTTTGGTTGCCGGTCAAGGTCAAAGAAGTGTCCTTTAAAATCAGTTCATCACTCGATTTACCCAAACATGCGCCTACAAATTAATTTAGACGACGTGAGATCGTAATATAGTTCTACCAAACAGATAAAACCGTATCTGATGTTGCATTTGAATAGCCACAATCTTCAGTAATCATTAACGTTCGAGGAACTATTTTCTGTTATTTCACTTGGAACATAATCTTACGCGCCATGATTTTGACATTTCTGGTTCCCCAATTTGCGCTCTAATAAATTATGCTACGTAAATAGCATATTGGTTCCCCATCGCGCAGAAGAAGAACTTTGTGGAGGTCAGCATCTGTTGATAAAATCTTTTACCGTGTATTGCAGCTTGCTATTTTTGGAACGTATATTATTGAAGGTATACTTTTCTTTTAGCTACAATAGTCTTTGTTTAAGATGCATACACAGTCTAAGTCAAATGGCAGACATAATGACATGCTCCCATAGTGAGCATTAGTACATTTGTACCCGAAATACCTCGACCTTGTTAACCATAAAAAGTGTTATGTGAAACATTTTCCATTGCCATGGAAACAGTATGATACTGTTTGATTCAAAAATGATAAGTAATTCACCGTGACGATAGTATTTCCCTTATCACCGACATTTGATTGATAAATTGGTTGAGATTCGTGCATCATGCACACTGCTTTAAATATTTTTTCCCCTTGTCATTCCTGCAAGAAAACAGAACAGCAGCAGTTCTTTAGAGACAGGAAAGTAAAACCATGTCTTGTTAAATTCTCATTACTATTTATTTTTCACTTTCTTTTGGTTCAGAGATCTAGATAATATTGCATTATGTCCAACTTATATACACATCTGCAGCAGACGACTTTTAAAAACATAAAATAGCAATGACCCCCTCCCTTTGACACAATGTTTTCAATTCTATTCACAACAACTAAACTTTCATTTATAGAGATTTGACATAATCTTGCCTATTTGTTTTCAAAGTCGTCTGCTGCAGATTTGTTGTAAGAGGGAAAGGGTTATCTCAGATACGCAATTGCCAAACTTTGTGTTGTAGGTACTCAAAATATTGTCTATCTATGATTCTATCCATATAGTGTCTATAAAAAGTTAAGTTGATTTAAATTCAGGTGACTTAAAATATCATATAAACAGGAACAGTTCAGAGAATTAATAATAAAAGAAAGCCCGTTTCCCTTATACATGTACGTCATGCTTTTTGCACATCAGCACTGAACAGTGGACAACATTTGAAAACATTGTTGCAAAAAGAAAAAACTCATTGTTAGCAATTTCTCCTTTTCCCAGATATTTTTTTTTTTATTCTATTCAGTAATTATACTTCAAGTTTATTTCGAGAGACTTCATAATTTTGCCAAATAATTTAAAATGTTGTATGCTGCAGTTTTTTTGTATGTTGGAAAGGGTTATTAAAATACATATATATCTGCACAACAGACCAATAGTTATTTGATCATGAACGAATATAAGTTATGGATGAGTGACTCAAGAGAAAAAGGCCCCTTATCTAGAGCCCTGATGAGTTTTGTAACCTCTTTTCAAACTTTCAAATTTGTAGCTGACTAGCAGACAACAATTGAAAATGTTGTGGACAGAGGGGAATGTTTTAATGATGAGCTTCTTCATCTTTTGCCACAATGTTTTCATCTCTCAGTTTAATTATACTTCGATTTACAGAGATTTTAAAACTATTTGCCTGGGTGTTTTCACACAACTTAATCCTTTCTCTCATGTACACAACATCTGCAGCAGACGACATTGAAAGCAAATAGGCAAAAACATAAAACTAATATTTTAAGAATCTCGGAATTCTCCGTTATTTCAATATTAAAGGGACCCAAAATGTAAATTGTCTCTTTCCCTCATACGACAATTCTGCAGCAGACTACTTTGAGTTTGATCATGTATATTTTGTCAAAAATTGGAAAAATCTCTTTAATTGAATGGATAACATATGACTAAAAAAGGATAACATTGTGGCAAAAGGAGAAATTGCTTGTCACTGTGTTTTCAAAAAGCTGTCTGCTGCAAAGGCATCAGAAAGCGTCTATATGAGGGAAAGGGTTAATTGTCCCTTTGGAGACCTAGACACAACCCTGCTTAAATATTTTCCAGTTTTCCCTTAGAATTGTTTTCAAATTCTTGGAAAGTAGATGAGAGTGAAAGATATTGAGCTTAGAGTTCAAATATGCTTTTAAGAACATAACAACTTCCCCACATACAACAAATCTGCAGCAGACGGTTTTGAAAACATTTAGTCAAAAGTATGGAAACTTTATAAATAAATGAACAATTATGAACCAGTTCCCACTTGAATACTTTAACTCATTGGATGCCTCTGCAGCAGACAACTTTTTGAAAACATTGTAACAAAAGATGAAATTGCTCATAATGAGCAATTTGTTCTTTTGCCAGAACATTTTCAACTCTTTGAAATTATTTATACACTTTCACTTTAAATATAGAGATTTTGCATATTTTTAATTGTTTCATTTTGGAATTTCTATCAATGTTTCCTTTTAGTATGTGTCGTTACCAAAACAATGAGTCCTACAATACAAAAATACAGTTTATTCACATTTTAATGAGTCCTGGCAAATGTAATGAGTCTAGGATTCTAGATGCGCAGCAAATTAAAACACTATGTTTGCCCACATGTTTTTAAAGTTGCCTGCTGAAGATCTGTTGTATGTGGGAAAGGCTTAAAAAAAGTTGAAAACTCTATGTGTGCAATTTCTCCTTTTGCCACAGTGTTATTAAAAGCAGGGTTTATTTTGTTGATTTTGGGAAATATGACCTATTCCCATGGAATTGAGAATGTTTGCATATTTTTTGACAAAATTGAGAACTTTTTCATAAATAATATGCTTCTATGGTACCTGGATATTAAACCTGCCGCTGCGTTGTATGTCTCTGTGAATAGGACGCTTGCATGTAAGGGAAATAACAGTTTTGTTATATTTTCTTCTTTGATTCCTTTTTAGCTCACCTGTGCACGAAGTGCTCAAGGTGAGTTATTGTGATGGCCTTTTGTCCGGCGTCCGTCGTCCATCGTGCGTTGTCCGTCAACTTTTTCTCCTCAGTAACCAGTGGGTCAATTGGGATGAAACTTCACAGGAAGCATCCTCACATTGACCTCACCAGAATTCCTTCAAATTTTTGGGATCCATGCAGAATTCTGGTTTCCATGGCAACGAAATGTAAAAAACTTTAAAAATCTTCTTCCCAAAACTTGTTGGCAGATTTTTAAATAATTTTGTAGAAATGTTCCTTGGATGGCCCTCTTTCAGATTCCTACAAGCCATATTGATTGGTCGAAAAACATGGCCGCCAGGGGGGGGTGGCTATTTTGCCTTATATGGCTATAGTGAAAACTTAAAAAATCTTCTCCTGAAAGTGTCAGGCCGATTTTCAAATAATTTTGTAGAAATGTTCCTTGGATGACCCACTTTCAGATTCCTTCAAGCTATGTTGATTGGTCAAAAAACATGGCCGCCAGTGGGCAGGGCTATTTTGCATTATATGGCTATAGTGAAAACTTAAAAAATCTTCTCCTCCAAAAGTATTTGGCCGATTTTCAAATAATTTTGTAGAAATGTTCCTAGGGTGACCCTCTATCAGATTTTTTCAAGCCAAGTTGATTGGTCGGAAACTATGGCTGCCATGGGGCGGGGCTTATATAGCTAAAGTGAAAAAAAAAAAAAATCAGGTGAGCGATTCAAGGGCCATCATGGCCCTCTTGTTTCTTCCAATGTTTTGTTGAACTTCTGATTGGGAAGTTTTATTGAAAAATTGTTGGAAAAACATACTTTTTGCCATTGGGAACCAATTACCGGCTATAAAAATGACCAAAAAGAAAAACTTGAAAGGTCATCTGCAGCAGAGGCTTCTGAAAGTGCCAGTATGTAGGAAAGGGTTTTAAAAGAAAGCCTATCGAGGGCTTGGCGTGAAACGGTTGTAACTAAAATTGGTATTTTTTTACCAAGGTGAATTACCTCGCCATAAAGTCTTTATAAGCGTTAAATCATTTTTCTTGGTAAACAATGGAAATTTAGGTGCCATTGCTCGTTCTGAGCAATGGCACCTAAATTTGCATTGTTTACAAAAGGGTCAAAATTGCCCCTAAACCAGGGTTTTCAAAATAGGTTTTTAGTTACAACCGTTTCACGCCAAGGCCTCGCTATTATCTAGAACTCTGATAGTGGAAAACACTGGACATTAAACATTTTAAAAATCTGAAGACTTACTGTATCTGCCGCCTAACGCCTTACCTTTTCCCACATATAGACGCTTTCTGACGCCTCTCACAGCAGATGACTTTTGAAAACATTGTTGCAAAAGAAGAAATTGTTCATAATGTTCAAGCATTTTCTCCTTCTGCCACAATGTTTTCCAACTCTATTCAATAATTAAACTTTGATTTTAATAGAGATTTTGATTTTCTTTTGTCAAAGTCGTCTGCGGCCAGATTTTTGTGTATGTGGGAAAGGGTAAAATTGTCTGTTTCCTTATGATTTCAGAATGGCCCAGTTGCTGGCTCACTCTGCAGGCTCTGGATCCAATATTGGCAACACAGTATGTACTGAAAATTATTCATTAATAAAGTGAAGTTTAAGGACATTTACAGCAGACGCAGGAATCCGACGTGGTCGAGTGGTTAGCTTTGGGGATTTGAAACCGGGCATCCCGGGTTCGATCCCCAGTCGCGGCATGACGGTCATGGTGGAGTGCTATTGGGCAAGGCACATTTTCTAACTTAGTACTGGTTTGTTTACCCAGGGATCATGAATAAGTGAACTGTCGCCGTGATATAACTGAAATAATGTTGAAAGCGGCGTAAAATAAAATAAATCAATACAGCAGATGCATTTTGACGCATCAGCAGTAGAGCAATTTTGAAAACATTGTGGCAAAAGGAGAAAAGTGCTTATAATTAGCAATTTCTTCTTTTATAAGAATGTTTTTAATTAATTATTATTGACTGAGAAATTATACTTTCTTTTAAGGAGATTACCATATATTATCACATAACTTGCGCTCCAGGAATGACATAAAGCAGTGACATAAATATCATATGTAACTAGTTACATAAATAGCCGACTCACAGCACGTATGTGACGTCACTCCAGTGTGACGTCACTTTAAATGACATCATAGTGTTTATAATTGTTCTGAATTTCGGCATTTATTAAAAATATTGTTTAAAGAGAATAAATCTAGTTAAATGAAATGTTATAAGTGCCTTGTTGCTAATTTTGTATACAATCAAAAGGTTATTAATGGGCACTACTTTTTACAGTGCAAGTATGCATTTGAACTTCGGGGTGAACTTCGGTCACTGTTTATATTAGGACGAAGAAAGATCGATTTAAAGATTGAAAACAATCTTTTTATGGTGTTATGTGATAAATAGAATCTTACATTCGTGCTTATTATGTCTCCCCCTGTATACAGGGGAGATATATTGTTTTTGTCCTGGGCGTCTGTCTGTCCTTCTGTCTGTCTGTCTGTCCGTCTGTCCGAAATCGTGTCCGCTCCATATCTCCAAGACGGCTTGAAGGATTTTCATGAAACTTGTGTCAGATGTTCACCTCATGAAGGCGATGTGCAGAACCCATGTCCCGACCATACAGGTTCAATGTCAAGGTCAGACTTGAAGGTCAAAGGTTTGAGCCTTAATTTCGTGTCCGCTCCATATCTCCAAAACGGCTTGAAGAATTTTCATGAAACTTGTGTCAGATGTTCACCTCACGAAGGCGATGTGCAGAACCCATGTTCCGACCATACCGGTTCAAGGTCAAGGTCAGGCTTGAAGGTCAAAGGTTTGAGCCTGTTTTTCGTGTCCGCTCCATATCTCCAAAACGGCTTGAAGGATTTTCATGAAACTTGTGTCAGATGTTCACCTCACGAAGGCAATGTACAGAACCCATGTTCCGACCATAACGGAGTTATCTCCCCCTTGTTCAATATTTTAATAGTGTAAACTTTGTCCAGAGCAGAACTCAGAAACTACTTGAAGGAATTTATTGAAACTTGAAACATAGATAGATGGCAATGTGAAGTTGTGCACCTTGCAATAATTATGAGTTATCTCCCCCTTGTTCAATATTTTAATAGTGTAAACTTTGTCCAGAGTAGAACTCAGAAACTACTTGAAGGAATTTATTGAAACTGGGAATTTAGATAGATGGCAATGTGAAGTTGTGCACCTTGCAATAATTATGATTTATCTCCCCTTGTTCAATATTTTAATAGTGTAAACTTTCTCCAGAGCAGAACTAAGAAAGTACTTAAAGGAATTTATTGAAACTTGGAATATAGATAGATGGCAATGTGAAGTTGTGCACCTTGCAAGAATTATAACTCTGGGCTACTTCGTTGCAAAGTTATCTCCCCTTGTTCAATATTTTAATAGTCATTGACAAACTGCAATGGGGAGACATATGTTTTTTCATAAAAACAACCTTTCTAGTTTGATATTGTGTTTATGAAACTCGTCGACTGAAACGAATATGACGCTCGGCAGAGCCTCGTGTCATATTATTTCAGTTGACTCGTTTCATAAAAACAATAACAAATAAGCACTCATGTAAGATCCTCTATATATGTTTGCCTTTATGTTTATAATGTAAAGTCTTGGGCTTAAGATTTGTTGTATGAGGGAAAGGATTGTAGCATAAGAGCCAGTTTACCAGCTCATAAGCATACTGGCTTTCTCATAACTCCTCCATATGAGAAATGTTACTTTTCAATAACAAATTTTAATCATCAGGCCATGAAACCTTTTCTACCATCTGTAGATATATATTTATCACATGACAATGCTTGTATCCCGTGTAATATACCCATTACGTATTTCTTTATATACAACGTGCGTAATATAACATGACCTAATACTAGGAAAAAATGACGTCACGTCATCATTTTGACGTCATACGTTAGTCAATTTGGCGCCAAAACCTGTAAATTTCATCTAGAAATATTGTAAACGTTAAGTACTTTTTTATCGAAATACGCCTCATAAGTCACTTTATGTGATAAATATAATATCTCATGAGTGTTATTTATTATACCTTTTAATAAACTAAGCTGAATATCACCTCGGAATAATTATTTGGGGCATTGTTATACGGTTTACTGACGAAATTAAAATAGCTTTGGAAAACCCGATTTTCTGTGTGTGTTTCGTCATGTGATAAAAAGAATCTGACATTCGTTGTCATTTCATAAACAGTTTTATTAAACTCGTCCAAGATATTTGAAAAAAAAATCTTGAACTCGTTTAATAAAGCTTTATATGAAATGACAACTCATGTCAGATCCTATATATATGTATTCAAACATTCGCAACACTCAGCAGACAATGGATGAAAACATTGTGGCAAAGCGAAGAAATTCCTCACAATGAGTAAATTCTCATTTTGCCTTAATATTTTAAACTCAATTCAATAATTAAACTGCAACTTCCTTGTTTATTATGATTTTTCCAATATATATTTGTCAAGACAATTTTAAACGTCACATGCGGCAGATTTGCTGTATGTATAGAAAAAGAGGGAAAAATAAATTAAATTATTAATATATCTATAGGTGCTACCTATTTACGAAAAAAACAACGCAAGATAATTATAAACAAAAATTAAAGAGCATACTTTGGCCATAAAAAAGGATTTATAAGTAATTGACTAGACAATAATAATGTTAATGTCATGTTTCTTGCATTATTAAAACATATTTGGAATTCGTATTGATGTTGTCTATTATTTGAACAGAAAATTATAATGAACGAGGTTAAAACATGAGGGCCAAGATGATCCTTAATCGATCGCCTGCATTATGGCAAAGAAGCAAATAAATCGGCCCTTTTCTGATGCCACCTGGCGACTGCCTTTTTCAACCAGTCAATATGACTGGAACAAATTATGTAAGGGGTCACATTTATATTATTATAAGTGATGTCTATATGAGATGAACCCTGTTATTCCTATCCCACATATCTGCAGCAGACAACTTTGAAAACATCTAGATATCATAATTAAGGAAAATCTATAAGTGAAATTAAGTTTATGTATTGAATCAAATTGAAAATATCGTGGAAAAAATAAGGAACTGCTCATTTCTCAATTTCTCCTGTTGCCATAATGTTTTCAAATGTCATCTGCGGCAGTGGCAGCAGAAATCGTTTATAAGTGGGAAAGGGTTACAGGTTTTTTTTACCTTATATAATAGGGGCCGTTTAACGGCCCCTTCCCCTCGGTAAATAAGCATAGTTTTTCCCCTAAAAATATAAATTCCCCTCCGACAATTTTTTTTTTTTTATTTTTTTTCATATTTAACTTTTGAACATTAGCTTAAATCTCATTTATCGATGCAATCTTCACCAGAACACCATGGACCTGTTTTATTCGGGGTTGGTTCTGTGTGTTATTTGGCTAATGCATTCTGAGAGAGCTTTTTCCTTTTTCCACAATGAACAGAATAAAATTTGACTGGAGGTGTAGGTTTGGTACTGAAATACTTGATATTTTGATGAGAATTAAAGTTGCTGATGTTGCCCTTAGAGAAATGACCCAAAACCTGCTGTGACAAGATGGTTGTTGTCTGGACTAAGACAGAAAAGACCCCATACTTTGCCATATGGAGCCAGAAATTGAAACACAGTGTCTAGAATATGCTGTATATCTGACAGTCTCAGCAGCTTCTTTGCACAGCATGTTTTGGACCATGTTAACATTACATTCATGATTGACCATAACAGTGTAGTGCACTATTGTAGTTCACATTGTGTTGCATAAAATTAAAATTCTAATAAGTTCTCAAAAATGAAAGTTGTTTTCTCATTTAGCAAGTAACAAAAAATAGCACTTGCGAAAAAATGCAAGTAGAAAATCTTGCTAAATTCGACCCTTGACAGTGGTATAGTTTGAGTGAACTGGATTATGACAATCTAGTGGAGGAGTTCAAGAACATGAAAAATAGAGAGATGGCCTTGTAATGATAAAAGTTAAACATGCACATTATACTAGTTCACAATTTTTCCCCTTTTTCTTCTAAAACGCCGCAAACTTTTCCCCTTCTCAAAGGCCCCAGGCGCCTTGCCCTTTTTCAGAAAAAAAACCCTGGGTTAATATTTAAACTCCCAGTTTTTCCAAATGTTGCAATTTTAGGTAAATGAGATTGTGTCTGTAGTCACTGTTTAACCCTTTCCCACATATAGACGCTTTCTGAAGCCTCTACAGCAGGCGGCTTTTTGAAAACATAGTGACAAAAGAAGAAATTGCTAAAAACCAAGCAATATCTACTTTTGACACAATGTATTCTACTTTTGGTCATAGGTTATCCATTCAATTATAGAGAGTTTCTATTTTTTGACAAAATATTTTCAAAGTCGTCTGCTGCAGAATTGTCGTATGAGGGAAAGAGTTAAACCTTTTCCTACTTGTAGAATCATGTTGACACATCTGCAACCGACGACTTTTGAAGACAAGGTTTTCTGCTGCAAAAGGAGAGGCATGAGAAAGCCTCTGTATGTGGGAAATCGTTAACCCATTCCCTCATATTAACGCTTTCTGACGCCTTTTTGAAAACATAGTGACAAACAATTTCTCCTTTTGCCACAATGTTTTCCACTTTTAGTCATATGTTATCCAATCAATTATAGAGATTTTCCATTTGTTGACAAAATCTGTTTTAAGTCGTCTGCTGCAGAATTGTCGTATGAGGTAAAGGGTTAAAATTACCATAAGGAAAATACCTTTACCTTTGGAACAATTTGGACCATTAAAATTGTTCATGAAAAAGCTGTCCATGCGACCTTTTCAATATATTTATGCATCAGACAATTATTTGCAAGATGTAAACCCTTTCCGATTTGCGGACACATTGTGATGCGTCTGCAGCAGATGATTTTGAAAACCTAGTGTCAAATGAAGAATTTGCTGAATGAGTAATTACTTCTTTTGCCGCAATGTTTTCAACTCTATTCAATCGTAATACTTTTATATATATGTATAGGGATAGTGCATATTTTTTCCCAATGTTTTTAAAGTCCTGCTTTGGCAGTGTGATATAAACGGTATAATTTCTCCTTTGTCTGCTTGACCATAACATTTCCTAAATAATCTGCGAATGGCATAGACCTTTCCCACGTACAACACAGCTGCTGCAAATGGATTTTAAAACATGTAGGAATTTCCAAAATAATCTAGAAAAATGTATAAAATTAATGGAGTTTGATAATTGAATACAGCTGAAAATATCGTTGCAAAAAGAGAAAATTGGTCATCATTCTTTTATTTCTCCTTTTGTCAAAGTGTTTTTAACCCTTTCCCTAATACAACAATTCTGCAGCAGACGACATTGAACATATTTTGTCAAAAAATAGAAAATCTCTATAATTGAATGGATAACCTATGACTTAAAGTGGAAAACATTGTGGCAAAAGGAGAAATTGCTCGAAAAAAATTGTGTGTACTTACAAGGGAGGCCACCGTGGAAAACCTGTTTAAATCAATTGAAGGGAGAGAAATCTTGTTTAACCCCCCCTGTGTTCAGCCAAGTTTAAACACATGAGGTAGAGTGAGTTATATAGTACATGGACTGAGCATTAAAAGTGTGCGTGTGTGTAAATTTTGCCGGCCTTTTGTTAAGTTGTGTGGATTATTCGTCCTCTGGGTTTGACAGTGAATGGTGATACAGTGTGGTTTACAAAGTTGAATTGAGTAGTTAATTATGAGTAAAACAACAGACAAAGAGGTAGGTGAAAGTTGTACCTTTGTTTTGTATGTGTAGACAGTACGTCAGTTGTTTAATATTGATCCAATTTACCTGATCAATGCATGTTGAGTCTTTGTTTTTAGATATTTTTTGAAATTCCAAAAGGTGTATACATATACTGGATTAGATTTTGATTTTTAGTTGAATGCTTTAACCCTTTCCCTCATACGACATTTCTGCAGCAGACAGCTTTGAACGTATTTTGTCAAAACATGGAAAATCTCCATAATTGAATGGATAACCTATGACAAAAAGTGGAAAACATTGTGGCAAAAGGAGAAATTGCACGTTTTGTGCAATTTCTTCTTTTGTCACTATGTTTTCAAAAAGCTGTCTGCTGCAGAGGCATCAGAAAGCGTCTATATGAGGGAAAGGGTTAATTAAGTTTCATCACAGTCATTGAAATTGACTTTTAAAATTCACTGGTCTGAAAAAGCATATATGTATTTTAAGTGTTATATTTAATTTAACACTGGCCATCAGAATTTTTTTACTGGTCTGAAAGTTAATGACCATAGATATAGCACCACTGCTAAATTCGCAGACTGCCACCAAATCATTACTTGATATTGATAAAGTTACGTATGGGGTTCCATGTTTGTATTGATCGGCTCTTGCATTTCACATTCACTGATAGAGGAACATTCATTTAGGTGAACAGACAAATTATTACCGTGCCTATCAACGGATTTAAGGTATTTTAAAATTTCTGAAATTATTGCTAAATGTTTTGTTAAACTCATGCATTTTAATTGTTTGTGGAATTTTTGTTATTTTTCATTCTTGCTGATGGATAAAGTGTACATTTGATGTTTGCTTTGTGAAGTCAGAGTGGACATTCAGTATGAGTGTAAAAAAAAAAAAGTCATAAGGAAAATAGTAAATTGGTTCGTTTGCCATAATATCACCCTTATTTTACTGAACAAACCCAATGTTGTGGGTACTTGAAAGATTCGTCAGGCTGAGGAGATTCTTTTGAGTACCCACTAGGTAGGGTTTGGGATACAGATATGGATTTTATAACATGAAATAGGCTGCATATATCTTAAAGCACTGTTTATATATTCTTTTGTTGTATTTTAACTCTTAACAATATACAAACGCTCTCTGACACTACCAGCAGACGATGTTTGAAATCATTGTGGCAAAAGGAGAAATTGCTCATCATGAGAAATTTCTCCTTTTGCCACAATGTTTTTAACTTTTTTTCCGTAATTATTCAATCATTATTAGAGATTGTCCTTATTTTCAGAGTTGTCTGCTGCAGTTTTGTTGTATGTGGGAAAGGGTTACATAGGTGGGTTGAGTGCTCATTACAAATATACGACAGAACTGCTGTTTCAATGTTAGTGTATTCTAAAGCTTGCTGTAGTGTAGGTTTGTCCCATGCAGTTGAAATAGCATTTGATCTGTAGGACGTAATTTTGCTGAAAAGCGAGAGATAAAATTGGAAGGATTTCAAAAAATATTTTATTCAGTACTGCAGCAGTTCTTGTGGCCTATTGCCAATAGGAACTGCTATTCCATTATTTCCTGAAACCTTTAGTCTTGATTAAGGCTTGATTGTATGCTTGGATTACAAGTCATGCATGTAAAGAGACTAGTTATAATGTTTGAAGGTCATCCATTCTGACAAGTGAATTTTCTGTTTTGTGTATATTGCATAGCCAAGGTCAAGGTTGTTTGTGTATATGTATGTAACAGCTGACATTGAGAAATATTTTGCTAAAAATAGATCAGTGGTCGCCAATAACTGTTGCAATCAATAGACTGGTATCTCCCATAGACTGTATCTCCCTTTTTGATATCGTTTTGATATCGTTTTGATATCGGGAAAACTACATACAATTTAAACCAATATAATTAATAGAATTGAATGATTGTAATCCATGATATATATAAAGGTACAAGTTTAGTTTAAAAAAATCCGGAAATTTACTTTACATTTATAGCATTCAACCCTTCCCATATATTAACCCTTTCCCTCATATAGACGCTTTCTGACACCTGCAGCAGACGGCTTTTTGAAAACATAGTGACAAAAGAAGAAATTGCTCAAAACAAGCAATTTCTCCTTTTGCCACAATGTTTTCCCCCTTTTAGTCATAGGTTATCATGCAAATTTATGTTATATTTATAGCATTCAACCCTTCCCATATATTAACTCTTGCTTTTACAGTTAACCCTTTACTTAATACAACATGTCTACAGTAGATGACTTTGAAATGATCTTGAGAAAAATATGAAAAGAACCCTTAAGTAAAGTTTAATTTTAGAAAAGTGTTGCAAAATGTTTTAATTATTCATAATGAGCAATTTCTGCTTAATATATGCATAAATGATTTCAAAGGTCGTCTGCTTCAAACGTCAGAAAGCGTTCATTTGTGGAAAGTTGACCTTTTTGCTGAAAGTACAGAAGAATTCTGGTTCATTAACCCCTTCCCACATACAACAAATCTGCAGCAGATGATTTTGGAAAGTATTTGCAATAATGTGAAAAATTCTACTATGATAATTGAATAAAGTTGAAAACACTGTGAGCAATTTTGAGCAATTTCCCCTTTTGTCACAGTGTTTTCAAAAGTTGTCATCTGAAGAGGCGTCAGAAAGTGTCTATATGTTGGAAAGGGTTAAATACATGACAACTTTTAATAACATTGTTGAAATGAGCAAGTCCTACCTTTCCCATAATAATTGAAACAGTAACAATTTGTATATGCAGCAGAAGAATATATAGAAAACATTGTGGACGAAAAAATAAAGTAATATCTCGGACATTTCGTGAACTAGCCATATCGCTTTTAGCCTTTAGTCAATCGAGAGTTATCGCTCTTTAATTATAGAATTTACCTAAAATTGGTCTTATCAGCTCAATAACTTTAGAAGCCTTTATCCAATCATAACCAAATTTGGTCAGAATGTGTACTGGCATAATATCTTGGACAAGTTCGATAACTAGCAATATCGCTATAGTCAATCGAGAGTTATCGCTCTTTAATTATAGAAATTACCTAAAATTAGTCTTGTCAGCTCAATAACTTTAAGAGCCTTTGTCCAATCATCGCTTTAGTCAATCAAGAGTTATCCCTCTTTAATTATAGAATTAACCTAAAATTGGTTCAAGTCGATAGAGAGTTATTGCCCTTTATAGAAATTACCTAAAATTGGTCTTGTCAGCTAAATAACTTGTGAAGCCTTTATCCGATCATCACCAAATTTAGACAATATATGTTGATGGGTAGAATACCTTGGTCAGGTTTGATAACTTACAACGTTATCTAAGTCACTACACAATTATGTCCCTCGAAATGGCCAAAACTGTACTAACAGTGTCCGCTCTCTAAGTTTGGCTGACGTCCAACCAATTATCATTATACTTGGTCTCAAAAACATAGGATGGGCGTATTGACTAGGTTTGACGTTCTTGTTCATTTATATCATTGCATTTTCTGGGTATGATACCAGTACTACTTGTCCATTTATCCCGACACCAGCCCGTCGGTCACAATGCTAACCCCATAACCCTGAGCGCCAAGAAGGGCATCCATTACTATACCATTTTTAGCTCGCCAGTACGAAGTACAGGAGAGCTTATGTGTTACCCCTGGCGGCGTCGGCGGTGGCGTAGACACCTAGGTTTAAGGTTTGTGTTTAAGGTTTTCATTTGGGTTTTAAAGGTTTATACCTTTAGCAACCATTTGTCATCCATCTACGCACACCACTACACCCGTCCTGGCCCTGGGTCAAGGTCAAGGTCATTTCTACTTGGTTCTACTTGGTTCAGTTACAAGGTTTAAGGTTTGCGTTTAACGTTTAATATATTTAGTTTATACATTTAGGAACTATTGGTCATCCATCTACGCACACCACTACACCCGTTCTGACCCTGGGTCAAGGTCAAGGTCATTTCTACTTGGTTCAGTTACAAGGTTTAAGGTTTGCGTTTAACGTTTAACGTTTAACATATCACTCTGCAGTCACTATCATGACATTGATTGGTTTCATATTTAGTTTATACATTTAGGAACTATTGGTCATCCATCTGCGCACACCACTACACCCGTCCTGCACCTGGGTCAAGGTCAAGGTCATTTCTACTTGGTTCAGTTACAAGGTTTAAGGTTTGCGTTTAACGTTTAACATATCACTCTGCATTCACTATTATGACATTGATTGCTTTCATATTTAGTATATACATTTAGGAACTATTGGTCCATCTACGCACCCCACTACACCCGTCCTGACCCTGGGTCAAGGTCAAGGTCATTTCTACTTGGTTCTGTTATATGGTTTAAGGTTTCTGTTTAACATATCACTCTGCATGCATTATTATGACATTGATTGCTTTCATATTTAATTTATACGTTTATGAACTATTGGTAATGAATCTACGCACACCACTACACACTTCCTGACCCTGTGTCAAGGTCAAGGTCATTTCTACTTGGTTCTGTTACAAGGTTTAAGGTTTGCGTTTAACGTTTAACATATCACTCTGCATTCACTATTATGACATTGATTGCTTTCATATTCAGTTTATACATTTAGGAACTATTGGTCATCCATCTACGCATACCACTACACCCGTCCTGACCCTGGGTCAAGGTCAAGGTCATTTTTACTTGGTTCAGTTACAAGGTTTAAGGTTTGCGTTTAACGTTTAACATGTCACTCTGCAGTCACTATTATGACATTGATTGGTTTCATATTTAGTTTATACATTTACGAACTATTGGTCATCCATCTACGCACACCACTACACCCGTCCTGACCCTGGGTCAAGGTCGAGGTCATTTCTACTTGGTTCAGTTACAAGGTTTAAGGTTTGCGTTTAACGTTTAACATGTCACTCTGCAGTCACTATTATGACATTGATTGGTTTCATATTTAGTTTATACATTTACAAACTATTGGTCATCCATCTACGCACATCACTACACTCGTCCTGACCCTGGGGTCAAGGTCAAAGTCAAGATCATCCTAGTTACACTTTGTTTTGAGGCAAAAAATATGGACAGCACCCCTAGGCGAGCTCCATTGTCATCTGACAATTCTTGTTAAGTCTTAGGTATGACCCTTGCCTCACCCTTGGCATAAGCGTTATTGTTATGAGTAATTTCTCCATTTGCCACAGTATTTTCAAAAGTTGTCTGCGGCAGAGGCGTCAAATTGGGAAGGGTTTAAACAGCTTATTAAAAGT
The DNA here is from genome assembly GCA_031761405.1 of Serripes groenlandicus. Classification (NCBI taxonomy): domain Eukaryota; kingdom Metazoa; phylum Mollusca; class Bivalvia; order Cardiida; family Cardiidae; genus Serripes; species Serripes groenlandicus. Next base: position 35,021,003 of record JASEVX010000014.1, read on the forward strand.
TTTCTGATGATTACATGTTAAAATTTGTCTCCATCAGATACATGATTATATAGCAGACAACTATTGGTAGTCGAAGTTGACTTAACCCTTTCCCTCATACCACAATTCTGCAGCAGATGACTTTGAACATATTTTGTCAAAAAATAGAAAATCTCTAAAATTGAATGGATAACCTATGACTAAAAGTGGAAAACATTGTGTCAAAAGAAGAAATTGCTTGTTTTGAGCAATTTCTTCTTTTGTCACTATGTTTTCAAAAGGCTGTCTGCTGCAGAGGCGTCAGAAAGCATTTATATGAGGGAAAGGGTTAAGTCTTTACCTCATAAAACTAAGTAATCTGCAGAAGACGACTTTGAAAACATTGAGTGAAAAATATGGAAACTCTCTGTAGATAAAAGAACAATTATTGAATAATTTAGAAAATTTTGAGGCAAAATGTGATTTCTCCATTTGCCAGTGTTTTCAAAAGTCGTCTGCTGCAGGGGGCGTCAGAAAGCTTCTGTATGTTGGAAAGGGTTAAACTCAAATCAATAAATATAAGTGTATCTATTAGGCATTGACCTTTTCTTTGGATTGACTGCCTCGATGGTGTAGTGGTAGAGTGTCCGCCTTTGTTGCAGGAGGTTGTGAGTTTATTTAACGTCCGGGTCATACCAAAGACTTGTAAAATGGTAGTAAATGGCTGACTGCCCTCCTTGTCTCTCAGGGGTGCCTTGTAAGCATCACGACTGACTGGCTGCTGTCAGCTAGGATAAATGGACCAGTAGAACTGGCAACTTACCCAAGAAACGCTGTGATTTAACCCTTTCCCGTCCTCATACGACAATTCTGCAGCAGATGATTTTGAACGTATTTTGTCAAAACATAGCAAGTCTCCATAATTGAATGGATTACCTATGACAAAAAGTGGAAAACATTGTAGCAAAAGGAGAAATTGCATGTTTTTTGCTATTTCTTCTTTTGTCACTATGTTTTCAAAAAGCCATCTGCTGCAGAGGCGTCAGAAAGCGTCTATATGAGGGAAAGGGATAACTGAACTTTTTTTGAAAGTGACATAAAACACTAAGCCATCAATTTTTTCTGGCTTAATAATAATGGCAGAGTAACCTTAACAGCAGTTTTTCCACTTACAGGACCTGACTATAATTAATTACACCCTTTATTTGTTACTTGCAGCTATAAAACTACTATACACCTCACTCTAATCATCTAATGATAGCCTCTTCCAAAAAGATGAACCCATGTATCTATTTACCTTTTTCTCTGGCAGAGAATATAATAATGACAGAGTGACCTTGACCCCAGTGTTCCACTCCCAGATCACGACAACAATTACACGTCCTATTGTTGTTACCTGCTGCTTTAAACCTTCTATACACCTAACTCAAATGATAGACTCTTCCAAATACAAGGACCATGTAGCAAACAACAGAAGTTTTGGCTTTTAACTTTTGCACAAAGTAATTGAGATGAAGATTTTCTTACAAAAAAGACATTCTTTTTCTACAAAATTTCTGTGATTTCTTATAACTTTCTTTTGGAGCTGGATTAAGAGGGATTTATCACATTCCCTCCTGCAAACACTTGTTGATGCATTTCATTGCATTTTGTGGTAAAGGTAAAAATTGCTCAATGATCTATTTCTCCTTTTGCCACAATGTTTTCAACTCTTTTCAATAATTTAACTACTATTTATTGAGATTTTCCCTATTATTACCAAGGTGATTTAACCATTTCCCTCATATAGACGCTTTCTGACGTCTCTGCAGCAGACGGCTTTTTGAAAACATAGTGACAAAAGAAGAAATTGCTCAAACGAGCAATTTCTCCTTTTGACACAATGTTTTCCACTTTTAGTCATAGGTTATCCATTCAATTATAGAGATATTCTATTTTTTCACAAAATATGTTCAAAGTCGTCTGCTGCAGAATTGTCGTATGAGGGAAAGGGTTAAAGCAGACGGCGTTTTGAAAACATAGTGACAAAAGAAGAAATTGCACAGAACGTGCAATTTCTCCTTTTGTCACAATGTTTTCCACTTTTAGTCATAGGTTATCCATCTTACAAAATACGTTCGAAGTCGTCTGCTGCAGAATTGTCGTATGAGGGAAAGGGTTAAAAGGCGTCTGTTGCCGATTACGTAGTTGTATGGGGGAAATGGTCAAATGGAAGTATTTCCCTGATAAGTCTATACATTCCCTGCATGCAGCAGCAGAGATTAATTTCCAGAGCACTATTCATATCATATCGGTAAATATCGAGTGAGTGTATGAAAACCAAGTCTGCTGTTCTTAAAATGTTTTCTGATTGAAAAATTATCTTGACATCATCTTGATATATTTTTCTGAGAAAGTTTCCTTTGATAAGCTGGTGGGGATTAACGCATATTCGATTAGGTCGGCTGGTGCAGAATCTGGATTGTCGAAATTCAAAGAGGGAAAAGTGTTAATTGTATAGAGGTGTCAGTTAGTAATCTATGACTGTGTGTGTGTGTGTGTGTGTGTGTCTGAGATGGGATCATTCCAGAAACGATTTGTCAGTAGCTTAATTGGAGTTCTGTTAACTGCCAGTGATACTAATAATAATTTTCTTTTCTTTTCTGAGAAAGTACCCTCAATGCATATTCTATACATTCGTTGTCTGCTGCAGAGTCTGGATTGTCGAAATTCAAAGAGAGAAAAGTGCTAATTGTATGAAAGTGTCAGATGGTATATATTACTGGTGTCTGAGACAGAATCAGGATCATTCAATAGCAATAATGGAGTTCTGCTAGACGCCAGTGATACTGAACAGTGTGGATATTTCTTTGACGATTTTACCTTGTTGGATTTTATTATTCATGAATACTTCTGAGACATTTCTTGTGACCGAAAGAAATAATGAGAGTCATTAAACTTTGTAAATTTTGTATGAAGTTGTGTTCAGTTTTCTTCCTAGAAAAAAATAATTCTACGGCAATTGTTTTTATCTCTGATAGAGCAAGTCTGTGATATAGCTTGCTGGAAATTACTCTTTTTTTTTTATTCTCCTAGACTTTTTGTGACCTTCAGGAAAGAATAATCATTAACCCTTTTCCGCATACAACAATTCTGCAGCAGACGACTTTGAACATGTTTTATCAAAAAAGGGGAAACTCTCTATACTTGAATGGATAACCTAGGACTAAAAGTGGAAAAACATTGTGGCAAAAGGAGAAATCGCTCGTTTTGAGCAATTTCTTCTTTTATCACTATATGTTGTCTGCTGTAGATGCATCAAAATGCGTCTATACATGGGAAAGGGTTAAAAAGGTCCAGATCAGCCTATGCCTCCATGCAGTTAAATCATGATCTTGCCAGTTCATCACTTAAGCCTTTAAGCCTCTGAGGATGTTTCCCACTTATAACAAATCTGCAGCAGATGACCTTCAAAGCATTTAGGAAAAACTATTAAATATACGGAAGAATGATTATTGTTAAATAGATTTGAATTTGTTTCAGTATTGCAGATGCATTACATTTCAAGGTCAAGATTTCAACATGTTTGCGGGTTTGATTTCACTCAACTCTTTCCAACATAGTTACATACAGACGTTTTCTGACCTCTACAGCAGACGACTGCAGAGGTGTCAGAAAGCGTCTGTATACATGTGGGAAAGGATTGAATATAAGTTTTGAGATCCAGATATGGTTGACAAGTGTTTTCCCAACAATATGTCTATTAACACTTTCCCACATACAGACACATTTAGACTCCTCTTCAGGGGTAGAAACTAACTTACAGGGACAGGTGGTCCATAGGACCAGTCACTTCCAAGGGCAACAGGTCCTACATGACTTCAACAGGTCCTACATGTAACATCCGTTTCACAAAATTTACAAAAAAAAAATATATATAAAAACCGAAACGATGTACTGCTTGATGTTAACAGGGACAATATATACACGGTCCCTGATGTTAACCAACACCACAAGCAGTTAAAATCCAAGCAATAATAAGCAAGAGAGGAAAATATGTGTCTAGTATATATTTAAAATAGCTACATACTAAGGTTAGAATAAAAATGTTAACCAGGATGCGGAACATAAGCAGGTTAAATGCAAGCAATAATAAGTAAGAAAATGTGTCTATATATTTAAAATAGCTACATACTAGTCTAGGTTAGAATAAAAATGTTACTACAATCATTTTCTAATATCAACTTTTTAACATATTGTCACTGATAAAAGGCTGTTTCTTTCAACAAGTTCAAAACAATGTGTGTAGCTCAACTAAATGATTAATACATGTATATCTTAATTCCGTTCTATTGTGAACATTTCTACTGTTAAATTCATGGCGCTGAAAATCTCCCCCTTCAAACCCCAATCCCCCACTTTGAGATTATGAAACTCCCCCTTGAGGATGAGAAAAGGTTGGTAAGCATGTGTTAGCTAGGAATAACCCATTACCAAATGACAAATTTCAGACTTTCAATATGACAGAATCTGCAGACGACAAATAAAAAATCAATACATGTTAATTTGAAATCTCTAAAGTCTTGTATAGGGTAGAAAACATTGTGTAAAATAGAGAAATTTCTCATTTCAATTCCCTTTGCTCTATCTAACTGACACGAAGATGTGAAGTCTGTGTAGGGCCTACCAAGGCCTAAATTAAAATTACGTTTGTTTGCCCTTTAACGACCGACCCAAATTAATTTTATTGCAAAAAGTGTTGGAAGATTTTTTTTATTTTGCTCTATTGTTTTCCTTTCGTATGGTAAGAAAGAATGAAAGATAAACATGGATGTGTAGACCTTTCTATAAATAACTCACTCAAATACTGTTACTAGTATGTTGAACACGTGATCAGTGTGTATTTGTTGCTTCGCTAATTTGTAATCTCGCGAGACAGTTAAAAGGAGAGATTCATCCAATGGAATCGCTTTCTACTTGAAGAAATAACACCACGTGATATTTTTGCAGGCAAACAGATCACGTGATTTTTTTTCGCGCGCTTTCTCGAAGCTGTCGTATTCATCTCCTTATTTGGAAATCTATTACACAGGAAAGAATTTCTCATATATGCACCATGCGATACATTTTTACATTGTTCGAATTTAAGCTTGCATACTCAAAAATGACCTCCAAAAATAACATCTGTGCGTCCGTATATGGACACAATGTCGGTATTAAATCGAAGTCCATTCTATAATCTCGGTTTTCCAAAAATCTATATATAACTTGGTCCTAATCCTGCACCAAAACATGCGAACAAAATCCGACGCTTCCAGGGTCGAATCTGGTGTACGTAATGTTTGTCACACCAAAATACACATATGGGACAACATTTGACCATTCATCTATCGTATAAAGTAAACACAAACGGTCTTACTCACGTTTTTATGTGTTTTTAATCCACCTAGCTCTTAGAGGCCTGACGTTTAATAACTCACAATGTGGTCGATTTGAACTGAGGAAAACCGAATACGGTATTGTGGGTATTGTCATTAAAGTACACCAAAATGGATATTTAACGAAATAGTTATATATCTTATTCAAACAAGTTTGGGCGATATTTCGTTTATTTATTTACCGATTTTGTCTAGTTTATTTAACCGAAAAATAAATTTGTCGCCGTTGTGAATTGAATTTTGATAGATTAAAGTGGTAAAGAGGTAAGCTGCGAATTTCGACTAGAATTTACGCCGGTCAAACGGACAGGCAAGCTGCAATGCTTAGCAGGTCCGCCGCAAAAACGGACGGTCTCGGACCGGCGGACTTGAGTTAATTTCTAACCCTGCTCTTCCTACAGCAGATGATTTTGGAAAACAATGTGACAAAAGGAGAAATTGCTCATCATGAGCAATTTCTCCTTTTGCCTCAATCTTTTCAACTCTATACAATTATTTAACTTATTAAATTATTAAACGGAGATGTTTTTCATAGTTCAGCCAAAATGTTTTCAAGGTCATCTGCCGCAGATTTCAAAACTGGATTCAGATGCTGGATTAAACCCTTTAGTGTTGGTACTGAAAAATAACTGAGAAGTTTCTATTGAGTACCCACAACATACGGTTTGAGTGTCAAATGAGGACTTCTGAATACACAGAGCTCTAGATGAGTGGCGTTTTGCATGTTCTAAAATCCTTATTTGACCTCATTGAGACGATTCTTTTGAGTACCCACATAATAGGGTTTGGTTTGATGATTTATAACAGAGATATTTTGGGGAAAAGAGCTGTATACATACTCGTCCTTATCTGGACCTCTGAAATATACACCTTATCCAGAGCCCTGCAAGTTGTATTCAGTGTCCGACAAATTTCAGAATTGTTTGGTAGCCCACTGGGCTACCAGATTTGGAAGCTGGTAGCCCGAAATATCGCGGATGCCAATGAGTGTTTTATGATTATTTTTGTTTTCTACTTCTGTACAAACATAATATTAAGAGCACACCATGTACATGATTTAAGGGTAGTGACCAATTCAATTTCAAATAACATGACTGTGTTGCAAAAGACCTGAAGTGCAGCATTCAGTTAAAAAAAATGAAATTTGGAAAGTACACTTTTTGGTGGAGCTTAACAGATAGGAGAAAATTGGTACTAAAGTTTTTCAAGATTATTTTTCACTTGGTTATTTGAAATATTCTGCATAAAATGTATGTATTTTATCCATATTTACAAAAGATTTAAAAGCTAGTGACAGAAATTTTTAAACTTGAGACCAAAAAATCAAATGATGTAGTATAAACTCTTCAAATTGGAGGTCACCGATTTAGGTCCCTCACCGAAACAGGGCATACGATACGAGTGTCAGTTTTACAAAGAACGACATATTAAATGAGATTCAATTTTATTAACCAAGTCAAATTTATCAGGTTCAATGAAGTTATTAACCCTCATATATAGACGCTCTCTGACGTCTCTGCATCAGACAGCTTTTTGAAAACATAGTGACAACAGAAGAAATTGATCAAAACAAGCAATATCTCCTTTTACCACAATGTTTTCCACTTAGTCATAGGTTATCCATAAGATTTTTTTTATTGACAAAATATGTTCAAAGTCGTCTGCTGCAGAATTGTTGTATGAGGGAAAGGGTTAAATCATAAAATATTGTCAAAAACAATGACGCGAATAATACCGTAACACATGAAACACGTTAAATTTGTTTCATGTGTTACCGTATTATTCACAACATAGCCGCCATTTTGATAATTGCGCAATGTTAATCATGGTTCCCTACTGAGAATTTGAAATCGGTAAACAGCGTTGAATGTAAACATCGGGGTCCACTCTTGATCGGGGTCGTCGGGTCGTTAACGTCATTGACCCAATTTCTCATTTCTTCCAATGAAATCGCAATTATTAAGTCATATGATTTTTTTCCCGCCGGTTATGCTAATTAATTTTGGTAAACAAAGCCGTGATTGGGCATTTATTATTCATTATAGATTTCATCCCAAACATTTTCTTTGATATTACGAATACTATGTCGATTATGAAGGTGTTTCATATTTGATTAACGGCAAGATAAGATCTAGAAGTGGTCGTATTGTATTGTCTTTAATATTTGGATCGAATTTATTTTATTAACTTCTGCATGGCGACAATTTTCTTCTCCGCCTTTCTGAACCGGTCTGCACCAGTTTGCAAACATCGCATACCGAAAGTAGAAATATGGATCAAAACACATTTACGGGAATATTTGAATTTCATTGGTTATTCGCAATCATTCATGGATTAACACATAGCCCAAGGGAACAATGGTCACTAATTATTGGACCGCCGTAATGGGTATATATATATCACGTTAATTGATTATTACTGACGCGATTCGGTTGGCTGAAACCACTCGATCTGGGTGGGTAACTCCGCCTACTTATATTGATTTGTTTATGGTCACAGCGAGTGGTTTTCGCATGTAACATACAGTCACTGTTTATACACGACATGTGTGTAAGTAATTACGCCGGGCTACCAGACACGGGAATAAACAGTAGCCCGCCGGGCTTTCATTTGAAAATGACAGTAGCCCGAGCAATTATTTTGGTAGCCCGCGGGCTCCGGGCAATGGATTTGTCGGACACTGTGTATTAGCTTCCTTCACATTGTTGTGAATTTAATTATAAATAGTACAAAATATCCTTATTTTCAAATTTTGGTGTTTACCCTTTCCCACCTGCAGACGAATTTGATGCATTTGCAGGAGACAACTTTTGGTAATAGTGTGGCAAAAGGAGAAATTGCTCCTTAATAAGATGCTGTTTTTAATTCCATGCAAGAATTTTACTTTCATTTAGAAAGATATCCATATTTTGCATTGATGTGTTCACAAATGCGTCTGCTGAATAATTGTTGTATGTGGGAAAGGGTAAAGAAAAGAAATTGAAAACAAAAAAGTTAAAAAAAAAGAATGGAAAGAATGTTGTGTGTGGAGTACTTGTCTGAAAAAGGTAGGAAACACATGAGTAAAGTGAACTGGCCTCCATGATATGAGTAAAACATTGTTGAAAGATGCATCTGCAGCAGACGACTTTGACAACAGTGACAAAAACCTGAAAAATCTCCATAAAAGATAGCTTAATTGTTAAACAAAGTTGAAAACATTGTGGCCAAAGGGGAAATCACTCATCATGAGCAATTTCACCTTTGGCCACAATGTTTTCATAAGTCGTCTGCTGCTATTGCGTCCAAATTCGTCTGCAGGTGGGAAAAGTGTTAAACCCTATTAAATCAATCATCCTACAATCCTGTGACAAGGGTGCTGTTAGACTGTCCTTTTCTACATGCAGGAGACATTAAACACATCTGCAGCAGACTCTTTTGAAAACATTGCTCATACTGAGGACTTTCTCATTTCACCCTTTCCCTCATTAGACAATTCTGCAGCAGACGACTTTGAATGTATTTTGTCAAAACATAGAAAATCTCCATAATTGAATGGATAACCTATGACAAAAAGAAAGAGAAATTGCACGTTTTGTGCAGTTTCTTCTTTTGTCACTATGTTTTCAAAAAGACGTCTGCTGCAGAGGCGTCAGAAAGCGTCTATATGAGGGAAAGGTTTAAGGAATCCGCCGTGGCCTAGTGGTTAGAGTTGGGGATTTGGAACTGAGCGTCTTTGGTTTAATCCCCAGTGACAGCGCTGTGATCATGGTGGAGTGCTCTTCGGCAAGGCATAATTATATTCTAGCCTAGTACTGGTTTGCTTACCCAGGGATCATAAATTAATGAACTATTGCCGTGATATAACTGAAATAATGTTGAAAAAAGCCCGGCGTAAAACCCCCAACAAAACCAACAAAACTTTCTCCTTTTAATTTGCCACTAAGTTACTGACACTATTCAATAATCATACTCTCTCTTTTATTTTTCCCATACTTTTACCTTGACGTCTTCAAGATCACCTGCTGCAGAATGGTTGCATAATTTATGGGAAAGGGTTAGTTTATGATAAATTTTGATAGCGGAAACATTTAATGAAATATTGATTAACGATGCAATTGCAATTCCGATGAATGTGTTACAAGGTGAAAAGTTATGAGAAAGGATCAATAATCTTACCGAAGTCTGCTTTTAACCCTTTCCCTCATATAGACGCTTTCTGACGCCTCTGCAGCAGACGGCTTTTTGAAAACATAGTGACAAAAGAAGAAATTGCACAAAGCGTGCAATTTCTCCTTTTGCCACAATGTTTTCCACTTTTTGTCATAGGTTATCCATTCAATTATGGAGATTTTCTATGTTTTGACATAGTCGTCTGCTGCAGAATTGCCGTATGAGGGAAAGGGTTAAATTACCTGATGATTAAATTATAAAATTGAACTTTTTTTACTTGCAATATGTATATATATAAACAGTTGAATACATTACGTGAGTAGGAGAAAGTGGCAATAATAAGCAATTTCTCCTTTTTTCTAAGTGATTTCAAAAAGTCGTCTGCTACAAAAGATCATCAAAATGTGTCCTTAACAGGGAAGCCTTAGTAACATATATATAAATATTACATTAGAGGGGTATTCAGCTCTTTTTCCCACAATTTCTCTCTTATTATTAAAGCAAACCCTATGTTGTGGGTACCCAAAAGAACCGTCTCACTGAGACGATTCTTTTGAGTACCCACAACATAGGCTTAGAGCAACACATAAGGATTTTAGAACATGCAAAACGCCCCTTATCTAGAGTTTTGTATAATATATATTGTTGGCTCAGCGCGAAACAGTTCTAACTGCTTCTAAAATTGCATACAGTTTCCACCTTTTAACGCTGAGTCATTGATATGCAATTGATCCTACCGGTTATATGATATATATAATAAACAACTTTTATGTGGATTATAAAGTGGTTTAAGAAGTGCAAACAAGGACATAATAAACAACTTGGAGATCTATAGGAAACGATGCCTATTTACATTGGAGGGAAGACCACCCTGGTATGTTGTTGTTCCTTAACCCCTTCATATAGACGCTTTCTGACGCCTCTGCAGCAGACGGCTTTTTGAAAACATAGTGACAAAAGAAGAAATTGCTCAAAACGAGCAATTTCTCCTTTTGACACCATATTTTCCACTTTTAGTCATAGGTTATCCATTCAATTATAGAGATTTTTCATTTTTTGACAAAATATGTTCAAAGTCGTCTGCTGCAAAATTGTCGTATGAGGGAAAGACTTTAACCAGTCATTGAAATTAACTTTTGAAATTTACTGGTCCAAAAATCCTAAAGGATTGATCATGTTATATATTGCTGTACAATGTGCATGTAAAATAACACTGACCAAAGGAAATTGTTCACTGGTTCACTTCGAAAATATCTTTGCAAATATGTGGAAAAATCTCTGTAAATGAAAGAATCATTATTGAATATAGTTATAAAAGATTGTGGCGAAAGTAGAAATTAGATCGTCAAGACCAAATTATCCTTTTGCCACAATATTTTTAAAAACCATCTGCCTGGGGGAAATTGTGTCTGCATGTGGGAAAGGTTTAGCATAATAAGAAAAAAGCTTTTATACAGTAAAATGTGCATGGATCATAAAGTGGTTAAACAAATGAAACCTTAACCCTTTCCCTCATATGGACGCTATCTGACGCCTCTGCAGCAGACAGCTTTTTGAAAACATAGTGACAAAAGAAGAAATTGCTCAAAACAAGCAATTTCTCCTTAATAGCCACAATGTTTTCCACTTTTAGTCATAGGTTATCCATTTACTTAAAGAGATTTTCTATTTTATGACATAATATGTTCAAAGTCGTCTGCTGCAGAATTGTCGTATGAGGGAAAGGGTTAAATGAGGCCTAATAAACGACTTGGGAGATAGAAAAGTTCCATGGTCAGATGCTGTGGATGGCACAGGCTTCACTAAATTGTTTCCAGCAAACACAGTGTTAATCTCAGTTTGCATGTACGGGCAATTCTGTAGAAGTCTTTACTATTTATTACCGTAACTATCACAGAAAGTTTCTAGAAGTTATTGCAGAGCTCCAGATAAGGGGCATTTTTTGTGTTCTAAGATCTTTATTTGACATTCAAACCCTATGTTGTGAGTACTCAAAAGAATCGTCTCAGTGAGACGATTCTTTTGAGTACCCACAACATAGGATTATGTCGAGTAATAAGAGAAATCTAGTCCTGACATTGTGTAGATAATGATTTAGATTTGATAATTGTGTTGTTGTTGTTTTATTTTCAGTTTGACGTGAAAGGGATGGAGCATAAAGGTGGCTACTATGTTCAGAAGCAACAACTCGGGGCGGCTGTGGCCCGGTCTGCTCTGGAGCACAAATGTAGACTGGACATCGACTCGGAACCAAACACCGTCCGCATGACTGGGATCATCTGTACTATTGGTAAGTGTTTTAACCACCTCGATGGTGTAGTTGTAGATTGTCCACCTCGGGTGTGGGAGGTCGCGGGCTCGAACCCCGGTCAGGTCATACCAAAGACTTTTAAAATGGTAGTAATGGCTGCCCTCTTTGGCGCTCAGGGTTGCAAGGTTAGTTTTTTCGATCTGAGAGCATAAGTGACTGTCGCGCACAGAAAATTACTGAATAAATAAGACCTGAAATGCTTGTAAGTAAGTCTAACAATCACGAGAATTGTATGCATCGATCTATAGTATAGTGGTGAGAAAGACTGAAAGATAAACCTGGATGTTTAGACCTTTCTATAAATAACTCACTCAAATACTGTAGCTAGTATGTTGACCACGTGACCACCCAACCGAGAACACCGGGTCTCTACTACTATATGAACTATATGATAAAGGCACATTGCATGTCAGGATCACTGCGATGTTTCAAAGGAATCCACTCTGGCAAAATATTATTCTTCATGTAAGTATTTCACAATGGCCCTATTGCAAAAACTTGGGCCCCTTTTCAAAGAAAACCTAGAAGCAACACTGATATTTTAATCTGGGTTTTCGATGTCATCTGCTGCTAATTTATTGTATAGTTAACCCTTTCCCTCATATAGACGCTTTCTGACGCCTCTGCAGCAGACGGCGTTTTGAAAACATAGTGACTAAAGAAGAAATTGCACAAAATGTGCAATTTCTCCTTTTGCCACAATGTTTTCCACTTTTTGTCATAGATATCCATTCAATTATAGAGATTTTCAATTTTTTGACAAAATATGTTCAAAGCCGTCTGCTGCAAAATTGTCGTATGAGGGAAAGACTTTAACCAGTCATTGAAATTGACATAGATATCCATTCAATTATGGAGATTTTCTATGTTTTGACAAAATGCGTTTAAAGTCGTCTGCTGCAGAATTGTCGTATGAGGGAAAGGGTTAAAGACTTACTAAGGTACCTTTCGGGATTGTTTATATACTTTTTTGGAGGTAATAACTGTATTGAGGGAAGTATAGTGCTGTTGGTTGGTTTTTAAAACTTTTCCACATACAACAAATCCGCAGCAACACAAAATCTGGAAAAGCTTTGGAGAATATATGAAAAAAACGTTATGAATTACAGGTCCTGCTTGCAGAGAGGTGAAAACGTTACAGAAAATGATCATTGAGGGGATGAATGTGGCTCGACTGAACTTTTCCCATGGAACACATGAGGTGAGTGTCACTGTATTACGTAAAACCATTATTATACCCCCTTCGAAGAAGAGGGGGTATGTATAGGAGTCACTGTGTCGGTTTGTCTGTCGGTCGGTCGGTCAGTCGGTCGGAAGCCGGCCTATTTCTTACAAACTACTGGGTGGAATTCAATAAAATTTTACAGAGTTATGGCCCTTTTACTTATAAAGTTATGGTGTAGGTCAAGGTGCTGTTTAGGGAATATTTATCATCTTCAGTGATAGTTCTAGTTATACTTTAACCCTTTCCCATATACATACACTTTCTCAAGCCTCTGCAGCAGACAACTTTTGAAAACAATGTGACAAACGGGAAATTTCTCCTTTTGCCTTAAGATTTGCACTTTTGTTTTGTAATTATACCTTCCCTTATATGCATTTTCAATTTTAGATGTTTTCAAAGTCGTCTGCTGCAGATTTCTTATTTGTGGAAAAGGTAAAACAGTGCTCTGGATATAACCCTTGCCCGTCTGCAGACACATTTTGACACATTTGCCACAATGTCAGTCATTATATCTCCCCCATTACATGGGGGTGACATATTGTTTTTGCCAGTTCCGTCCGTCCTTCCGTCTGTCACACTTGTTTCCGCTCAATAACTGAAGAACGCTTGGGCGTAGGAACTTCATACTTGGTATGCAGGTTGGTCATGACCAGTAGCTGACCCCTATTGATTTTGAGGTAAGTACGTCTAAAGTCAAGGTCACAGTGACCATGAGCTTGAAAGGTCACAGTGACAATGAGCTGATAAATAGTTTTTGCTTGGGCCCAGGAACTTCATACTTGATGTGCAGGCTGGTCACCACCAGCAAATGACCCCTTTTAATTTTAAGGTCACTAGGTCAAAGGTCAAGGTCACATCCGTCACACTTGTTTCCGCTCAATAACTGAAGAACGCTTGGGCATAGGATCTTCATACTTGTTATGCAGGTTGGTCATGACCAGTAGATGACTTCTATTGATTTTGATGTCAACGGTCAAGGTCATGGTGACCTTGTGAGGTAAAAAAAGGTTTCCGCTCAATAACTGAAGAACGCTTGGGCCGAGGAACTCCATACTTGGTATGCAGGTTGGCCATGCCTAGTAGAAGACCCTATTTATTTTGAGGTCAAAGTCAAGGTCACAGTGACCTTGAGCTGAAAGGTCACAGTGACAATGAGCTGAAACATTGTTTTTGTTTAATAACTGTAGAATGCTTTGGCCATGGAAGTTAATACTTGGTGTGCAGGTTGGTCACCACCAGTAGATGACCCCTATTGATTTTGAGGTCACTAGCTTAAAGGTCAAGGTCATGGTAACCTTCAGCTGAAAAATGGTTTCCTCTCAATAACTAAAGAATGCTTATGTTGAGGAACTTCATACCTGGTGTGCAGGTTGGTCCTAACCAGTAAATGACCTTTATTGAATTTGTTTGATTTTGAGGTCACAAAGTCAAATGTCGAAGGTCATGGTAACCTTCAGCTGAAAAATGTGTTTTACTCAATAACTCGAGAACGCTTATACCCAGGAACTTCATACTTGGTGTGCAGCTTGGTCCTAATATGTAGATGACCCCTATTGATTTTGATGTCAGTAGGTCAAGGTCATGGTGACCTTTGGCTGAAAAATGGTTTCCGCTCAATAACTGAAGATTGCTTGGGCCCAGGAACTTCATACTTGGTGTGAAGGTTGGTCACCAGCAGCAAATGACCCCTATTGATTTTGAGGTCACTAGGTCAAAGACCAAGGTCATGTAACCCTCAGCTGAAAAATGGTTTCCGCTCAATAACTGAGGATTGTCACTGTTGCTTCATCTCCAGTCCAAAACTAAAAAATTCATCTCCATCATTTCTTTTCCTCCCCTAAGACCACACAAATGGGGAGACAAGCGCTTTTTCAAAAAAGCAATCTCTAGTTGAAATTAATTTTAAAATTCGCTGGTCTGAAAATCCTAAGTGATTGGTAATGTTATGTAATACATGTTAAATTACAATGGATATATTTCGCTGGTCAGAATCAAACAAAATTTTCTGGCAAGAGACCATTGGACCACTGCTCATTTTGCAGACAGCAATGTTTTCAATTCTATTCAGGACCGCCTAGGGTGCGGTGCGCGAGGTCGAGGGTTCAATCCACGACCAGGTCATACCAAAGACTTTAAAAATGGTAGTAAAAGCTACCCTTCTTTGAGCTCAGGGTTTTGGAGTAAGCGTTACAAATAACTGGCTGGTGTTAGGATATATGGACCAGTAGTTCTGGTAAATCAGCCAGGAACGGCTGTGATATTACAGAGCTCATAATGAGCAATTGATCCCTTTGCCACAATGTATTCAACTCTTTAAACTTAGTTTTTCAGTTTTTCTTCCCAATCTATTATTTTAATCTCTGCATAGGTAGAGGAACTTGCTGCCGTGATAAAACTGAAAAATGTTTTTTACAAAATCCTTCAATGTATCAATTTATCTGACTTTATATTTTTGTAAAATTTTCAGTATCATCTGGGAACCATTGAAAACGTTCGAAAAGCCTGCTCTGAATTCTCCCATCCACGTCCAGTTGCCATCGCCTTGGATACGAAGGGCCCCGAGATAAGGACAGGACTCCTTAAGGGTGTAAGTTATCTACTGTCTTTTTTATGTAGTCTGGTACCCGGCGTACTATAGTTAATTAGTATCATATATCTGGCATGAACCAACAAGGTTGGTGACAGGTCTGGTACCTCCCCTTATATGTTCTATGTCTGGTACCTGACGTACTATAGTTAATTATTATCATATATCTGGCATGAACCAACAAGGATGGTGACAGGTCTGTCACCTCACCTTATATGTTCTATGTCTGGTACCTGGCGTACTATAGTAAATTAGTATCATATATCTGGCATGAACCAACAAGGATGGTACCTGACGTACTATAGTTAATTAGTATCATATATCTGGCATGAACCAACAAGGATGGTGACAGGTCTGGTACCTCCACTTATATGTTCTATGTCTGGTACCTGGCTTACTATAGTAAATTAGTATCATATATCTGGCATGAACCAACAAGGATGGTGACAAGTCTGTCACCTCCCCTTATATGTTCTATGTCTGGTACCCGGCGTACTAAAGTAAATTAGTATCATAGATCTGGCATGAACCAACAAGGATGGTGACAGGTCTGTCACCTCCCCTTATATGTTCTATGTCTGGTACCCGGCGTACTAAAGTAAATTAGTATCATATATCTGGCATGAACCAACAAGGATGGTGACAGGTCTGTCACCTCACCTTATATGTTCTATGTCTGGTACCTGGCGTACTATAGTAAATTAGTATCATATATCTGGCATGAACCAACAAGATTGGTTCCAAGGGTACTTTAGTAAACTAGTATGTCTGGCATGAACCAACAATGGCTACTAGGTTTCTCATATATGCTTTCTTATATATGGACATGGTAAATAAATCAAAGTACCAATGATTTTTGTAAACACTAAAGCAAACCAATACAACTTGATAAGTGTCCAACCTAGAAAAACAAGGAGGTAATTTTATCAGAAAATTGATTTTTATGAACTAATTGAAGCATTTTTCTATGTACAAAATGGTTTTCTGTAGAGCCTTATGCAACGTACTTTGGATATTGTGTAGCGAGCATAAGGCAATAAGGCTCTACAGAAAACAATTTTGTGGACCTGACCAGTTTAACCCTCTCCCTCATAAAGACGCTTTCTGACGCCTCTGCAGCAGACTGCTTTTCGAAAACATAGTGACAAAAGAAGGAATTGCTCAAAACGAGCAATTTCTCCTTTTGCCACAATGTTTCCACTTTTAGTCATAGGTTATCCATTCAATTATAGAGATTTTCTATTTTTTGACAAAATATATCCAAAGTCGCTTGCTGCAGATTTGTTGTATCTGGGAAAAGAATAAAATTCAATAATTTTCTCATTCCCCAGGGAGCCTCGGCAGAAATCAAACTCGAGACCGGGAAGACGATCAAGATAACAACCGACGATAAATACTATGAGGAAGGGTCCCTTGACCTCATTTGGGTCGACTATAAAAACATCACGAAGGTACTTAAAGTTGGAGACCGAATGTTCATTGATGACGGTCTCATTTCTGTGGTCGTGAAGGAAGTAGGTATGTATAACTTAACAGAGGTCCAGATAAGGAGGGGTATATACAGCTCTTTTCCCCACAATATCTCTCTTATTATCCAACCAAACCCTATGATGTGGGTACTCAAAAGAATTCTTTTGAGTATCCACGTCATAGGGTTGGATGCTTAACCCTTCCCCTCATATGACAATTCTGCAGCAGACGACTTTGAACATATTTTGTCAAAACATAGAAATTGTTCTATGACTAAAAGTGGAAAACATTGTGACAAAAGGAGAAATTGCTCGTCCTGAGCAATTTTTTCTTTTGTCACTATGTTTTCAAATAGCCGTCTGCTGCAGTGGCATCAGAAAGCGTCTATATGAGGCAAAGGGTTACCTTTTCCAACATAAAACAAATCTGCAGCAGACGACTTTTATATCCTCTAGGCATAGATAAGGGAAATCTCTATAAATGAAAGTCTTATTATTGAAAAGAATTGAAAACATGGTGGCTAAAGAATGAATTGCTCATTGTGTTTTCAAAGTCATCTGCTGCATACTTATGCTAAAACGGGAATAGATCATTGTAGTTTAACCCTTTCCCACTTGCAGATGCATTTGCTGCACAACTTTTGCAAACATTGTGGCGAAAGGAGAAATTTATCATAATTAGTATGTGGGAAAGGGTTCAACAAAGACATTCTTGTGTGATACTAATTATACATTTATATTAACATTTGCCTAGTCCTTTGTATAGATCTATAATACTTGACGTTCATTTTGCATGAACCGGTCGACCTTTCATGACCTCTGTAGGGATTATGACTTCATTGTTTATTTCAATATAGCGCGACGTCATTTAACCAATGATATACAATGTTACAAATATTCATTTAAAACAAACGTATGTTGTCGGTTACATTTCTTTATTGTTATTAAAGACTTGTTCGCGAACACTTTTAGGTCGAGAAAAAAAAAGTAATTAAAAGGGGAAAATGTAAATATAAGGATTGATTGTTATTATGTCTCCCCCATTACATGGGGGTGACATATTGTTTTTGCCCGTTCCGTCCGTCCTTCCTTCCGTCCTTCCGTCCGTCCTTCCGTCTGTCACACTTGTTTCCGCTCAATAACTGAAGAACGCTTGGGCGTAGGAACTTCATACTTGGTATGCAGGTTGGTCATGACCAGTAGCTGACCCCTATTGTTTTTGATAACAGAAGGTCAAAGGTCAAGGTCATGGTGACCTTGTGAGGTAAAAAATGGTTTCCGCTCAATAACTGAAGAACTCTTTGGCTGAGGAACTCCATACTTGGTATGCAGGTTGGCCATGCCTAGTAGAAGACCCCTATTGATTTTGAGGTCAGTACGTCTAAAGTCAAGGTCACAGTGACCATGAGCTTGAAAGGTCACAGTGACAATGAGCTGATAAATAGTTTTTGCTTGGGCCGAGGAACTTCATACTTGATGTGCAGATTGGTCACCACCAGCAAATGACCCCTATTAATTTTAAGGTCACTAGGTCAACGGTCAAGGTCACAGTGGTCAAGGTCACATCCATCACACTTGTTTCCGCTCAATAACTGAAGAACTCTTGGGCATAGGATCTTCGTACTTGGTATGCAGGTTGGTCATGACCAGTAGATGACTCCTATTGATTTTGATGTCAGTAGGTCAAAGGTCAAGGTCATGGTGACCTTGTGAGGTAAAAAATGGTTTCCGCTCAATAACTGAAGAACGCTTGGGCCGAGGAACTCCATACTTTGTATGCAGGTTGGCCATGCCCAGTAGAAGACCCTATTAATTTTGAGGTCAAGGTCAAGGTTACAGTGACCTTCAGCTGAAAGGTCACAGTGACAATGAGCTGAAACATTGTTTTTGCTTAATAACTGTAGAATGCTTAGGCCATGGAAGTTAATACTTGGTGTGCAGGTTGGTCACCACCAGTAGATGACCCCTATTGATTTTGAGGTCACTAGCTTAAAGGTCAAGGTCATGGTAACCTTCAGCTGAAAAATGGTTTCCTCTCAATAACTAAAGAATGCTTATGTTGAGGAACTTCATACCTGGTGTGCAGGTTGGTCCTAACCAGTAAATGACCTTTATTGAATTTGTTTGATTTTGTGGTCACAAGGTCAAATGTCGAAGGTCACGGTAACCTTCAGCTGAAAAATGTGTGTTACTCAATAACTCAAGAACGCTTATACCCAGGAACTTTATACTTGGTGTGCAGCTTGGTCCTAACCTGTAGATGACCCCTATTGATTTTGATGTCAGTAGGTCAAAGGTCAAGGTCGCGGTGACCTTTGGCTGAAAAATGGTTTCCGCTCAATAACTGAAGATTGCTCGGGCCCAGGACCTTCATACTTGGTGTGCAGGTTGGTCACCAGCAGCAAATGGCCCCTATTGATTTTGAGGTCACTAGGTCAAAGACCAAGGTCATGGTAACCCTCAGCTGAAAAATGGTTTCTGCTCAATAACTGAGGATTGTCACTGTTGCTTCATCTCCAGTCCAAAACTAAAAAATTCATCTCCATCATTTCTTTTCCTCCCCTACGACCACACAAATGGGGAGACAAGCGCTTTTTCAAAAAAGCAATCTCTAGTTTTTCCTGTGTTCATGCAGTATGAACGCTCGGCCGCGATTTTGCAAATTTTCCAAGAAGCGTTAGCATGAAAAATAAGAATCAATCCTTTTAAATTAATGGACATTTTCAAATTTATGCTTAGATGTTTTCAAAGTCATCTGTCATCATCTACCACAGATGGGCTAACAGCAGTCTATGTGGAAAAGAAGCCAGTTGGCTTGTGTGGAGTACTGGTGTGAGAAATCCCCGCTCGGGTCATACCAAGGACTTAAATGGCTGTCCTCCTTGGCGCTTCGGGTTGCGTGTTTAGCATTACGACTGGCTGGCTGGTGTCAGGATAAATGGACTAGTAGTACTGGTTACTTACCCAGGATATGCCGTGATATAACTGAAAGTTGCGTTAAACACCAAACAATCAATAAAAAATGTTGTGTGATTTCAGGTGGTGATTTCCTGATTTGTGACATCGAGAATGGAGGTGATTTGGGCAGTAAGAAGGGGTGTAACCTTCCCGGAATTATTGTTGATCTGCCCGCCGTGTCAGAGAAAGATATCACAGATTTAAAGTTTGGCGTGAAGCATGGGGTACATATTTTCCTCTCTCTCTCTCTCTCTCTCACTCTCACTCTCTCACTCTCTCTCTCACTCTTTATTGCTATAGTGAAAAAATGTGTCGGGCCAATTTTCAAATAATTTTGCAGAAATTGTTCCTTAAGTGACCCACTGTCAGATTCCTTCAAGCCATGTTGATTGGTCAAACAAAATGGCCGCTAGGGGGCTATTTTGCCTTAGGGCTGTTGCAGGAAAAATGTCTAGGGGGGGAGGAACGACGAGCTATTCTATTGATGGGTGGGGGTATTTTATAATAAAGATTAAAATTGGTGCCCAAAAAATAATTAAAATTTGATCGGTCGTACCCTTAAAATTGGTGGTCATTCCTCCCCCACTAGACATTTTTCCTGGAACAGCCCTCATTCAACAAATCTGAAGCAGATAACTAGAGAATTGCTAAACAAACACAGGTTTGACTGTATTTAAAAACAAACCAAAAATATGTTGCAGATAGATTTAAACCTTTTCCACATACAACAAGTATGGAAAATACCACAAAATGAAAGTGTAATTATACCCCCAAAAAACAAAGTTTTAGGGGGGTATATAGGAGTCACTGTGTCGGTCGGTCGGTCGGAAGCCATATTTTGTCCGGCCTATTTCTTACAAACCACTTGGTGGAATTCAATAAAATTTTACATGAAGCATCTATACCAAGAGGAGATGTGCATACCCTAAAGGAGTTATAGCCAGTTTACGTCTATCCATCTGTCTGTCAGTCCCAACTAACCTTGTCCGGCCCGCATCTTAATCATTCATCATAGGTTTTGAACGAAACTTGGTACAAACGTTTACCATGATAAGGTGGCGTATCGCGCACAAGACCCAGGCCTGTACCTCAAAGGTCAAACGTCAAAAATGAGTACTGTTTGATAGGACTACCTTGTTCGGCCCCGTCTCAACCATGCATCTTAGGATTCTCAAGTTACTGGACACACATGTTCACCATGATGAGGTGGCTTGTACCTCAAAGGTGAAGGTCGCACTCAGAGGTCAAAGGGTCAAAGATCAAAAGAGTAATGTTTGATAGGACTACCTTGTCCGGCCCGCATCTCAACCATGCATCTTAGGATTCTAAAGTTACTGGACACAAAGATGAGGTGGCTTGTACCTTAAAGGTCAAGGTCACACTCAGAGGTCAAAATGAGTACTGTTTGATAGTGCTACCTTGTCCGGCCCCGTCTCAACCATGCATCTTAGGATTCTCAAGTTACTGGACACACATGTTCACCATGATGAGGTGGCTTGTACCTCAAAGGTCAAGGTCATGGTCAAAAGTCAAAATGAGTACTGTTTGATAGGACTACCTATCGGTGGGTCGGTCGAAAGCCATATTTTGAGTCCAGGTGATATTTTGGGGGTATTGATTATCTTCAGTGATAGTTCTAGTTATTGAACTGAGTTGAAAACATTGTTGTCAAAGGGGAAATTGCTCATTATTAGGAATTTCTCCATTTACTCGTGTTTTTCAAAAGTCGTCTGCAAAGGGGGAAAGTATTAATGAATTACTGAATTTCAATACTGAGCCTACTTCAGTTCTCTGAATGACATATTTGGAGGTGACACATTTGTTCCTTCAATTTTTTTTCTATAAAATCTGAGTTTTAATGGACATACAAGTTATCTTTAACCCTTTCACACATACAACAAATCTGAAGCGAATAACTTACACTCTGAATTATGTGGTCATAACTTTGTATGTGTTTGGCAGATTCACTTCAAAATTACTACACTTTTCCCTTGTCATCAGGCGGACAATACAAGGAACATAACTCTAGTCTGCCTATTAGTATTGTCTGTCCATTTTTGCTGGGCACACATGTGTTATACAGTCCAACATGTGTTTAGAGACCACCCATAGGAAGAGACTAATATGGTCTTTGGTCACAGGTGGTCTTTAATTGCAGGGTTGTTTATGTCAAAAATCAGTAATTTGAAATAAAAAGTGTGGATGCTGTAGGCAGGGAATTACAATACAAATGTGGTCTTTAGCACAGGTTTGACTGTATGTGGGAAAGGGTTAAAGACCATCCAGGGTTTGCAAATCTTCTTGTACATTTCAGGTTGACATGGTGTTCGCCTCGTTCATCAGAAATGCTGATGGTATCCGAGAGATCAGGAAGATCCTGGGAGAGGAAGGAAAGCATATCAAAATCATTGCCAAGATTGAAAACCATGAGGGGGTTAAAAAGTAAGTACAGTACAACCTGTGTTATAAGACCATCCTTGGGGGAGAGAACAATCTGGTCTTTGTCCACAGGTGGTCTTTAATTGTAGTGTCACTTGCACACAAAAAGAGTAATTGGTAAATATAATGTGTGGTTGTTATAGCTAGGGAATTGCTTAACAAAGGTGGTCTTTTGCACAGGTTTGACTGTATCCGAAAGTGTTTATCATGTTTCCTCATACGAACGCACATGATGAGCAATTTCTCCTTATGCCACAATGTTTTCAACCGTATTCAAATGTTAGACCTTCATACATGGAGGTCTAAATATTTTTGCAAAAAAAAAATTAGACCTTCATACATGGAGGTCTAACTATTTTTCCCTAGATGTTATCAAAGTCGTCTGCTGCAGATTTGTTGTATGTAGGCTAAAATAAATCAAGAATATAATTATATTAACCCTTTCCCTCATATAGACGCTTTCTGACGCCTCTGCAGCAGACGGCTTTTTGAAAACATAGTGACAAAAGAAAAAATTGCACAAAACGTGCAATTTCTCCTTTTGTCACAATGTTTTCCACTTTTAGTCATAGGTTATCCATTCAATTAAAGAGATTTTCTATTTTTTTACAAAATATGTTCAGAGTCATCTGCTGCAGAATTGACGTACGAGGGAAAGGGTTAAAAACATAAGAAGGCTTAGATATGTTCAGCGTCTGGAAATTTTGGGGTCTCATAGCATCTCCGTCACAGGTTGACAAAAAGAGCTAATAAAATCCAATCGGCTCACCTGAATCTACACTGTTTGTTGATGCAACATGACCTGATTTCTCTAGACTTGGCTAAAATAAATCAAGAATATGATTATATATTAACAAATTTTCAAATTATCAATACTTTTTTGTCAACAAATTTGCCTGTAACTTGGAAATTACTTGATATCCATTATATCCTTATATTATGTGTTGTTCTATCAGTCATGTGCAGTTTCTTCTTTTGCCACAATGTCTTCACAAGTCCTATGCGTCAGATGTCGAGGGCTTGGCGTGAAACGGTTGTAACTAAAATTGATATTTTTTTACCAAGATTAATCACCTCGCCATAATGTCTTTATAAGCTTTAAATAATTTTTCTTGGTAAACAATGTAAATTTAGGTGCCATTGCTCGTTCTGAGCAATGGCATCTAAATTTGCATTGTTTACAAAGGGGTCAAAATTGCCCCTAAACCAGGGTTTTCAAAATAGGTTTTTAGTTACAACCGTTTCACGCCAAGCCCTCGATGTGTCTACAAGTTGAAAAGGGATAAAACTACACGCTTAACCCTTTCCCTCATACAACAATTCTGCAGCAGACGTCTTTGAACATATTTTGACAAAAAATAGAAAATCTCTATAATTGAATGGATGACCTATGACTAAAAGTGGAAAACATTGTGGCAAAAGGAAAAATTGCTCGTTTAAGAACCCACACCTTACAGGGTTTGAGGTTCATACAAGGATTTGGTGATGTGAAATACTCCTTCTTATCTAGTTCTCTTAAAAAAATTGATGGTAAAAAAACAATCTAGTCAAACCTGTACTCCCGACCACCTGATGTCTCTGATAAAATGGTGTAAGGGACCATAATGACCCCACACACACTCAAACATTTTTCTATTCATAAATATACCTGTAATTAGTGACCACCTATCTTAAGAGACCTCTCAGCATTTGCTCGAAGGTGGTCTCTTTTAACAGGTTGGACTGTGTATATATTTCAGATTCGATGAGATCCTTGAACTGACCGACGGTGTCATGGTCGCCAGAGGTGATCTTGGTATTGAAATTCCTGCTGAGAAAGTGTTCTTGGCTCAGAAGATGATGATTGGACGGTGTAACAGGGCCGGAAAATCGGTGATCTGTGCCACGCAGGTACATGAATTAACCACATATAGATGCTTTCTGATGCCTCTCCTGCAAAGATCTCCAGACACAAACTATCGCCACTTTCAATATTTTTTCAGTCATATCGCTGAAGCCAGTTTACCTACTTGTATGTTTCCTGGCTTTCTCACACCAGAACTTCATACATTTTTTCCAAGCAACTGACTGCTTTACCACATAAACTGTTTGCCCGTTCATGGAAGACGAATGACGTCTTGTCACAGTGACTTTTGTCAAACGTTGTAAAGATTGTTGGCCAAGTTGGGGTTTGAACTTACAAACCCAGAATTGACAGCCCGTGTCACTACTGACTGAGGAACCAGGGCTTCTATTTGAAAGTCAAAAAAAAGGTTTTAGAACACGATATTTGCCTCTTATTTAGAATTTTGATCTGTTTACAATTTGAAAACTTATTTCCTGCTGCAAAGAAGTCAAAATGCCAACTATATCGGGGAATAAATTCCAAGAACACAGCGGCCGAAATAAACTTTTTTGGCTGCTACCTGCTTTGAAAGTAGGTAGCATAAGCAAGATAAACCTTAACATAAGCAAGCTTTGACCTTTAATTTAATTTATATTATGACTTGAGATAACTTGTTTAAACATGATAAGTAACGTGCATCCCCCTTAAACAGTTGGTGGAGCTCTTATTGTCTGGTGTAATGTTATGTTTAAATAAATTGCCTTGAAAATTGTTTTTTTGGAACAAATTAATGAAAGAAGGTATAAACTTGATTACGCACAGATAGGAACATATACATCAAGCGAAAACGAAACTGGGCCATTTTTTTTCATGCAGTAAGTTCTTGCTTCTGACTTATTGATTAAGTAGCAAGTTCCCATTTAAAAGTAGCAAATTTGCTACTTGCTACTTCTAATTTCAAATTCCTGGAACATGACGTAAAATACAACACGATTTCATTGACAGATGTTGGAAAGCATGGTGAAGAAGCCCCGCCCCACGAGAGCTGAGACCAGTGACGTGGCCAACGCTGTCCTAGACGGAGCCGACTGTGTCATGTTGTCAGGGGAGACAGCCAAGGGAGACTTTCCACTAGAATCCGTTAAAATAATGCAGAGTGTAAGCTACCTTGTTTTATATGTTGATTTTGGCGGATGACTTTGAACATATTTTGTCAAAAAATAGAAAATCTCTATAATTTAATGGATAACCTATGACTAAAAGTGGAAAACATTGTGGCAAAAGGAGAAATTGCTCGTTTTGAGCAATTTCTTCTTTTGTCACTATGTTTACAAAAAGCCAATGGAGACTTTCCACTAGAATCTGTTAAAATAATGCAGAGTGTAAGCTACCTTTTTTTTTATGTTGATTTTGACGCATCAACAACAGATGACTTTTGAAAACATTGTGGCAAAGGTAGAAACTGCTCATGATGAGCAATTTCTACTTTAATAAATAGAGGATATTTCATGAGTGTTTATTTATCACTTTTATTAAGCAAGTTTACTAAGATGATATGCCGCGAGCCTTGGCGAGCATCATATTCAGCTTAGTTAATGACGTCATTTTCATAGTTTGGTTTCCGCATTGTAACAAAGACTTGAGCATAAGACTGGAAACCAAACTAGAAGTGTCATGATTTATAGAGATTTGCTTCAATTGTCAACAAATGGTTACATAGTTCTCAGTTGTATTACCACCTTCGTGGTTTGATGGTAGAGGTCAAGGGTTCGATCCTCGGCCTGGTCATTCCAAAGACTATAAAAATGGTAGTGATGGCTGCCCTCCTTGGCGCTCAGGGTTGCCGGGTTAGCATAATAACCGACTGGTTGGAGTCGGGATATATGGACTAGTCGTACTGGTAACCTACCCAGGAAAAGTTGCTATATAACTGAAAATTTGTTAAAGTGGCTTTAAATATCAAACAATCAATGTATCACTGTACGCCCTGTGTAAATGGACAGTACTACTGGTAGGTTTACCCTGAAACCATAAAGTCACCAAAGAACAGCAAGTTTCTGATGCCTCAGCAGTAGATGACTTTTGAAATCATTGACAAAAAGAGAATAGGCTTTCACTTTTGTTTAGTAATTATACCTTCATTTATATGCATTCTCTATATTTTTGCCTAGATGTTTTCAAAGTCGTCTGCTGCAGATTTGTTGTATGTGGGAAAGGGTTAAACCCTTATTAAGATTTCTATTTTGTAAAAAATAATTTTGTAGTTTTCCATACAGCTACTATCATTTTTTAAAAGTTAAAAGACATCTTAACTCTTTCCCACTTGCTGACACATTTCGATACATCTTCAGCTGACATCTTTTGAAAACATTTTGGCAAAGGAGAAATAGCATTTATTATACTTAATTTATAAAGAATTATAATATAAATGACTGCAAACTTGTCTGCTGCAGATTTGTTGGATTGTGGGAAAGGGGTGAACTTTGAAACGTTTTAAGTTGATTGATTGGGGTTTAACGCCGTGTTCAATAATTTTTCAGTTATATCACGTGGCCAGTTCACCTACTCATGCATTTCCTGGTTTTCTCACACCAGTACTCCACACAACAATCTTCCCAAGCAACTGGCTGCTTTTCCACA
This sequence comes from Serripes groenlandicus, assembly GCA_031761405.1. Taxonomy (NCBI): domain Eukaryota; kingdom Metazoa; phylum Mollusca; class Bivalvia; order Cardiida; family Cardiidae; genus Serripes; species Serripes groenlandicus. The sequence continues at coordinate 35,047,984 of JASEVX010000014.1, forward strand.
TAGACTTAGCCCATTGGTGGAAGACGAATGACGCATGTCGCATTGACTTTTGTCAATCGTCCGAAAGAAAGTTGGCCAAGCCAGGATTCGAACTCACAACCCCTGGGAAACGTTTTAAGACCAAGCGTCATGAAACTTCCGTGTTTTCAAAGTCGTCTGCTGCAGATTTGTTGCATGTTTTAAAGGGTTTAATTTTAACTTTTCCAGATTTGCAGAGAAGCAGAATCCTCCATTTACCACACCCAACTGTTTGAAGAACTGAGACAGGAGACCCCGACCCCCACTGACCCCACCCATACTGTAGCCGTGGCGGCAGTAGAAGCTTCATTTAAATGTATGGCATCTTGCATTATTGTTATAACTACAACGGGAAGGTAAGTTCTGTCGAATATGTGCTGACGACACCTTTTCTACAATGTTTTGCATGCTTCATGTTCTGAAATCTGTTTTCAAACTCTAAGCTCTTTGTTGTGCGTACTATATTAAGCTTGGCAAGAATGTTTCGAAAAAGTTAAACTGTCAAAATAACTAGACCGTTAAATTGTTAATTCAGATTGTCAAAAAAGTGAAATTGATGAGTGATAATTAGTATCTTCATGTCGGTAACCTATCAATATACGCATCTCTTAACCCTTTCCGACATATAAAAGCTTTCTGTTGCCTAGGCAGCAGACAATTTTTGAAAACATTATGGTAAAAGGAGAAATTTATCCATTTGCCATGATGTTTTCAAAGTCATCTGCTGCAGATTTGTTGTATGTGAAAAAGGGTTAAATTTTACCTTTGCAAAATGTACAAACAAAGTAATATTAACAGACTCGGTATAAGTTCTTTAGTTAAACTATGGGAATTCTCTCTAAATGAGAGCATTATTATCGAATAGAGTTGAAAACAGTGTGGAAAAAGAGGAATTTGCCACAATGTTTTCAAATTGTGTCTGCTTGTGGGAATAGCGGGAAAAAAAAGGACTGCGAAAAAGTTGGGAGTATTTTGAAAAATACATAGTTGAAAACATGGTTGAAAAAAAAAAAAAAAAAAAAAATTGCTTGTTTTAGCATTTTAGCTCATCAGTTTTCGAAAAAGAAAAGTCGGGCGATTATGATACCCTTGGCGTTGTTGTCGTCCGTGTCATCACAGAATTTTAACCTTACCTCAAAAATCATATTACATTTTCAGATGATACTTGGTACACATGTTCCCAGGAACAATACACATTTATTTACTAATTCACATAACACTGGCTTTAATAATTATTCAGAAATGCCCTTTTTTGAATTAGAAAAAACCAGATAAGTGTTTACCCTGCGGCACTCTTGCCTTTATTGTCCTTATCAGGGAAAAGATACAAATCCTGTCATCAAAGCAAACTATGTTGAATAATAAAATGACTATTCTTATTTCAGATCTGCATTTTTAATCTCAGCCTATAGGCCACGCTGTCCTATTCTTGCCATAACTAGAAACGCCCAGACTGCCCGACAGTGTCACCTGTATAGAGGGGTGTTCCCCATCAATTACACAGGTAAGGAGAGCTTTGATATGTCCTTAAGTTGTGTGTGGGTATCGTCTACTGTCTATTTGTCTGTCTGTCTGTCTGTCTGCTTCTATAGTCTTGCTAACATGGTGAAATATCTAGTGGCCCAGTGTTTGAAATGGGATCCGTTTGTCATGTTCTTAATCCTTTCCCACTTTGACGCATCTGAAGCAGACGACTTTTGAAAACATTATGACTAAAGGAGGAGTTACTCATACTGAGCAATTTCTTTTTTTGCCACGTTTTTAACTCGTCTCAACAATTAAACTCTCATTAATGAAGACTTTCCATATTTTTGCCAAAATACTTTCAAAGTCGTCTGCTGCAATTTGTTGTATTTGGGAAAGGGTCAATCCTTTCCCTCATACAGACTCTTTCTGACGCCTCTACAGCAGCAGACTTTTGAAAACAGTATGACAAAACGAGCAATTTCTCCTTTAGCCGCAATATATTCCTTAGTTTTCAGTAATGATGTCTTTCTAGATATTCTATAATTCTAACTAGATTTTTCTCAAGTCATCTGCTGCAGATCTGTTGTTTGTTGGAAAGGGTTGATTGGACACAACACAGTGGAACCCGTGAATGAAGATTGTCCATTTTTAGCTTGTCTGTTGTTTTTTTCGATTAAAAAAAATGTTGGGCTATTGTTGTTGTCTGTGTAGTCACATAACTTTACCCTTACCTCGTAACTCAAAAACTGTTCAACATTTTCAAAATGAAATTTGGTACACATGTTCATAGGAACACTACACATGTCTTTACCAATTATTTACTTTACCGATAATTATTCAGTAATGCCCTTTTTTCGTCTTGGAAAGAAACAGGCGAGCATTAGCATTTGCTATGCAGGGCTCTTGTTCAAATTACAGTAAACGGGCGAGCATTGGCATTCGCTATGCAGGGCTCTTGTTCAAATTACAGTAAACAGGCGAGCATTGCCATTTGCTATGCAGGGCTCTTGTTGAAATTACAGTGGACCTGTGTATAAAGACTGTCCATTTTCTCACTTAGTTTTCAAATTTCTCAAGCAAAACTTGTGTTCCGAGGAACCCTCTTCATTCTTGTTGATTTTCAAGATTTGTCACTTGTATTATGTGAATGAAGATTTGTGTTGTGTGATAATGCCCTTTGAGTTTGTGCTTGAAATGTAGTGTTTTGTGTATATCATCATTTAATCAGGGCTGGGGGGGGGGGGGGGGGGGGTTAGCATTACGACTGACTGGCTGGTGTCAGGATAAATGGACCAGTATAGTACTGGTAACTAACCCAGGAATCGCCTGTGGTATAATTGAAAAAACTGTGGAAAGCGGCGTAAAGCACCAAACAATTAATCAATCAAGTGTTAAAGAGTCATCGGCTAGGTTTGTTTTATTAGGGAATGATGGATTAAAGACTTTAAAAAGGGTAGTGATGGCTTCACTCAGCGATAAGGATTGCAGGGTTAGCATTACGACTGACTGGCTGGTGTCAGTATAAATGGACAAGTAGTTCTGGTAACTTACCCAGGAAACGCCAGTGATATCACTGAACAATTGTTGAAAGTGGCATAAAACACCAAACAATCAATCGATCAATTACACAACATCTGTTCTATTGTGGACCCCTCGAAATTGAAAATAAAAGACATATTTAACCCTTTTCCTCATACGACAAATCTGCAGCAGACGACTTTGAACATATTTTGTCAAAAAATAGAAAATCTCTATAATAGAATGAATAACCTATGACTAAAAGTGGAAAACATTCTGGCAAAAGGAGATTTTTTTTTTTTCGTTTTGAGCAATTTCTTCTTTTGTCACTATGTTTTCAAAAAGCTGTCTGCTGCAGAGGCGTCAGAAAGTGTCTATATGAGGGAAAGGGTTAACCCTTTTCCTTAGGTAGACACATTTTGATGCATCTGAAGCAATGACTTTCGAAAACATTTTGACAAAGGTAGAAATAGTTCATTATGAGCATTTGTCAATTGCATATATAATATACTAAATATTCTTTTAAACATTCTTGTGTCGCTCACTTTGGCAGGGTGACACATAGGGATCACCTCTCCATCGTCCGTCCGTCCGTCCCCCCATCACGCTTTGAATTATTTAGCAAAGAACACATTATCCTTGAATATTATTATTTTATATAATTGAACTCGCTATATATAATCAGTTTCTCGTGTTTTGTTGTGTAGTCTTCTATTTTTTAACCCTTTCCCACATACAACAAATCTGCAGCAGACGACTTTGAACATATTTTGTCAAAAAATAGAAAATCTCTTTAATTAAATGGATAACCTATAACTATAAGTGGAAAACATTGTGGCAAAAGGAGAAATTGCACGTTTTGTGCAATTTCTTCTTTTGTCACTATGTTTTCAAAAAGCTGTCTGCTGCAGAGGCGTCAAAAAGCGTCTATATGAGGGAAAGGGTTAAACTGTGTATGCATGCTTTATAGTAAAACCTTTGTTGCTTTATATATGTACAATAAGAAATCTGCTAAATTAATGGAACTGATTTTTTAATCTTAAGAAATACAATTTGTGTTTGACCTTTTCTTACATATTAGGACAAATCTGCAGCTGACCATTTCGAAAACATCTCCACAAAAATATGAAAAGTCTATAAATGAAATCTTAGTTTTTGAATAGATTTGAAAACAATGTGGCAAATTGAGATATTGCTCATCATAAGCAATTTCTTTTTTTGCCGTCATGTTTTCCAAAAAGGTCTTATGCAGTTGGGTCAAAATGCGTCTGTAAGTGGGAAAGGGTTAAAGTGGACAACAGCATGATGAGGGTTCTAACCCTTTCTCTCATATGACAATTCTGCAGCAGACAACTTTGAACATATTTTGTCAAAAAATAGAAATTCTCTATAATTGAATGGATAACCTATGACTTTTAGTGGAAAACATTGTGGCAAAAGGAGAAATTGCTTGTTTTGAGCAATTTCTAATTTTGTCACTATGTTTTCAAAAAGCTGTCTGCTACAGAGGCGTCAGAAAGCGTCTATATGAGGGAAAGGGTTAATTAATAAAACCAACTCATTGAGACCATTCTTATTAGAACCCATAATATTGGGTAGGAATGTCATATGAGGATTTAACCCTTTCCAAAATGCAAACGCTTTCTGACTTGTCTACAGCAGACGCCTTTTGTAAACATTGTGGCAAATGGGGAAATTGCTCCGTATTTTGACTACATGAGGTAAAATTCATTTGCAGCAGATTTGCTGTATGTTTGAAAAGGTTTAACCCTGCCCAAAATGCAATAATTCTGCAGCAGACATCTTTGAAAACAACTAAGTAAAACTATTGAAAGTCTTTATAGCTTAAAGTTTTAACCCTTTCCCTCATATAGGCGCTTTCTCACGCCTCTGCAGCAGACAGCTTCTTGAAAACATAGTGACAAAAGGAGAAATTGCTCAAAACAAGCAATTTCTCCTTTTGCCACAATGTTTTTTCCACTTTTAGTCATAGGTTATCCATTCAATTATAGAGATTTTCTATTATTTGACAAAATATGTTTAAAGTCGTCTGCTGCAGAATGTCGTATGAGAGAAAGGGTTAATATTGTATAGAGATGAAACATTGCGGCAAAAGCAGAAAGTGCTCATCATGAGCATTTTCTCCTTTTGCCTCATTGTTTTTAGAAGTCGTTTGCTATGGATGCGTCAAAATACATCTACAAGTGGGAGAAGATTAAAACCATGAAATATCCACCTCCCCCCACCAGACCCTTAGTCTTGCGAATCTGTAGTGCGTGTTTCAAATGTCTTTGCTATTTCCCTTTTGTGTACCCCCCCTCCTTTTCCCAACCCCTACAGAACCCCGCTTGGAGAGCTGGTCGGAAGACATGGACAAGAGGCTATACCAGGGTATTGCATTGGGGCGCTCGATGGGTTTCCTGAAGAAAAGTGACCCTGTCGTCATAGTAACGGGATGGAAGTCGGGATCCGGGTACACCAACACGATGAGACTGATTACCGTTCCGGAGAACGAAGAGGGGCCCATTGTGGGGGTCCCTATTATAAAGGGATATAATGACTAGAACTGTGTAATTGAAAGTGTCACAAGTTTCATAATACATGATTTATCAATATTATACTTAAATGTGAATCCTTTCCCACATTCAGACGCTTTCTGATGCCTCTGCAGCATACGACTTTTGAAAACATTGTGGCAAATGGAGAAATTGCTAATGATGAGCAAATTCTCCATTTGCCACAATGTTTTCAGCCCTATTTGATAATTATACCTTCATTTAAAGAGATTCTCCCTATATTTGCAAAGATGTTTTCACAGTCGTCTGCTGCGGATGTGTTGCATGTGGAAACGGGTTAACCTTTTTACTACAGGACTTAAAATACTTTAAATAAATAATTGGAAACAAACATTAATATGTTATTGCTTACCGGTAACCCTTTCCCTCATACGACAATTCTGCAGCAGACGACTTTGAACATATTTTGTAAAAACATAGAAAATCTCCATAATTGAACGGATAACCTATGACTAAGAGTGGAAAACATTGTGGCAAAAGGAGAAATTGCACGTTTTGTGCAATTTCTTCTTTTGTCACTATGTTTTCAAAAAACCGTCTGCTGCAGAGGCGTCTGAAAGCGTTGATATGAGTGAAAGGGTTAAACGCTTAAACGCTGAATTTGTAAAATATTTAGTTAGGCTGCTTTAACCCATTCCCCACACATACTAAGAAATCTGCAGGAGATGACGTTGAACAGATCTCGTTTAAAATACAGATAATCTTTATAAATGAAATAATAACTTGGTTGAAAACGGGCTCATTTTTGAGCAATTGCTACAATGTTTTCAAAGCCGAGCCCCGGTAGCTCAGTCGGTAGCGACGCGGGCTGTCAATCCAGGGGTTGTTAGTTCGAATCCCGGCTCGGCCAACTTTCTTTCCGACGATTGACAAAAGTCAATGCGACATGCGTCATTCGTCTTCCACCAATGGGCTAAGTCTATGTGGAAAAGCAGCCAGTTGCTTGGGAAGATTGTTGTGTGGAGTACTGGTGTGAGAAAACCAGGAAATGCATGAGTAGGTGAACTGGCCGCCGTGATATAACTGAGAAATTGTTGAAAACGGCGTTTAACCCCAATCAATCAATCTGCTGAAGAGCTTTCCGAAAGTGTCTGTATGTGGGAAATGGTTAAAAATACAAGTTCTCTAAAGAATCATTTATTATGTGTTGAAGTAAAAAAAATACTTTCCAACAATCAGTCTTGATTCGTTATTACTTTTTAGCTAAATTTCTTAAAGGATGTATGTAAGATTTAATGAAGTTTCTAAAGATTACCTTGCTTCAATGCAAATCCACCTGTATCCCTGCATCAATTTATTCCATCCATTAATTAGGTATCACTACTTAACACTTTCCCTCATGTAGATGCTTTCTGACGCCTCTGCAGCGGACGGATTTTTGAAAACATAGTGACAAAAGAAGAAATCGCAATTTCTCCTTTTGCCACAAGGGTTTCCACTTTTAGTCATGGGTTATCGATCCAATTATAGAGATTTTCCATTTTTTGACAAAATACATTGTTCAAAGTCGTCTGCTGCAGAATTGTCATCTGAGGGAAATTGGTTAACCCCTTTCCCCCTACTACTCCAAACTACAGTCGACGACTTTGAAAACATGTAGCAAATACTATTGAAATCTCTATATATGAATGTAGGATTATTGAATATAGTTCAAAACCTTGTGGCAAAAGGAGAAATTGCTCATACAATGAGCAATTTCTACCTTTTGCCAGAATGTTTTAAAAAATTGTCTGCTGCAGAGGCATTAGAAAGAGTCTGTATGGGGGGAAAAGTGGGTTAAAACATTCTTCTGAAATGGACCCAATCATCAACAACCTACCTTTGGGGAAATTGTGCTGTCTGATCAGGACCTTCACAGTTTGCTATAATTGTTGGGCTGTCATTGGTAACAGCTTCATACAAGACGGTCATGATGAAAAAAAAATAAAAAAATATAAGAGCTGATTTCTTGATAAGGAGCGAGCGTTTTGCTCCTTCTAAAATCCTTATTTTATCCACATAATTCGATCAAATAAGGATTTAAGAGCTTGTTATAAGCGCCACCTTATCTATAGCTCTGGTTTGATTTTTGTGTGACATCATGGCTAAAGTAATAAAAGCATATCTACAGAGAAAGAATTTGATGACAGTTGATTGAGTAGAGGCTTTCCCTCCTTGACGCTTGGAATGGGCTAAGTCTATGTGGAAAAGCAGCCAGTTGCTTGGGAAGATTGTTGTGTGGAGTATTGGTGTGAGAAAACCAGGAAACACATGAGTAGGTGAATTGGCCGCCGTGATATGACTGAGAAATTGTTAAAAACGGCGTTAAACCCCATTCAATCAATCCTTGAAGCTTGGGATAAGCAAATGGTTACTGGAATATAATAACGCTAAATGAGATCAAAGTTGAGTGTGATCGCCTATTTGGTGTAGTGGTAAGAACACCCACCTCGAGAGTGAGAGACACAGGTTCGATCCTCTTTTAGGTCATAGCAAAGACTTTAACCCTTTCCCACCTGCAGACGCATTTTGATGCAATAGCAGCAGTCGACTTTTGAAAACATTGTTTTTGCCACTGTTTTCAAAGTCATCTACTTCAGATTTTTTGTATGTGGGAAAAGGTTAAAAAAATGGTAGTTCTTGCTTCCTTTCTTGGCGCTCAGGGTTGCGGGGAAAGCATAATAACCTACCAGCTTGTGTCAAGATAAATTGACAAGTGCTACTGGTAACTTACCCAGGATCAATCAAAAGTATTTCCGATATATCATGACAGCTAGATGACCTGACATGTGTGTTTCCTGATTTTCTCTGCCGGTACACCACACTCCATTTTTAGCTTGTCAATTTTTAGAAGAAAAAAAGTTGGAAGTATTGTGATACCCTTAGCTTCGTCTCAAAACTTTAACCTCATAACTCAGAAATTGTTCAACATTTCAAAATGAAACTTCGTACACATGATCCTGGGAACAATATGCATGTTTATGCCAGGTCAATTAACTCTTGCTGTAATGATTAATCAGAAATGACCCATTTTCGACCTAGAAAAAAAGCAGACGAGCGCTTGTGTTCACTTGCCGCGCTCTTATTTTCCAGACAACTGGCTTCCTTACCATGTAGCCAGTTGGTGACAAACGAAAGACACTAGTTACAATAACCTATGTCTATCATGCAAAGAGTGAATGATAAAGCCGGGGTTTGAGCTCACAACCCATTGAGTGGCTAGCCCTCATTGGTAACTACCAATTCATAGATCCATGACACATCTTCACAATTATCTTGTATCACAAGGCCTTAGTTTGTGATACAGAAACAGCAGTCGGAAATCAAATAGACCGCACTAAATGTATCAATTTGTCTGATTGGTTAATATTGTGCATCTAATTTGCATATCGGATCTATTGAGACTCCTCATTGGAGAGCATGTTAGAATTACTTATCCAATTGTTTTTGTTCTTTCTTTCTTAATTAGGTGGGAAAGAATGGGACTCTGATTCATTGTCTAGTGGTAATAGAATAAGTTTGCTTGCTATATAGAATTTGGAATACAATGTTATAAGAATCTTTTGTTACTGAACAAATAATTATTGAATAAAGTTGAAATTTCTCCCTTTGCCACAATTATTTAAAAAGTCATCTGTTGCAGAGGGGTTAACTCTTTCCCTCATATAGGCAGAGGCGTCAGAAAGCGTCTATATGAGGGAAAGGGTTAAAACGTGACAACAATTGCAATCCCAAAAATGTTTAGAATTCCAAATTCTGTTTTTGATTCGATGTTTTAATGTATAGGTCCAGTTAAAACCAATCCTTCTGTAGCATGTTGGTCCTCCAAAAGCTTATTAGTATCGTAGCTTGGCTACAAATAATAGAATGTTTAGTGTTACCTCAATAACCTGCTGAAGGTGGGTCAAAATGTAAATGCACGCTGAAAAGGTTCATAATCCTTTACCCTGTACAAAAAATCTGTAGCAGACAGCTTTGAAAACATTGGGCAAAAAAAATTGGAAAATCTATAAATAAAGGTATAATTATTGAAAAAGAGTTTAAAACATTGTGGCAAAAACAGAAATTGCTCATTTCTCCTTTTGGACAAAATGTTTTCAAAAGTCGTCTGCTGCAGTCTATGTGTGGGAAAGAGTTCCAGCAAACCGTAAACTCATGTTTTTTTACGAGTTCTAGCATGTTTAATAACTAGTCTTATTAGATTGTCTAAATAGTCGGGGTATTGTGATACCATTGGCGTCCTCGTCTGTGTTTGCTGCATTGTCACACAATTTTAACCTTACTTCATGACTTAAAAAACGTTTTCAAATGAAACTTGGTTGGTACACATGTTCCTAGAAACAATATGCCTTTCCGTACCAAGTCATGTAACTCTGGCTTTAATAATTATTTAGCAATGCCCCTTTTTTTACTTAGAAAAGGCATTCGCTTGCGACTCTCTTTTTACCTGATATAGGAGTTGTACCCTGATTGATATTTACCTGCTTATAACAAACAAAGTGGTAACTGATCTCCGTTTGGGTATTATCTCCCTTTAGAAACTTATCATTTTTCTCATCCCTGTATACATACAGTCAAACCTGTGTTTAAAGCCCACCCAAGGGAAGTGAACAATGTGGTCTTTGTTCACAGGTAGTTTTTAACCCTTTCCCTCATATAGACGCTTTCTGACGCCTCTGCAGCAGACGGCGTTTTGAAAACATAGTGACAAAAGAAGAAATTGCACAAAACGTGCAATTTCTCCTTTTGCCACAATGTTTTCCACTTTTTGTCATAGGTTATCCATTGAATTATGGAGATTTTCTATGTTTTGACAAAATACATTCAAAGGCGTCTGCTGCAGAATTGTCGTATGAGGAAAAGGGTTAATTGGAGGTTCATTGATAAAGAAATCTAGTATTTGGGTAACTAAAAGTATGGTCCTTATAGACAGGGAGTTGCTAATTCAAGGTGGTCTTTAGCACAGGTTTGACTGTATTTTTAGATCGACTTTTGAAAAAAACGAGAGCTATTGTCATGACCCTGGCGTCGTCGTCGGTGGCGGCGTGGTCGTCCGGTTAAGGTTTTTTGTTCAGCTCAGCCTTTTTTTCTGTTTGATAACAAACTACTACTGTTAAAGTCACTAAACTTCATAAACATAATCATAATATGTTAAATAATAAAAGTATATAGCTGGAAATCTTTATTTGTTTCACTTAAAACTTCAAAACGTTAAAAGGTTAAGGTTTTTTGTTTAGCTCAGGTTTTTGACAATTTTTTACTCATGATTTTTCATATCTTAAAAACTTTTCTTTTTTTTTGCTTGAAACTTCACAAACTTGCTGAGTGTTTTAAGTTGACCTTATATAACAAGTTTCATAACTCTGTAAATAGTATTGACAAAATTATCTCCCCATTTCGATTTAGAAAATCTAATTTGAAGGGAGAAAAATGGTGATAACTGAAACACAATTTACCTATAGCTTTGAAACTTCCTAAACTTATTCTCCCTATCAGTAGAGCGTCTGTGCCGTACGCGGTGCTCTTGTTATATATCGCTTTAGTACATGTGATATAATTCTTTATTATATACCTGCAATTTGTATTAATTTCCTTTCTTTATTCTATCTTAACCCTTTCCCTCATACGACAATTCTGCAGCAGACGTCTTTGAACATATTTTGTCAAAAAATGGAAAATCTCTATAATTGAATGGATAACCTATGACTAAAAGTGGAAAACATTGTGTCAAAAGGAGAAATTGCACGTTTTGTGCAATTTCTTCTTTTGTCACTATGTTTTCAAATAGCCGTCTGCTGCAGAGGCGTCAGAAAGCGTCTATATGAGGGAAAGGGTTAAAAGTTATATATGTTATATAATAAAAGGAAAATTATTTTGCATTAGTAGTACAGGTTTTTGTATTGTCTACTCATGGTACAATACTTAAACCTGTATTGCTACTGCAACATCATATTTTCTATATATTATAACTTTGAAAGGAGAAGAAAAGTGAAAAAAAGAAAATGTTGCTAGTGAACTATGTTTTATGTTTTTATCTTTTCCCAAATGCAACAAATCTGCAGAAAATATTAAGTAAAAAAATATAGAAAATCTCTGTAAATAAAAGAAGAACTATTACCTTGTGAGCTAGAGACCATTTTTTTTTTTTGCCTAGTTGGTTTTATATAACCCATTCTCTCATACAGATGCATTTTGATGCCTGTGCAACAGGTCAACTTTTTAAATCATTTTGACAAAAGGAGAAATTGCTCATGCAGAGCAATTTCTTTGTGTGCCAAAATGTTTTCATATCTTTTCAATTATTGTACTTTCATTTGGAGAAATTGTTAATGTTTTCATAGGCGTCTGCTGCCAGTTTCAGAGATAGCTTAACCCTTTTCCACCTATAGAAGTTTTCAGACATCTCTGCATCAGACGACTTTTGAAATCATTGTAGGCAAAAGGAGATATTACTCCTAATGAACAATTTCTCTATTCGCCACAATCCTTTCATTACTATAGGTACCCAGTACTAAACTTAGGAAGTAGTTGCTTTGCCTAAATGCACACCACCATAGCGACTGCAAATTTGCTGACTGGCATTTCAGTTTCAATTGACTTATGTCTTGTACTTAGTTGTCACTGAAATGCTTACAGATATATATGAAATATAATTTACTGGGTATATAACTTAAACTTGCAAGTTCTTTACTGGGGTCAAAGTTTCAAGTAACCCTTGCCCCACATACAGCAAATCTGCAGCAGACGACTTTGAAAACATCCAGGTAAAATACGGAAAATTTCTAAAAAATGAAAGTATGATTATCGCACATAATTGAGAAGATTGTGGCCATCTTTTCAATATTGTTCTGCTGCAGATGCGCCAAAATGTGTGTACAGGTAGGAAAAGTGTTAATGAATCGTTGTTTTACCAGGAACTATTTGAGTGACGGTTACACTATGAACTCCTTACTGGTATATTTTGATTTTACCAGTAACTGTTTGAATGACTGTTACACTATGAACTCCTTACTGGTATATTTTGATTTTACCAGGAACTGTTTGAATGACTGTTACACTATGAACTCCTTACTGGTATATTTTGAAATTACTTTTCTGTTATATTAAGTTATATTAAGAATTTCTCATTGATGTATGTTTGAATTCACTTTATTGTTAAACTTAAAACTGTTCACTGGTTCACAAGTTTGGATTCACCTTAAAGTTAAACTCATTGATGTTTGTTTGAATTCACTTTATTGTTCCACTAAAAACTGTTCACTTGTATATAAGCTTGAATGGGTGTACATTTATGATTTCACAAGTTATTATTCCTTTTTAGCTCGACTATTCGAAGAATATGAGAGCTTTACTACTCGCCCAAGCGTCGGCGTCCGGTTAAAGTTTTAGGGCAAGTTGGCATTTTCATTCATAAGTATTTGTGCTAGGGCTTTCATATTTGGAATATAGTTACATCTTATACCTTTCTTTAAATTTTCATTCATAAGTATTTGTGCTAGGGCTTTCATATTTGGAATATAGTTACATCTTATACCTTTCTTCACATTGAATGCTGTAGGTGCTGATTGTGACCTTCTTTTTGGGGTAAAAAACATGATTTTTGGTGGTTAAAGTTTTAGGGCAAGTTGGAATTATTATTATTATTTTTTCTCAATAAGTACTTGTGCTAGGGCTTTCATATTTGGAATATAATTACATCTAATACCTTTCTTCATATTGTATGCTGAAGATTCTGAGTGTGACCTTCTTTTTGGGGTAAAAGACATGATTTTGGGTGGTTAAAGTTTTAGGGCAAGTTGGCATTTTCATTTAATATTTTAATTTTTCTCAATAAGTATTTGTGCTAGGGCTTTCATATTTGGAATATAGTTACATCTTATACCTTTCTTCACATTGAATGCTGAAGATGCTGAGTGTGACGTTTTGGGGGTAAAAAACATGATTTTTGTTTGATTTTGAGAATTATAGATAAATTCATAATTTTTGGTTACACTCCTTTCTTATTGTGATCATTCATTTATCAAATATAATTCTTCAACATATCAAATGGGTTTTGGTGTCAAACATTTGGAAAACCTTTTTTCAAGGTTTTGCTATTTTTGGACTCAGTCAGTTTTAACATTTGCGTTTAGCTCACCTCAACATTAAAGTTTCATCGTTCAAATCACTTCATACTTCACACATTTGTTAAGGACCATCGTACAATTAGGTTAGATAATTCCATTGTATCCTAAAAATGGAGTTATGGCCCTTGATTGACTTAGGAAATTTGATTTTTAAATTAGATATATTTAAATGTATGTTTTATTCAGTTGCTTTTACATATAGAGTATATTATGTGATTTAATAGTACTTAAGTGCAATATAATGAAATAGTGCTTTATGTGAATAAGAGGCATATAGTCAAGCGCGCTGTCCTCCGACAGCTCTTGTTGAACTAACTGTGTACTGATATATTGAAGTTTGATTTCAATGGTATTGTTACACTACAAACTGTTACCTACATAACAGTTTGAAATCACATTTATTGTTACACTAAGAAATGGGCACTGGTATATATACATGTACATATAAGATTGAAATCATTGTTACTGTTACACTTAAAACTGGCTCCAAAACTTATAAAACTATGGTCTATGCTCAGAATTTGTGCTCAAGTATCTGATTGGTCATTCTCGAAAATGAGATATCAGGCTCCAAAACTAAGTTTAATCCGTGCTCAAGTATCTGATTGGTCAGAAGCAAATTCATTCTCAAAAATTGACCAATCAGAAGCCTTATTTGGAGCATGTAGTTCATTTCTGAGCACCGAGAATGTTTTCAAAGTTTTATAGTTTTTGCTTACTGGTATAAGTTTGCATTCACTTATTAGTGACTACACATTTCTATCTGGTAAACAAAAATTGGATCTACTTTATTGTTCCATATTGAACTGATCATTTGTACATAAGTTCACTTTGTTATTCCATCACAAATTGCTAGCTGGTATATCCAGGGACATAGATCTACGTCCCTGGTATAACTTAACCTTAACGTTACATAACAAATTGATCGTGAACTTGCATATAAGTTTGAAATCACTTAATTGATACACTTTATTGATTGGGTATGTTAGTTTTGATTCACTATTACTGTTACACTTAAATGTGCTTACTGGTAAATGCATATAGTTGTGAATTCACTGTTGTTCTCCCTGTTGCTAAATCCTTAAAAATGTTATACTCATTTGTCAGTTTTACACCCTTCACAGATTTTAAATATGAGATTACTTCTTTGAAGTGTTACACTTGATCTTCATTCTTCAGAGGTCCAGATAAGGAGGAGTATTCAGCTCTTTCCCCCACAATATCTCTCTTATCGTCCAACCAAACACTATGGTGTGTGTCTCATTGAGACGATTATTTTGAGCACCCACGACATACAGTTAGAGGGTAAAATAAGGATTTTAGAAAGTAAAAAACTCTCCTTATCTAGAGCTAGATCTTGTTATGCCTTTCCAACATACAGATCCATCTGCAGCAGACAACTTTTGTAAACATTTTGGCAAAAGGAGAAATCGCTCATGATGAGCAATTTCTCCTTTTGCCACAATGTTATCAACTCTATTCTAAGATTACCCTTTCATGTTTAGAGGTTTACCATATTTTTAACCAGATGTGTTCAAAGTTGTGTGCTGCAGATTTGTTGTACGTGGGGAAGAATTGTATAACAAAGCAATTTTTGTTTTGTCTCAAATGATTTCTCCTCCGTAGAATAGTACATAAAACATTAAGGGAAGAGGAATTTATATCTGATTCATATATCCAATATGCAAATAAGATGCAGTATTTTAACCAATAAAAACAATGATGAATGCCGTTTCTTCAATACAAACAAAAGCCATTTGATGCATGAGAACCGGGTAGTTTTTCAATGATAAATTGTTGGTTTGTTTATGATGCATGACGATGGGCATGACTTAAAAAACGCTCTTAGATCTATGAATTCTGTTCCCATATTGTTTTATTATACCAAGGAACTTGTTTTAAATGTATTGTATGAGTTTGAATTGTACTTGTTATTTATGTTACAATTGTTCGTAGTTCTGCCTCTTCCCTCATATTTTTTCTATGAGTTATTTTGGTTAACCTCAGTTGTTGCACAGTTCCACCAGATATTTTTTCTTACACTGTTTTCATCGTTTTAACTGCTCTTTATTTCAAACCATATGACAATATGAAATCATTTTTATAAACCTGCAAACCAAGTCTGCAAACCAAGATTGTCGGCAGCCTTCTTGAATCTTGAATCATTGTTTCACATGAACTTTTTGAACTTATTCTTCAATTTTTTAGACTCCATGGTGTAGTGGTTAGAGCATCTGCCCCGAGATTGGGAGACCCTGGTTTGATTCCCTGTTGGGTCATACCAAAATATCCGTAATGGCTTCCCTCCCTTGGTGCTCTTGGGATTTCGGGGTTGGCATTACATGATGACTGATGCTTCTGTTTCAGGATAAATAATACCATTAGTACTATTGTCATTTCGTTAAAGATTTACCATTAACAAGGAAGCAGATCTAAATGACAAAAAATACCAATTCATACATATTTATTAGTGTGTTTGTAAGATTGTATGTAGAAGATGGACATTTTGTCTTTTATGAATAAAATCTTGAATCTTTATGATATACTAAAAAAAAAACATTATTCTAACTGAAACACTGTTGAAAGGAGAGTTAAACAACATTCAAACAAATTATACCACGGGCAATTTCTCCTTTTGTCACAATGTTTATAAAAGTCATAGGCAGATGCATCAAAATGTGTCGGAATTTGTCCCACGTTGGAAAGAGCTAAATCCTTATTTTGGCCTCCAAATCTATGTTGTGGGTATTCAAATGAATTGCCATACTTGAGAGGAGTACCCACAACATAGGGTTTAATTAAGGCATAAGGGAGATATTTTGAAACAAATTCCTTTTAAAACCTTCTTTATCGAGGACTTTGTATAACATTCACATATCTGCATATTTTATTTGCAGATGAAACGATGAAAGAATGGACAGGTGATGTGGATAGAAGAATCTACAAAGGTATATCAACTGGAATGGAGCGAGGCTTTGTGAAACAGGGGGATGCAGTTGTCATTGTAACAGGTAGGCATTTAGTCTCCGTTGAACCCTTTAACCTTTTCCCTCATATAGACGCTTTCTGACGCCTCTGCAGCAGACGGCTTTTTGAAAACATAGTGACAAAAGAAGATTCTCTCCTTTTGCCACAATGTTTTCCACTTTTAGTCATAGGTTATCCGTTCAATTATAGAGATTTTCCATTTTTTGACAAAATATGTTCAAAGTCTGCTGCAGATTTGTTATATGGGGAAAAGGTTAAACCTTTCCCAATTGTAAGACGCGTTCTTGCGCATCTATAGCAGACTACTTATGAAAACCTTTCGACAAAGAAATTGGTCATGCTCATAATGAGCAATTTCTCCTTTTGCCACAATGATTTCATTGAGATATTCAAATTTTAATGCCTAGATATTTTGAAAGTCGTCTGCTGCGGATTTGTTGTATGTAGGAAAGGGTTTATTTATCCATTTCTCATCTGCATACACATTTTGCAGCAGACAACATTTGGAAACATTTTCGCAAAAGAAGAAATTGCTCACAATGTGAACAATAATTATGTCCCCCCTTTGAAGAAGAGAGGGTATATTGCTTTTTACATGTCCGTCCGTCTGTACATAAAAGTTTTATCCGATTGATAATTCAATAATGCTTAGACCTAAAGTACTCCAATTCGGCAAGGAGATTGGACATGACCAGTAGATGACCCACATTGATTTTGAGGTCATCCATTCAAAGGTCAAGGTCACTGGAACACTAAAAAGGAGGTATCAGTGTTTTACAAACATATTGTTATAATCATTTATGTACAGACATGTTCCATATTGTTGCAAATGGATGTTTTCACAGATGTCTGATGCAGATTTATTGTATGTGGGAAATGGCTAGCCCTTCTCTCACTTACAACAAATCTGCTGTAGACGGCTTTGAAAACATTGAGACAAAAGTATGGTATCTCCCTTTAAAGTATCATAATTGAATTGAGTGGGAAAAGATTGCTCATATTTATTGGCTTGTTTGGTTTTTCGAAGAAAAACAGTTGGGGTATTGTGAATTTGTGATACCCTTGGGGTTGGCTGCGTCGTTACAAAACTCTTACCTTACCTCATATCTCAAAATCTGTTCAAATGAAACTTGGTACACATGTCTTGGAACAATACGTATGCTTGTCCTAAACCAGTCACATAAATAATTATTCAGTAATGCACCTTTTTCAACTCTATAAAAAAGTAAACGAGCGTTGACGTTTGCTTGCGACTCTCTAGTTTTCAATTGATGTATGTGGCAGATGTGTCAAAATGAGTATGTGAGGGTAAAACGTTATTGGCTTTAACAATTTTAATGTGAACTACTTTGAATACATCTGAGGAAATAAAATGAAGTTTAATCCTTTTCCACATACAAACAATCTGCAACAGAAGCCTTAGAAGACATCTAGGCAACAATATGGAAACTATCAATGCCGGATCAATTTTTGAATGTGGTTGAAATCATTGTGGCAAATAGAGAAACTGCTTATCATGAGCAACTTTTCCTTTTGACACAATGTTTTCAAAAGTCGTCTGCCAAAGAGGCATCAGAATGTGTCTGTATGTGGGAAAGGGTTACGAATTGTCAGAAAAGTAGAAATTTATTATTTTGAGCATATAGGTCTTCTTAGTCCCTTAAACCTTTTCCACTTTGCAGAAGCATTTCAACACATGCATCAGATCAATTCTCCCTTTGCCGAATTATTTTTCAATTTAATTCAATAATTTCCTTTGTAACAAAGTTTTAATTTTTTGGCCGAGATGTTCTTAACCCGTTACCTCATATAGACGCTTTCTGACGCCTCTGCAGCAGAAGACTTTTTGAAAACATAGTGACAAAAGAAGAAATTGCTCAAAACGTGCAATTTCTCCTTTTGCCACAATGTTTTCCACTTTAAGTCATAGGTTATCCATTCAACTAGAGAGATATTCTATTTTTGGACAAAATATGTTCAAAGTCATCTGCTTCAGAATTGTTGTATGAGGGAAAGGGTTAAAGCTGTCTGATGCAGCTTTGTAGTATGTGAGAAAGGGTTAACAGTTTCACCTGAATACACTATAGGTTAACCTTCTGTCTGTCTGTTTGTCTTAATAATGGAAATTGGTTTGTGCAAAGATTATAATTTGATACATTCCATCTATTTTACAGGCTGGAAACCAGGCTCTGGATCAACCAATACAATGAGAGTGCATTATGCTGTTGACCCCACTGGCCGAGACCAGCTGGCTCCCATCACAGGCGTTGCTAGTGTGCCCACCAGTTTCCAGAATGTAGAGGAGGGAAAGAAGTAAACTAGCTTGCGAGGAAAGTAGTTCTGGAACATTCTGGAATAGTCTGGAGAATGTTGTGGATATTCTGAAAAAAGTTCTTGTTTCACATTGAATGTCAGGAGCATTCTACAGTATTCTAGAACATTCTAGAATTTTTGTTTAAAATCTCTAAATTTGAAGTAGTGTTTAAAGAAGCATTTGTACTTTATCTCTATGACTGATGTTATATAGGTTTTAAAAACAATTTTTAAAGGGAAAGGAAAAAAGAAAAATAAGATTGTTGTACTTGTGCAGTCATGTATATGTTATGTGTATGATATTTATTGTTTTAAAAACTAATTTTTTGTGCTAAAATTTACAGACGCATTTTGATGCGGTAATTGTAAAAGAGACATGAAACAGATCTGAAATTATTTCTTCAGTGGTATGGTATTTAAGCACACCCCCATTTGCAGACAGGACAGTTTGAAATATAATACTCACATTATACTGAAGAGCCCCAGAGCTCTTTGTAAGGGTCCACCTGGGAATATTTCAGTTTCCTCCATCTTTATTTGACACCCAAACCCATTCTTGTTGGTGCTCAAAAGAATCATCTCAACAATAAATAAGGCTTGTAATAATTTGTCTTGATTTTCTGCAAACCCCTATCTTGAGGGTACTCTAAAAAAAAAATGGCTTCATAAAGGGGAATGTTTAACCCTTTCCCTCATACGACAATTCTGCAGCAGACGACTTTGAACATATTTGGTCAAATAATGGAAAATCTCTATAATTGAATGGATAACCTATGACTAAAAGTGGAAAACATTGTGACAAAAGGAGAAATTGCACGTTTTGTGCAATTTGTTCTTTTGTTACTATGTTTTCAAAAAAGCTGTCTTCTGCAGAGGCGTCAGAAAGCGTCTATATGAGGGAAAGGGTTAAAGTATAACAGCCTAGGCTTAGTATTAACCCTTTCCAACATGCACACAATCTGCAGCAGTCGACTTTTCAAATAGCTATATATCCGAGTTAAAAATCCATATAAATGAAAGTATTATTTGTTTGTAAGAGTTGAAACCATTTTGGCAAATCGATAAATTGCTCATCTTGAGCAATTTCTCCTATTACCACTTTGTTATCAAATTTCGTCTGCTGCAGATGCGCCTGCATGGTGGGAAGGATCAAGGACATGTGAACTCCTTTTCTAGGCCATCTATCATACTGCCAAATTTTGTCGATTCTGAAAGCAAGATATGTAAGGTACACGGTCCGTATTTACCAACCATTTTAAATTAATTCTAATTCTAACTGATTTGCCCGACGGCCTTCCTCTGGAATTAAGATAACAACAACAAATAATGGTTTGGCCAATCAGATTGTTTATAATTGTTAAATTATGAATAGGAATCATATTAAGAATGGTTGGTGAATAGAGGTCCGTGATGGGTAAAGACCTTTTTATCCCATTAACCTAACAGTGTATGTTTTATTGTAGTTTTGGATTGTCATTGTTGTTGACATGAAAATATGTTATTTGTTTTCAATTCGCATTAAAGATTAGAGAAAACTTATGAGTCTTGTTTGATTACTATTATGATTGATTGGGGTTTAACGCAGTTTTCAATAATTTTTAGCTCGACTTTTGAAAAAACTAGAGCTATTGTCATGACCCTGGTGTCGGCTGCGGCAGCCTGGTCGTCCGGTTAAGGTTTTTTGTTTGGCCCAGCTTTTTTTCTGTTTTCTATCAGTCGAGCGTCTGTGCCGTATGCGGTGCTCTTGTTCAGTCATATCATGGCGGCCAGTTCAATAACCCATTGGTGGAAGATGAATGACGCTTGTCACAATGACTTGTGAAACGTCGGAAAGAATGTTGGCCGAGCTGGGGTTCGAACTCACAACCCCTGGATTGACAACCCGCAGAGTCCACCATGTTGGTTTTCTCGTGGAACGGCTCATATATCTTCTCACAAAACAATTATGGCTCAAACTTTATCTATGCTCCAATGAACTTTAACCCTTTCCACGCAGTGGTCATGGAGGGAGTAACCTTGGGCAAGGCATGTTTCCTAGCCTAGTACTTGTTTGTGTACCCAGGGGTCATGATGGAGTAACCTTGGGCAAGGCATGTTTCCTAGCAGCAGACCATTTTATAAATGTCTACTCAAAAATATGGAAAATCTCTATAATTGTAGGTATAATTACTGAAAAAAGATAAAAAGTTTGTGGCAAAAGGAGAAATGGCTCTTGAAAGCATCTGGCACAAAAATGGAAAATGTATTTAAATATCATTAAAAGTATTGAAGAGTATAGATCACAACATTGTGGCAAGAAGAGAAATTGTTCTTTTGCCACAATGTGTTTATAAGTCATGTGTCTGCAAGTGGGAAAGGCTTACCCGTTTCCCACATACAACAAATCTGCAGCAGACGGCTTGGAAATCATAAAATATGAAATTAAATTAAGTTGAAAACACTGGCAAAAGCAGAACTTGCTCATCATGAATAACACAACTTTCATTAATGGATTTTCACCATATTTTTGAGTAGATGTTTTAAAGTAATCTGCTGTGGATGTGTTGTATGAGGAAAAGGGAAAAATAGGGGGTACAATAACCCTGTTATATTCCATTTTAAATGAGCGACCATTGTATACATGTTGGGGGCAAAAAAAAAATCAATGCAGTGCTGATTTTTTAAAATGGCCTTGTTCAGCTTAACATTTGGAAGAGTCCATAGTCAATTCTTGGAATGTCAAGATGAAAATGTTGAGCTGAACAGCCAACAGTATAGACCTTGATCAGATGGCGTGGATTATGCTGGCTGACCTGGCTCTACACTGGCGGCATACTTCATCAGTTCCAGCAGGAGTCGAAGGGCCAAACACCTTTAACCCCTTCCCTCATACAACAAAATTCTGCAGAAGTTGACTTTGAACATATTTTGTCAACAATAGGAAATCTCTATAATTGAATGGATAACCATAACTTATTGTGGCAATAGGAAAAATTGCTTGTTTTAAGCAATTTCTTCTTTTGTCACTATGTTTTCAAAATCCGTCTGCTGCAGAGGCGTCAGAAAGCATCTATATGAGGGAAAGGGTTACAACGTGCCGTGACTCTCCATACACAAAGTAGAACCTGTCTATAAAGACCACCCATGGGAACAACAACAAAAAGGTCTGTTCACAGGTGGTCTTTAATTGCAGGGTCATTTATGCAGATAATGAGTAATTGGGAAACTTAATGTGTGGTTGCTTTAGACAGGGAATTGCTATTCCAAATTGGTCTTAAGCCCAAGTTTTACTGTATACCAGTCTTTGGGATAGGTTAGGATATCTCCACATCTGAAGGCATATGATCTGACAGGGAATTGCTATTCCAAATTGGTCTTAAGCCCAAGTTTTACTGTATACCAGTCTTTGGGATAGGTTAGGATATCGCCACATCTGAGGACATACGATCTGACAGGGAATTGCTATTCCAAATTGGTCTTAAGCCCAAGTTTTACTGTATACCAGTCTTTGCGATAGGTTAGGATATCGCCACATCTGAGGACATATGATCTTCCGAGTTTTTACAGGGATTTCAACAGTATTTCAGCTATGACGGTACACCTTTTCATGATCCCGGAGTTGCTAACCAGTTCCAGGCTATGGAATGTGCCCTTTTAGATGATGACCGAGAACAGGTATCAAACCCAGGCCACAGTTTCAAATGCTTTGCTCTTAGACAACTCGACCAAGGCCGATATTGATTGGGGTTTAATGCTGTTTTCAACAGTTTTTCAGTCATATCATGGCAGACAGTTAACCTACCCATGTGTCTCCTGTATATCTCACACCAGTACTTCACACAACATAATTTCCAAGCAACTGGCTGCTTTTCCACATAGACTGTTAGCCAATTGGTGGATGACGAATGAGGCTTGTTACATTCATTTTTGGCAAACGTCGGAAAGAATGTTTACCGAGCTGAGTTTCAATTGACAACCCCTGATTGACATTCTGAGTCGCTACCAACAGCTAAAGTTCTAAGGGAGTAAAACTATTGACTTTTGCTACAATTTTAGTTTTCCGCATGAAGGCATGGGCCAATTGGAAAGCACAGGTTAAATAAAGAACTAAAAAAACTCGGGTAAGGGTCAGTATACACAGGTTAAATGAAGGCTCATCGAAGGATCAATTTACAAAGGTAAATAGTTATATGAAAACTTGTGTGATGATCGGTTTACAAAGGATTAATTTAGGCTCAGCTGATGGTCAGTATACACAAGTTAAATGAAGGCTCATGTGAGGATCGGTATACCCAGGTTAAATGAAAGCTTGTGTGAGGATCGGTATACCCAGGTTAAATGGAGGCTCATGTGAGGATCGGTATACCCAGGATAAATGAAGGCTTGTGTGAGGATTGTTATACCCAGGTTAAATGAAGGCTCATGTGAGGATCGTTATACCCAGGTTAAATGAAGGCTCATGTGAGGATCGGTATACCCAGGTTAAATGAAGGCTCATGTGAGGATCGTTATACAAGCTTGTGTGAGGATCGGTATACCCAGGTTAAATGGAGGCTCATGTGAGGATCGGTATACCCAGGTTAAATGAAGGCTTGTGTGAGGATCGGTATACCCAGGTTAAATGATGGTTTGTGTGAGGATCGTTATACCCAGGTTAAATGAAGGCTCATGTGAGGATCGTTATACCCAGGTTAAATGAAGGCTCATGTGAGGATCGGTATACCCAGGTTAAATGAAAGCTTGTGTGAGGATCGGTATACCCAGGTTAAATGGAGGCTCGTGTGAGGATCGGTATACCCAGGTTAAATGAAGGCTCATGTGAGGATTGTTATACCCAGGTTAAATGAAGGCTCATGTAAGGATCGTTATACCCAGGTTAAATGAAGGCTCATGTGAGGATCGGTATACCCAGGTTAAATGAAAGCTTGTGTGAGGATCGGTATACCCAGGTTAAATGGAGGCTCGTGTGAGGATCGGTATACCCAGGTTAAATGAAGGCTCATGTGAGGATCGTTATACCCAGGTTAAATGAAGGCTCATGTGAGGATCGGTATACCCAGGTTAAATGAAGGCTTGTGTGAGGATCGTTATACCCAGGTTAAATGGAGGCTCATGTGAGGATCGTTATACCCAGGTTAAATGAAGGCTTGTGTGAGGATCGTTATACCCAGGTTAAATGATGGCTTGTGTGAGGATCGGTATACCCAGGTTAAATGGAGGCTCATGTGAGGATCGTTATACCCAGGTTAAATGAAGGCTCATGTGAGGATCGTTATACCCAGGTTAAATAGAGGCTCGGTATACCCAGGTTAAATGGAGGCTCGGGTTAGGATTGCTTTACCCAGGTAAAATGAAGGCTCGGGTAAGAGTTGGTATACATTGGTTAAATGAAGCTTGTGTGAGGGTTGGTATACACAGTTTAAATCAAGACTTACGTGAGGGCCGGTATACAACGATTAAATGAAGGCTCATGTGACGGTCAGTATGTAAATGAAGGCATGTGAGGGTCCGTATACAAAGGCTCATGTGATAGTCAGTATACAAAGGTTAAATGAAGGCTCATGTGAGAGTCTGTATACACAGATTAAATGAAGGCTTATGTGAGGACCTGTAAACAAAGGTTAAATAAAGGCTTATGTGATGGTCAGTATACAAAGGTTAAATGAAGGCTTATGTGAGGACCGGTAAACAAGGTTAAATGAAGGCTTATGTGATGGTCAGTATACACAGGTTAAATGAAGGCTCATGTGACAGTTAGTATACAAACGTTAAATGAAGGCTCATGTGAGGGCTGATTTACCAAGGTTTAATGAAGGCTCATGTGAGGGCCGGTAAACAAAGATTAAATGATCGATCGTGTGAGGGCCTGTATACAAAGGTAAATGAAGGCTCATGTGATGGTCAGTATACAAAAGTTAAATGAAGGCTCATGTGAGGGTCTGTATATACAGGTCAAATGAAGGCTCATATGATGGTCAGTATACACAGGTTAAATGAAGGCTCACATGATGGTCTGTATACACAGGTTAAATGAAGGCTCACATGATGGTCTGTATACACAGGTTAAATGAAGGCTCACATGATGGTCAGTATACACAGGTTAAATGAAGGCTCACATGATGGTCTGTATACACAGGTTAAATGAAGGCTCACATGATGGTCTGTATACACAGATTAAATGAAGGTTGATGTAAGACTTGGTATACACAGGTTAAATGAAGGCTTAATTAGGGATCGTTATACACAGATTTAATAAAGGCTCATATGAGGATTGGTATACACAGGTTAAATGAAGGCTTATGTGAGATCAGTAAACACAGGTTAAATGAAGGCTCATGTCAGGATCAGTATACACAATAAATGAAGGCTCAGATGAGGATTGGTATACACAGGTTTAATAAAGATGCATGTGATGTGAGGGTCGCTATACGCAGGTTAAAATGAAAGCCCATGTGAGGGTTGGTATACACAGGTTTAATGAAGGTGCATGTGATGTGAGGGTTGGTATACACAGTTAAATGAAGGCCCATATGATGGTCTGTATACACAGGTTAAGTGAAGGCTCGGGTAAGGATCGCTAAACACAGATTGAATGAAACCGCATGTGTGAGGATTGGTAAATACAGGTTAAATGAAGGTTCATGTGATGGTCAGTATACAAAGGTTAAATGAAGGCTCATGTGAGGTACAGTATACACAGGTTAAATGAAGGCTCATGTGAGGAGGGTCAGTTTACACAGGTTTAATCATGGATCATGTGATGGTTGGTATACACAGTGTTAATGAAGGCTCATGTTAGGGTCAGTATACACAAGTTAATTAAATGCTCATGTGAGGACTGGTATATACAGGTTATATGAAGGCTCGAGTTATGGTTGGTATTTGTAGGTTAAATGAAGGCTTATGTCAGGATCTGTATACACAGATTAAATGAAGGCTCAGATGAGGATTGGTATACACAGATTAAATACAGGCTCATCTGATGATCGGAAGACACAGATTAAATGAAGGTCCATGTGAGGATCGGTATACACAGATTAAATGAAGGCCGATATGAGGATCGGTATACACAGATAAAGGTTAAATGAAGGATCATGTCAGGATCTGTATACACATATTAAATGAAGGCTCAGATGAGGATTGGTATACACAGGTTCAATACAGGCTCATGTGAGGATCAGTATACTCAGATTAAATGAAGGCCGATATGAGGATCGGTATACACAGATTAAATGAAGGTCCATGTGAGGATTGGTATACACAGATTAAATGAAGGCACATGTGAGGATCGGTATACACAGATTAAATGAAGGGTCATTTGAGGATCGGTATACACAGGTTAAATGCAGGCACATGTGAGGGTCTGTATATACAGGTTTATTGAAGGTTCATGTGATGGTCAAAATACACAGATTTAATGAAGGTGCATGTGATGTGAGGGTCGGTATACACGGGTTAAATGAAGGCTCATGTAAGGATCGCTATATACAGGTTTAATGAAGGTTCATATGCGGGTCGATTACACAAGTTTAATGAAGGCTCAGGTATACACAGATTGAATGAAGGCTTGTGTGAGGATTGATAAACACAGGTTAAATGAAGGCTCATGTGAGGGCTGATTTACCAAGGTTTAATGAAGGCTCATGTGAGGGCCGGTATACAAAGGTTAAATGATCGATCATGTGAGGGCCGGTATACAAAGGTAAATGAAGGCTCATGTAATGGTCTGTATACACAAGTTAAATGAAGGCTCATGTGAGTGTCTGAATTTACAATTCAAATGAAGACTTGTGTGAGGGTCGTATACACAGGTTAAGTGAAGGCCCATGTGTACTCTGTATACACAGGTTTATTGAAGGCGCATGTGATATGAGGGTCAGTATACACAGGTTAAATGAAAGCTCATGTGAGGGTCTGTATACACAGGTTAAATGAAGGTTCATGTGAGGGTCTGTATACACAGGTTAAACGAAGCCTCATGTAAGGGTCTGTATATACAGGTTAAATGAAGGTTCATGTGAGGGCCTGTATACACAGGTTAAATGAAGGCTCATGTGAGGGTATGTATACAAAGGTTAAATGAAGGCTCATGTGAGGGTCTGTATGCAAAGGTTAAATGAAGGTTCGTGTGAGGGTCTGTATACAAAGGTTAAATGAAGGCTCAGGTATACACCGGTTAAATGAAGGTTGATGTGTGAGTTGGTATACACAGGTCATATGAAGGCTCAGGTAATGATCGTTATATACAGGTTTAATGAAGGTTCATATGTGGGTTGATTACACAAGTTAAATGAAGGTTCAGGTATACAGAGGTTGAATGAAGGCTTGTGTGAGGATTGATAAACACAGGTTAAATGAAGGTATATGTGATGGTCTGTATACACAGATTAAATGAAGGATTATGTGAGGGCTGGTATAAAAAGGTTAAATGAAGGTATATGTGACGGTCAGTATACAAAGGTTAAATGAAGGCTCATGTGATAGTCGGTATACACAGGTTTAATGAAGGCACATGTGATGTGAGTGTCGGTATACACAGATTAAATGAAGGCCCATTCGAGGGTCTGTATACAAAGGTTAAATAAAGGCTCATGTGAGGGTCTGTATACACAGGTTAAATGAAGGCTCATGTGAGGGTCTGTATACAAAGGTTAAATAAAGGCTCACATGAGGGTCTGTATACAAAGGTTAAATGAAGGCTCATGTGAGGGTCTGTATACAAAGGTTAAATAAAGGCTCACGTGAGGGTCTGTATACAAAGGTTAAATGAAGGCTCATGTGAGGGTCTGTATACAAAGGTTAAATGAAGGCTCATGTGAGGGTCTGTATACAAAGGTTAAATGAAGGCTCATGTGAGGGTCTGTATACAAAGGTTAAATGAAGGCTCATGTGAGGGTCTGTATACAAAGGTTAAATGAAGGCTCATGTGATGGTCTGTATACAAAGGTTAAATGAAGGCTCATGTGAGGGTCTGTATACAAAGGTTAAATGAAGGCTCATGTGAGGGTCTGTATACAAAGGTTAAATGAAGGCTCATGTGATGGTCTGTATACAAAGGTTAAATGAAGGCTCAGGTATACACAGGTTGAATGAAGGCTTGTGTGAGGATTGGTAAACACAGGTTAAATGAAGGTCTAGGTGATGGTCTGTTTACACAGATTAAATGAAGGATTATGTGAGGGATGGTATACAAAGGTTAAATGAAGCTTCATGTGATGGTCAGTATACAAAGGTTAAATAAAGGCTCATGTGATGGTCGGTATACACAGGTTTAATGAAGGTGCATGTGATGTGTGGGTCGGTATACACAGATTAAATGCAGGCTCATGTGAGGGTCTGTATACACCGTTTAAATGAAGGCTCATGTGAGGGTCTGTATACAAAGGTTAAATGGAGGTTCATGTGGCAGTCAGTATACAAAGGTTTAATGAAGGTTCAGGTGATGGTCGGTATTCACAGATTAAATTTAGGCTCATGTGATGGAGTGTATACGCAGGTTGAATGAACGCTTGTGTGAGGATTGGTAAACACAGGTTAAATGAAGGCTTGTGCAAAGATCACAATACACAGGTTAAATGAAGGCCTGTGTAAAATATCACAATACACAGGTTAAATGAAGGCTTGTGTGAGGGTAGGTATACACAGGTTAAATGAAAGCTAATGTAAGGGCCGGTATACAAAGATTAAATGGAGGCTCATGTGAGGGCCGGTATACAAAGGTTAAATGAATGCTAATGTGAGGGCTGGTATACAAAGGTTAAATGAAGGCTCGTGTGAGAATTGGTATACACATGAAGGTTTAATGAAGGCTCAGGTGAGGATCGGTATATACAGGTTTAATGAAGGCTCATGTGAGAGTTGAATACACAAGTTAAATGAAGGCTCATGTGAGAGTTGGTATACACAGGTTAAATCGAGGCTCAAGTGAGGATCAATATACACAGGATAAATGAAGGCTTGAGTGAGGGTCGTTAAACACAGGCTTAATTAAGGCTCAAGTGAGGATCGGTATACATAGGTCAAATGAAGGCTCATGTGCTGGTCCATATACACATGAGCAATGGAGGCTTGTCCGTGTAAACACATGATAAATGAAGGCTCGTCTGTGTATTCACAGGGAAAATGAAGACTCAGTTAGTCTGTGTGAATTCACAGGCTAAATGAAGGCTTGTCTAAATGAAGACTCGGTTAAGTGTGTGTGTAATCACAGGCTTAATGAAGGCCTGTCCCAGTGTGCACAGGCTAAAGGCCGGGTTGAGTTTGTGTGTTTGCACAGGTGAGTGTGTGGGTATAAACAGGCTAAATGAATGCTCAAATGAGTTTGTGGGTATAAACAGGCTTAATGAATCTGGGTATAAACAGGCTAAATGAAGACTCATGTGAGTTTGTGGGTATAAACAGGCTAAATGAAAGTGCATGTGAGTTTTTGGGTATAAACAGGCTAAATGAAGGGCTCATGTGAGTTTCTGGGTATAAACAGGCTAAATGAGCACTCACGTAAGTTTATGGGTATAAACAGGTGAGATGAAGGTTTATGTGATTATATTGGTATAAACAGGCTAAATGATGGCTTATGTGAATATATGGGTATGCACGGGCTAAATGAAGGCTTATGTGAATTGTTGGGTGTATAAACGGCTAAATGAAGGCTCATGTGAGTTTGTGGGTATAAACAGACTAAATGAAGGCTCAACTAAGTTTGTGGGTATAAACAGGCTAAATGAAGGCTTATGTGAGTTTGTGGGTATAAACAAAACAGGCTAAATGAAGTATTATGTGAGTATATGGTATGAAACGGCTAAAGGAAGGCTTATGTGAATTGTTGGGTATAAACGGCTAAGTGAAGGATCATTTGAGTTTGTGGGTATAAACAGACTAAATGAGCGCTCATGTAAGTTTGTGGGTATAAACAGGCTAAATGAAGGTTTATGTTAGTATGTTAGTATAAACAGGCTAAATGAAAGCTCATGTGAGTATATGGGTATGAAGAGACTAAATGCAGGCTCGTATGAATTTGTGGGTAAAGTAAAGCCAAATGAAGGCTAATGTGAATGTGTGGGTATAAACAGGCTAAATGAAGGCTCAAGTAAGTGTGTGTGTGTGTATAAACAGGCTAAATGAAGGCCCACATGGTGTTGTGGGTATACACAGGCTAAATGAAGTGAGTTTCTGGGTATAAACAGGCTAAATGAGCACTCACGTAAGTTTATGGGTATAAACAGGTGAGATGAAGGTTTATGTGATTATATTGGTATAAACAGGCTAAATGATGGCTTATGTGAATATATGGGTATGCACGGGCTAAATGAAGGCTTATGTGAATTGTTGGGTGTATAAACGGCTAAATGAAGGCTCATGTGAGTTTGTGGGTATAAACAGACTAAATGAAGGCTCAACTAAGTTTGTGGGTATAAACAGGCTAAATGAAGGCTTATGTGAGTTTGTGGGTATAAACAAAACAGGCTAAATGAAGTATTATGTGAGTATATGGTATGAAACGGCTAAAGGAAGGCTTATGTGAATTGTTGGGTATAAACGGCTAAGTGAAGGATCATTTGAGTTTGTGGGTATAAACAGACTAAATGAGCGCTCATGTAAGTTTGTGGGTATAAACAGGCTAAATGAAGGTTTATGTTAGTATGTTAGTATAAACAGGCTAAATGAAAGCTCATGTGAGTATATGGGTATGAAGAGACTAAATGCAGGCTCGTATGAATTTGTGGGTAAAGTAAAGCCAAATGAAGGCTAATGTGAATGTGTGGGTATAAACAGGCTAAATGAAGGCTCAAGTAAGTGTGTGTGTGTGTGTGTATAAACAGGCTAAATGAAGGCCCACATGGTGTTGTGGGTATACACAGGCTAAATGAAGGGTCACATGGTGTTGTGGGTATAAACAGGCTAAATGAAGGCTCAAGTAAATGTGTGTGTATAAATAGGCTAAATTAAGGCTCATATGTGAGTCTTTGGGTATAAACAGGCTAAATAAAGGCTCATGCGTGTTAAACTGAGTCTTTGGGTATAAACAGGCTAAATAAAGGCTCATGCGTGTTAAACTGTTTAAACTTTTTTTCTATAAAATTTAGAAATTCTAAAATAATACTTTTGTGCAATGAGTATGGTTATCCAAAGACATTTCTCATTATAAGCTAATTCCCCTCTTGTGACATTGTTTTCAAATGCTGTGTAGGCCTACTGCATATGCATCAGAAAGCGTCTGTATGTGGGAAAGTATTAACCCGTTCCCTCATACAACAATTCTGCAGCAGACGACTTTGAACATGTTTTATCAAAAAATAGAAAATCTCTACAATTGAATGGATAACCTATGACTAAAAGTGGAAAACATTGTGGCAAAAGGACAAATTGCTCGTTTTGAGCAATTTCTTGTTTTGTCACTATGTATACGGCTTCAAAAAGCCAGCTGCTGCAGATGCATCAGAAAGCGTCTGCATGTGGGAAATTATCGAACTATTAATATTAAACATTCTATGTCTATATAAGGCCAGGGAAAATCAAATATTGCGCAATAATGAGTCAAATATTGACAGAGTAGCTTCCCTTTGCGGAAGAGCCACTTGCAAACGTCAAACAGGTTTCTGGCCTGATTTCTAAGGACTGTAAGAAAAATATGATAATCCGTCAGAGGATCTTACCCAAAAATATCCAAACTTTAATTTTGAAATCAGAACATTGCCATTTACACTGTCAGTTCTCGTATTTCTTGTTTATTTACAAAATGAATCCATTACCAGGTTCATGGTCGAAGGTCAAGGTCATCTCTAGAACCGAAAATTACCGAAAGCATTCCTTTTTGTGGAATTTAGGTATTTTTATGAAAGAAAAAAGCCCACGTTGAATGAGACATTGCTAGAAAAGTCATTAAACAACTAAAACAGGCAACACAAACGTAGATCGTACTTTTTTTGTTTTTGTTTTGCTCACGTGACCCATTCGCGAAACCATAAACAGTGAGGGCCGAGCGATCGAGTTTTATTCCAGCTGAGGACGGAGCGATTTAGACGGATATGAGAAAGCGGGGATTATTAGTCGCAAAGACACGACAGACACAAAATATTAGATGATAATGGAGAAGGAGGATTCTCTGAAGAATATGTGATTGTTATTTTGGCGATTTGTTGAAGAATGAAGCCCGAAAAAGGTTTGTGAAAATAACTTCTTTTAACGCCTTGGATATCGACCTAGATTGTAATGTTTCGTCACTAGGTTTATGACTCGGAGAACAGCTGTTCGGGCGGTTTTAAAGTTGACCCGAGTTGTCCTGTGTTTATAAAGAGTCAAACGTGTCACTTCATTTGTTTTCTGCAGCTTGACCAAGGTAGTTGACTCTCTCCATGTGTAGTTATGACAACTTGTATGTGTGGTATTTAATGCTGCTTTAAACAATGTTGTTGTTATACCACTGCGTTTTCTGGGTAAGTTACCAATACTACTGGTCTATTGATAGCCTGACACCCGTAATGCCAACACCATGGGACAATACTGAGCGCCAAGGATGAAATATTATTATGACTGAATGTGTTTAAATAAAATTGTCCGGTGTTGGTTAGGATGATCGTATACATATTGTTTGGTATTAAGCCATTTTCAACATTACTTCTGTTAAATATCGCGAATCCGACTAGGCAGAGTGGTTAGTGTCTCTGATTTGGAACCGGTCAATCGATCGTTAGATCCCCAGTTGTGACAGTCATGGTGGAGCCAGGAGAGGCCTTTTGAGATCATTCTTGTGAGTACCCACAACATAGGTTTTAATGAGTGCTATGAGAGATATCATATACAAAAGACCCATTTACTCCTCCTTATCTAGTCCTCTGCCATATGATAATTATGTAGACACAATTTGATACATCTGTATCAACCAACTTTTGTAAACATGCAGTGTGACAAACTGATAAATTGGTCATTATGAGCAATTTCTCCTTTCGCCACAATGTTTTTTAAAGTTGACTACTGCAGAGGCATCAGAAATCTTCCACAAGTGGGATTTGGTAAGATTATTGAGGTTCTCTGGTTTTATTAAAAAAGCAATTGGGAAAACGTGAATTGTAACCTTTAATCTGTGATAAATATATATATGAAAAAAGAAAAAAGAAATTCACTTGAAAATTAACAAAATATTCTGTTTTAATATTAAATGTCAAATGGAAATAATGCCTATGAATATTGAGAATAAAGGATGTTTTACATCTAAAACATAATGGGATGTCATAATTGTACAGTATTGAGTGAGATATACAGGTTTGACAAGGTGATATATTTTTATCACTGCTTGGCATAAAATGAAACCAAACATCTACTTTTTATTGATAAAACCTGCTTGATAAAACTTAATTGATAAAAAGATCATTTGGAATTTTGACTTGTCACTCAAGTTGGCAAGGAAAAAAACAGTTGGCAAAAGGTGAATTTCATTTTCTCAGATGAGTCATGCATGAGATTTTAACGCCCTTATTTCTGAATCCATGGTCATTAACCCTTTCCCTCATACGACAATTCTGCAGCAGACGACTTTTAACATATTTTGTCAAAACATAGAAAATCTCAATAATTGAATGGATAACCTATGACAAAAAGTGGAAAACATTGTGGCAAAAGGAGAAATTGCATGTTTTGTGCAATTTCTTCTTTTGTCACTTTGTTTTCAAAAAGCTGTCTGCTGTAGAGGCGTCAGAAAGCGTCTATATGAGGGAAAGGGTTAACCCTTTCCCACAAACAACAAATACGTATCGGATGTTTCTGAAAACAACTTGGACGACATACAGGAAATCTCTCTAAAGGTCAGTATAATTATTGTATAGAAAAAAACAATAATTGTGGCAAAATCAAAAATTGCTCATTACGAGCATTTTCCCCCAGATGTTTTCAAAGATGTCTGTGGTAGGTTTGTTGTATGTGAGAAAGGGTTAACCTTTACCTGATAAATTGACATCTTTTTTAGTTGTATGCCAGACGACTAGATGAGAGGGAGTGAACAGGTCCTTTCCCCACAATATTTCTCTTATTTCTCAACAAAAATCCGATGTTGTGGGTACTCGACAGAATCGTCTCACTGAGACGATTCTGTTGAGTACCCACAACATAGAGTTTGAATGTCAAATAAGGATTTTAGAACATGAAAAATGCCCTTTTATCTAAAGCTCTGGTCTGCTTTTTCCCACATACATCTGCGGCAGACAACTTTGAAAATGTCAAGGCAAAAATGTTAAATATCTTAATATTTAAAATGTCGATTTTTGAAAAGAGTTGAA
This sequence comes from Serripes groenlandicus, assembly GCA_031761405.1. Lineage (NCBI taxonomy): Eukaryota > Metazoa > Mollusca > Bivalvia > Cardiida > Cardiidae > Serripes > Serripes groenlandicus. The sequence continues at coordinate 35,082,217 of JASEVX010000014.1, forward strand.
AATATTGTGGGGAAAGGAGTAATTGTTCCTTGAGGGTAATTTCATTTTGTTCTACAATGTTTCAAAAGTCACTGCTACACAGGCATCAGAAATCTTCTGTATGAGGGAAATAATAAAAATACTTTTTTTAAAAAAAAAAAATCTAAAAATTAGTATATATAAGGAATTTAAGTATTTATATAGAGTTGAAAACAATGTTGAAAAGGAGATTCAAGCAATTTCTCCATTTACCATTCGTAATGTAATCTAACAAAGCATAGAATAAGATCTGGATGAAGTCATGTTACATTCTTGAATAAGATCATGACAAATGTCAATGTTTTAACCCTCTCCTACAAGCCCTTCTCAAAACAAGCAACTTCTCCTTTTACCACAATATTTTCAACTTTTTTCAGTAATTTTAAAAAACTTCATCTATAGATTTCTTTCCTTATTAGGCATAGAAGTTTTCAAAGTTGTCTGCTGCAAACTTGTTGAAAGTGGGACAGGGTTAACTCTATCCTACATATTGACGCTTTTTGACGCCACTGCTGCAGACGACTTTTGAAAACAGTGTGACAAAAGGAGAAATTGCTCAGAACGAGCAATTTCTCCTTTTGCCACAATGTTTTCAACTTTTATCAGTACTTTTTAAAAACTTCATCTATAGAGTTCTTTCGTAATTAGGCATAGAAGTTTTCAAAGCCGTCTGCTGCAGATTTGTTGAAAGTGGGACAGGGTAAAACCTTGTGGTAACGTAGGTGAAGGGTTGTGGTATTCTTTTACACAGTCTTTTGTGTTACCCTTGTTCAAAATGCAAATAGGGCCAGTATATATATTGAAGAAACAAACACAGTCATTGACCACTGAGCTCATAATGAGGGTCATATTTCAGGGTCTTAAAATCCTTACATGAACTCCTCTGCCTATCTTGTGGGTACTTGTGGTTTACTCGAAAAAATCGTCTTAACTGACCTCTTGACCATTTGTGGACATACAAGACTTGAAGTCAGCAATTATAGACAATGATCCAAAAACCTTTGCTGGCTGATTGCACACAACCTATTGGAATGTTGTTTTCTCATCCAAATATTCTAGTCTCTATTTACCAAACATGACATATGATATGATAGCTTTTCAGAGGCTTTTATAATCCTTGAGTCTTATATGATACCTCTCTTAGAACTCATTAAAACTTATGATGTGGGTACTCAAAAGAATCGACTCGACGAGACAATTCTTTTGAGTACCCACAAGATAGGTTTTGGAGATCAAATAAGGATTTTAGAACATCAAAAACGCTCCTTATCTAAAGCTCTGTCAGTAATTGCATAAAAGTTAACCCTTTCCCTCATATAGATGCTTTCTGACGCATTCTGCAGCAGACGGCTTTTTGAAAACATAGTGACAAAAGAAGAAATTGCTCAAAACAAGCAATTTCTCCTTTTGCCACAATGTTTTCCACTTTTAGTCATAGGTTATCCATTCAATTATAGAGATTTTCCATTTTTTGACAAAATATGTTCAAAGTCGTCTGCTGCAGAATTGTCGTATGAGGGATAGGGTTAACAAACATGATATATGATATGATAGCTTTTCAGAGGCTTTTATAATCCTTTTTATAATAATGACCTTTCCTGATGCCGGAATTCGCTGTGGTTAGTGTCGGAGATTTCGAAACCGGGTGTCTTGGGCTCGATCCCCAGTCGCGGCACTACAGACATGGTGGAGTGCCCTTGGGCAAGGCACATTTTTTAGCCTTGTACTGGTTTGTTTACCCAGGGATCATGAATAAGTGATCTGTCACCGTGATATAACTGAAATAATGTTGTAGAAGAAGACTTGGAAACATATTTGCCAAGAAGGATTAATCTCGCTTGAAAATGAGCCAGACCATTTAAACCTTTCCCACATACAACTAATTTGCAGCAGACGACTTTGAAAATATTAAGGCAGAAATAGTGTATATCTCTGTAAATAAAAGCATAATTATTGAATAGAGTTGAAAACATGGTTGCAAAAGGAATCAAAGCGCCGATGGCACTAGTGGCGATCGTATAGAAAATCCTGCAAAGTAACAAGCAGTATCTCGGTGTAGGCCTTGCGATTTTCAATAATAGAGCTCTCTGGCTCGGGTAAATTTGAGAAAAGCTGCATCTTTTGACAGTAGAATAATGTAAATTTTTAGTTTTTTCATGTTCTTTCCATCACCAACTCGGTATACCTGATTTCGGCCGAAAGAAATGATCATTCATTCTTGCGAGTTTTATTCGTTCCGTATTCGTTCTGCTATAATCAAAGCGTTTAGTACATTGACTTACAAGCGTTTTTTTATTATGCGAGTTATAGAACACACAATGATATTTATCACAATGGTTTCTTAAGTCGTCTGCTGCAAAAGGTGTCAGAAAGCGTCTGTATGAGGGAAAGGTTTAAAAAGTAATGTGATGGGTCAAGACAGAGATAAGCCTGTGAGCTCTGACCACCTTGGTCAAGTGGCTAGCTTCAGGAACGGGACACCCGGGTTCGATCACCACTTACGGGGAATATCATTAAGTCCTAGTCTAGAACTGGTTTGTCACCCAGGGATCATGCCGCTGTGATATGACTGGAACTCAGAGGACTAGATTAGTAGGAGTAAAAAGGCCTTTCTTATATAATACCTCTCTTAGAACTTTCAACTTGATTAACTCTTTCCCTCATACGGCAATTCTATTTAATAAGAAGTATGATTATTTCAAAACAAAAAAATTACTTGTTTAGGACAACTTTTTCTTGTGTTAAAAAGTATTTGCTGTAGATGCATCAAAATGCATCTGAAAATCGGAAAGGTTTTGTTATTTGGAATGTTTAAAGAGTAAAAGAAGTGTTGAAAAAAAGAAACCCGAAAAACCTAGACAGTGTGACTGTTCAAATGTTAAACTACAATTTGTAAAAAAAATAGCAGAGAAAAGAAAAACAATGATATTTGTTTTTACAATGTTGAACACTTTATCCCTTTCCCATTTACAACAAATCTGCAGTGGACGACTAAATGAGAATTATACCCACAAAAATATGGAAAATCTCTTAAAAGGGAAGTTTAATTATTTAATAGCGTTGAAAACATTGTGGCAAATGGAGAAATTGCTCATTATGAGCAATAATGAGCAATTTGAACATTTGCCACAATGTTTACTAAAGTTGTCTGCTGCAAAGGTATCAGAAAGCGGCTATATGCACGAAAAGGGTTAACCCTTTCCCTCATAGGACAAATCTGCAGCAGGCGACTTTAAATATATTTTGTCAAAACATAGAAAATCTCTATAATTGAATGGATAACCTATGATTAAAAGTGGAAAACATTGTGGCAAAAGGAGATATTGCTCGTTCTGAGCAATTTCTTCTTATGTCACTATGTTTTCAAAAAGCCGTCTGCTGCAGAGGCATCAAAAAGCATCTATATGAACGAAAAGGGTTAAACCCTGATGCAGGGATCTTTTCATGCCTCTTTTAGACATAAGACATATAATAATATACTTTGTCTTTCCTTGATGCTTAGGCGAGCTCTGGTAGCTCAGTTTGTAGTTAAGGGGTGGGGGTTTCAATCAATCTAGGGGTTGTGAGTTTGAATCCCAGCTCGATCAACATTCTTGCGACGTTAGATTAAAGTCACTGTGACAAGCATCATTCATCTTTCACTGATGGGCATAGCGTCTATGTTGAAAAGCAGCCTATTGCTTGGAAAGTATGTTGTGTGGAGAACATTGTACTGGTGTGAGAAAGCTTGGATACTAATGTGTAGGTGAACTGACCTCGATTATATGACTGAAAAATTGTTGAAGATGGCAAAGAAGACAGTGGTGCAGAGGTAGAGCGCGGGCCTCGTATCAAAGGTTCCTGGTTCGAGTTCGGTGATGAGCGGGTCCTGACTTTGGGATTTTTCCACATAAATGGCGCGAGTAGAGTTACGTCTACAGGAAGCAGACATCGAGCGTGATTAATCTAAGCTGATCGAAGGCTTGTTTCGCAATCGATGTAAAATAAATAAGTTTAAACTAAAGATGGCATTGAGTCAAAATCATTCAATCAGTCCTTAATGCCTAGGATTGCAGGGATAGTGCTGGTGCCTGGTACCAGTAGTAACTTAACTTATTTAACCCTTTCCCACATACCATAATTTTGCAGCAGACGACTTTGAAAAAAAGGTGACAATAACCTGAAAAATCTCCGATTAAAAAAGGTTAATTGTTAAAAAAAAGTTGAAAACATTGTGATCAATTTCACCTTTGACCGCAATGTTTTTTAAAACTCGTCTGCTGCTATTGCGTCAAAATGCGTCTGCAGGTGGGAAAGTGTTAAGGAAATGTGAATCACATTGATTTAAAAAGTAGATTGCTTCATATGAGTCAAAATAGGTTTAAGTGTGGGAAATGGTTTACAGTAAAAAAAAAAAAAAAAGATTGATTTAAACAAAAATAGTCACAAAAATATCTATTTTTAGAAGCTTATTCATTCCATTATTGGTCATTACACTTTTCTTTGTTCCCCCAATGGATGATCAATGCTGTAGATAAAACAGGCTTCATTAACCCGTTCCCACATTTCACCAACAAATCTGCAGTAGACGACTTTGAACATATTTTGTGAAAAATAGAAAATCTCTATAATTGAATGGACAATCTATGACTAAAAGTGGAAAACATTGTGGCAAAAGGAGAAATTGATCGTTTTGTGCAATTTCTTCTTTTGTCACTATGTTTTCAAAAAACGGTCTGCTGCAGAGGCATCAGAAAGCGTCTATATGAGGGAAAGGGTTAATTCTTTTCTACAATTCACCAACAGCTGACGTCTTTGTGAGCATTTAACTCAAAACATGGAAACTCTTCTGTAAATGGAATTTACACTTATTGAATAAAATGGAAAACATTGTGGCTAACGGAGAAATTGCTCATAACATTTTGACGCATCTGCAGCAGACTACTTTTGAAAACATTATTGCAAAAGGAGAAATGATATTGAGCAAATTATTCATTTGCCACAATGTTCTCAACTCTTTTCAATATATATATGCATGCGCTTTCATTTATTGATATTTTCCATATTTTTACTAGATGCTTTCAAAGAGGACTAGGAATCAGCCGTGGTAAGCGTCGAGGAATTGGAACCGGGCGTCCTGGGTTCAATCCCCAGTCACAGCGCTACAGTCATGGTGGAGTTCCCTTGGGCACATTTCCTAGCCTAGTACTGGTTTGGTAAACCAGGGATCATGAATCTGTCGCCGTGATATGACTGAAATAATGTTGAAAACAGCATGAAACTCCAATAAAACAAAAATAAAAAAACATCAAAGACAACTGCTGCAGATTTATTGCATTTGGGAAAGGGACTGATAATGCAAATATACACCCTTTCCCACTTGTAGACGCATTCTGACGCCACTGCAGCAGACGACTTTTGCCACAATGTTTTCCACTTATAGTCATAGGTTATCCATTCAAGTCATGCAATTTCTTCTTTTGTCACTACGTCTTCAAAAAGCCGTCTGCTGCAGAGGCACCAGAAAGCGTCTACATGAGGGAAAGAGTTATGGATTGTTAAGCCTTTCCTACATACCAATGTTTTCTGGTGCCCCTACATAATACATTGTGGAAAAAGGATGATTTTCAAATCTTGATCTATGCCGTAAATTATAAATCACTGAGAGCAGGATAAGGGTTGAAAAAAAAATGAAAGGGTAAAAGGACCATTAGTAACAAAATATTTATAGATCACTACAGCAATGAGTAATTTTCATCAAAAACATATTGTGAAATCGCGTCAATTTTTAACCCTTTCCCTCATACGACAATTCTGCAGCAGACGACTTTAAACATATTTTATCAAAACTTGGAAAATCTCTTTAATTGAATGGATAACCTGACAAAAAGTGGAAAACATTGTGTCAAAAGGAGAAATTGCACGTTTTGTGCAATTTCTTCTTTTGTCACTATGTTTTCAAAAAGCCATATGGTGCAGAGGCGTCAGAAAGCGTCTATATGAGGGAAAGGGTTAAACCATTTTTTGTCCTCAACCCATACAATAAATCGGCAGATGAGACGACTGAAATCATTTTTATAAAAAATACGAAATATCTCTGTTTATGGTAATGGGTTAAAAGTGAATAATGAAAATGGTGCTTGGCTCATGGGGGAAAAGTGTTGATTCAAAAGTGATTGTTCAATTGTTATTACAATATGATTTTATCAGTTAAATATAGCCAAGGGACAAGCTAGCTAACTGTTTCTTTGATTCGGGACAGAAAGTGAAATGCAGCAGACGATGTGAAAATAATTGTCCGAAGAGTTCACTTGTTACCTGTTACCCAATTAAGATGTATAGTACCTTTTCAACACAAGATTTAGAATTGAGAATTCAATATCATTCAGAAAGTGAACTCTGGAAGTTAATATATGTGGTTAATAATTTACAGAGATCTAGATAAGGGGCGTTTTGCATTGCGTTTTCTAGAATCCTTTTGTGACTCTCCAACCCTATGTTGTGAGTACTCAAAAAGAATCGTCTAACTGAGACATAACTTTTAAGCACCCATAGCATAGGTTTGGTCGGATGATAAAGAAATATTGTACGGAAAAGAGCTGTTAACCCTTCTTATCACAAGCTCTGGGGAATGAGTTATTCTCATGAAATATGAAAAAGTGGTAAACTGTTGACAGAAAAGTGACTTAAAAGGTATAAAATATAAATGACTTGGTGTAACTACCAGAGTGTGGGTATGTTGTCAACCCTTTCCAACATGTAGCACAGTTAAAACATATCTGCAGCAGACACTTTTGAAAACGATAATGAGCAATTTCTTCTTTTGCCACAATGTTTACAACTCTATTTAATAAATTGCTTTCATTGGTAGAGATACCCCATATTTTGGCTTAGATATTTATTTTTTAAGTCGGCTGCTGCAGATTTGTTGTCTTTGGGAAAGAATTTAACCCTTTTCCACATACATTAAATCTGCAGCAGAGGAGTTTGAAAACATCTTGGCAAAAACGCTCTATAAATTGTGGTATATTTACTGAAAAGAGTTGCTGCAGAGACGTCAACAAGTGTCTATATTTATGAAATGATTTAAAGTACTTGATGCAAAACATTGGGAGTTGTCATGTTATTCTTTACCTTTCGCAATATTGTCGTCTGCTTAGAAGACCTTTTAGGAAATGATGTACTATTCTGTACATTAGAAGTTTAATTTGTGTCCGTATTCAACAAATCTGCAGTAGATGACTTTGAACGTATTTTGTCAAAACATAGAAAATCTCCATAATTAAATGGATAACCTATGACAAAAAGTGGAAAACATTGTGGCAAAAGGAGAAATTGCACGCTGTGTGCAATTTCTTCTTTTGTCACTATGTTTTCAAAAAGCCGTCTGCTGCAGAGGCGTCAGAAAGCGTCTATATGAGGGAAAGGGTTAATTTTTTTCCGTATTCAAAAATCTGCAATAGGAGGGCAGTGGATCAAACAAGTATTCCCCAAGTGTGGAATATGCGCAATTTCTGCTTTTGCCTCAATGTTTTAAAACGTTGTCTACAGATTTGTCATGCGTCTACTTGTGGGAAAAAGTTTAAATCACAAGGCAAGTTACTTGTTCACAAAGATCAAAAGCTCCCCCCTGCTGGCATGTTTTCAGTTTGCAGATGCTTTCTGATGCCTCCGCTACCCCTTCTGGCATGTTTTCAGTTTGCAGACGTTTTCTGATGCCTCTGCTCCCCCCTACTAGCATGTTTTCAGTTTGCAGATGCTTTCTGATGCCTCTGCTCTCCCTTCTTGCATGTTTTCAGTTCGCAGATGTTTTCTGATGCATCTGCTCCCCCCTTCTGGCATGTTTTCAGTTTGCAGATGTTTTCTGATGCATCTGCTCCCCCTTCTGGCATGTTTTCAGTTTGCAGATGCTTTCTGATGCCTCCGCTCCCCCTTCTGGCATGTTTTCAGTTTGCAGACATTTTCTGATGCCTCTGCTCCCCCTTCTGGCATGTTTTCAGTTTGCAGATGCTTTCTGATGCCTCTGCTCCCCCCTTCTGGCATGTTTTCAGTTCACAGATGTTTTCTGATGCCTCTGCTCCCCCCCCTTCTGGCATGTTTTCAGTTTGCAGACGTTTTCTGATGCCTCTGCTCCCCCTTCTGGCATGTTTTCAGTTTGCAGATGCTTTCTGATGCCTCTGCTCCCCCTTCTGGCATGTTTTCAGTTCACAGATGTTTTCTGATGCCTCTGCTCCCCCCTTCTGGCATGTTTTCAGTTTGCAGATGCTTTCTGATGCCTCTGCACCCCCCTTCTGGCATGTTTTCAGTTTAGAAGATGCTTTCTGATGCCTCTGCTCCCCCCTTCTGGCATGTTTTCAGTTTAGAAGATGCTTTCTGATGCCTCTGCTCCCCCTTCTGGCATTTTTTCAGTTTGCAGATGCTTTCTGATGCCTCTGCCCCCCACTTCTGGCATGTTTTCAGTCTAGAAGATGCTTTCTGATGCCTCTGCTCCCCCCCTTCTGGCATGTTTTCAGTTTGCAGATGCTTTCTGATGCCTCTGCTCCCCTCTCCTGGTATGTTTTCAGTTTGCAGATGATTTCTGATGCCTCTGCATCAAAAATTTCAAATAACTGTTTGAAGCATTATGGCTATCGAACATCATTAACAATTGTGTCTTCTGCCACAATATTCTCCACTCTATGCAATAATAACCCTTTCCCACCTGTAGACGCATTTTGGTGCAATAGCAGCCAACATTGTGACCAAAGGAGAAATCTTTTATGGAGATTTTCAGGTTTTTGTCACTATGTTTTCAAAGTTGTCTGCCCAGTTTTGCTGTTTATGGGAAAGGGTTTATTATACTTTTATATATTTTTGCTTGGTTGTTTTCGGCTATTGCTGATTTGTAGTATGTGGCAAAAAGGTTAACCCTTTTTTCCCTCATACGACAATTCTGCCGCAGACGACTTTGAACATATTTTGTCAAAAAATAGAATATCTCTAGAACTGAATGGATAACCTATGACGAAAAGTGGAAAACATTGTGGCAAAAGGAGAAATTGCACGTTTTGTGCAATTTCTTCTTTTGTCACTATGTTTTCAAAAAGCCGTCTGCTGCAGAGGCGTCAGAAAGCGTCTATATGAGGGAAAGGGTTAAAAGCGATCATCTGCAAACACGTTGTTGTTCCTGTAAAGTACTTATAAAGCTTTTGAATAATAATGTGTAAATGTAAACCTCTTGCCCACACATCATTGACAACATGACACTGCTGCAGTCGATGAAAAGTCTTGTCATAAAATGAAAACTGTTTCAAACTGTTTATGACAGTAATTCACATTTTAATGACAAAATGTAAATTTAGACATATGCAGTGCCAATATCTAGACGAAAGCATATTTTCCTGGTGATGCATATATTATTAACATGTTTCAGAAGTTGTCTGGAGAGGAAAGAAAAAAAAAAATCCTTTCCCTCATATAGATGCTTTCTGACGCCTCTGCAGCAGACAGCTTTTTGGAAACATAGGGACAAAAGAAGAAATTGTTCAAAACGAGTACTTTCTCCTTTTGCCACAATGTTTTCCATTTTAGTCATAGGTTATCCATTCAATTATAGAGATTTTCTATTTTTTGACAAAATATGTTCAAAGTCGTCTGCTGCAAAATTGTCGTATGAGGGAAAGGGTTAACAACAACAAATCTGCAGCAGAAGACTTTTAACAAGCCTCTGCTGAAGTATAGAAAATCTTGATGACTTAAGGTATAATTATTGGAAAAAGTTGAAAATGTTGTGGCAAAAAGAGAAATTGTTCGTTTTGAGCAATTTCTCCTTTTCAAGTTTTGTCACAACATTTTCAAAAGTCGACTGCTGCAGAGGCTCGAGAAAGCGTCTTTATTTGGGAAATGGATCAAAGAAAAAATGAAATAATTTTAAGCACAGGAGAAAGTTCTCCTTTTTTAGCCACAATGTTTAATTATGATTATATAATTATACAATTTGTGAATAGAGAATCAGTAAAGTACTTTATATCAATAAAAACTCTTTAACCCTTGCCCTCATACGACAATTCTGCAGCAGACGACTTTGAACATATTTTGTCAAAAAATAGAATATCTCCAGAATTGAATGGATAACCTATGACTAAAATTGAAAAACATTCTGGCAAATGGAAAAATTACTTGTTTTGAGCAATTTCTTCTTTTGTCACTACACTTTCAAAAAGCCGTCTGCTGCAGAGGCATCAGACAGCGTCTATATGAGGGAAAGATTATGTGCAGTCCATTTCATTTCTCATGTTGAAGAGATCAAATAGAGATTTTCCCTATTTTAACTGGCTGCTGCTGATTTGTTGTATATTGGAAAGCAGAGCTCTAGATAATGGGGGCAATTTTCATATTCTAAAATCCTTATTTGACATTCAAACCCTATGTTGTGGGTACTCAAAATAATCGTCTCAGTGAGACGATTCTTTTGAGTACCCACAACATAGGATTGTGTTGAATAATAAGAGAAATAATGTGGGAAAAAGAGCTGTTCACTCCTCTCCCTCTTATATAGTCCTCTGGGAAAGGGTTTTTAATAACTGTGTGTAAATTGAGACCTCATGCAGACATAATAATGGAAAAACTGTTCCCTTCAATATGGGCATGATCGAATTTCAGTTAATTTTATCCTTTCCCTCATATAGACGCTTGCTGACTCCTCTCCAGCAGACAGATTTTTGAAAACATAGTGACTATAGAAGAAATTGCTCAAAACAAGAAATTTCTCCTTTTGCCACAAAGTTTTTCCACTTATAGTTATTATAAGGTTATCCATTCAATTATAGAGATTTTCTATTTTCTGACAAAATATGTTCAAAGTCGTCTGCTGCAGATTTGTCATATGAGGGAAAGGGTTAATTAGTGAATAATATCTGACAGTCTGTGCAGCATTTACAGAAGTGATTTTTTTTTCTAAACCTTTTTGTACATACAGCAAATCTGGAGCAGGTGGCTTTTAAACTATCAAGGCAAATTCGTGGAGAATCTCTTTAAATGCAAGTATACTTAATGAATAGAGTTGAAAACATTGTGGCAGAATTGTTGAAATGCATCTGCAAGTGTGAAAGGGTTAAGCATTTGATTTTCATTGAACCACAATAAAGCATCCATAAATATATTTTATGAATAGCCTGGGTATCAAGGATGCCATAAAAGCTGTTGTATTCAAGTCATTAGAGCTCAGTCGGTAACCATGACAGCTATCAATCCAGGGTCATGAGCTTGAAACTCGTGTTGGCATTCTTTCCAATGATTGCAGGGTTGTGCTTAGATTTCATAAGGACAATTTTAGAATTTGAGCCGTTTGAGTTTTATTGCACATCGATGGTCAATTTAAGAGATAATCTTGCCTACGGCTTACTCCTGGCAGAACACTGTCAGTTGGACAAGGATCATAGTGACTAGCCTAGAATTTTGGCAAAAGAAGAAATTGCATGCTTTGTGCAATTTCTTCTTTTGTCACTTTGTTTTCAAAAAGCCGTCTGCTGCAGATCTAGGCTAAACGACTGGAAAATGAAAATTTTATCATCGAAGAGAAGTTGCAAATTACAAAATTTTAATGTGACAAAAGTAGTAATTTCTCAATGTGAGCAATATTTGCCTTTTGGCTACAATGTTTTCAAAAGTAGTCTGCTGCAGAGGCGTAAGATTATGTTGGACTGCATGTGGGAAAGGGTTTAACAACATTAAAGTTCAATAGTTGACTTAATTCATACCCACTTGTACTGGGTTGGAGGGGGAGGCATGATAATAAAGGCCTTGTTTTGTTTTCTTTAATCCTTTTATGTAAACTATCAACACTTATTTTGACTAGTGTGAAAGTTAATTGACCGCACACTTTGGGAATACATTGTTTGGTCCAGACCACTGTGCTCCAAAATTGATAGATGATGTACAGTCTTCCTGTATAATTCAGACCTCCTGGGTGGTATGTGGTAGAGCGTCAGCCTCGGGTGTGGAAGGTTGTGGGTTCGATCCTCGGTAGGGTCATCCCAAAGACTTTAAAAATGGTAGTAAACTGCTGCCCTCCTTGGCACTCAGGGTTTCGGGGTCAGCATTACAACTGACTGGCGGCTGTCAGAATAAATGGATCAGTAGTACTGGTAGCTTACCCAGGAAAACGCTGTGATATAACTGAACAATTGTTGAAAGCAGTGTAAAACTCTAAACAATCATTCAATCAATCTATATAATCCAACTCATAAGCTTTTACAAGGGGAATGTGTCTACCGATATTTTGTGTGCGATATTTCGTGTGCAGTGGACTTAATGATGTATTCAGAGAACTCGATTAATCCTTTCCCACATACAACAAATCTGCAGTTAGATGACTTTGAAAACATATGGAGAAAAATAATATCTTCATATAAAAGTTAGTTTAAGAAAAGAGTTGAACACAATGTGGCAAAAGGAGAAATTGCACATTATTAGCAATTCCTTTTTGCCAGTACACTGTTTTCTAAAGTCGTCTGATGCAGAAACGTCAGAAAGCTTCTACATGTGGAAAAGGGTTAAATATATTTCACAATGCTAAAGTGACATCTCCTGTTAGTACCAACAAACCACATTGTATTTTTTGTCAAAAGAGACATTTGATGAAGAATGCAGAAATGATTGTTAACCTTTTCGTCCTGCAGCAGAGAAATCACATTGAGCAATTTCTCCTTTTGCCAACAATGTTTTCATTTCATTAAATAATTATATTTTCCTTTGTGGAGATTTTCCATGATTTTGTTCTGCTGCAGATTTTCCGTTCATAAATCGACTGCTAGATATTGTCAGTTGTCTGCGGTTTTTATTTGGACAAAGGGTTATGTAGATCAATGTGAACATTGAACCTGGTGGAATTAATCATAATCTCAATCCTGACATAACGGCATAACCAGATTAGTAGTTTATTACAATAATCCCCCATTAGTTCTATTGTTTATCTAGTAACCCTTTCCCTCATACGACTTTGAACATATTTTGTCAAAAAATAAAAAATCTCTATAACCTATGACTAAAAGTGGAAAACATTGTGTCTAAAGGAGAAATCGCATGTTTTGTGCAATTTCTTCTTTTGTCACTATGTTTTCAAATAGCCGTCTGCTGCAGAGGCATCAGAAAGCGTCTATGTGCATGAAAGGATTGATCCTTTTTTCCTCATGAATATTCGTACGGTAGTAATGAACAGTTGGATGCATTCTGATCATATCAGATAAGCTTGAAGAATCATTTCACTCTTTGCATGCTGATGGCGAATTTTTCCAGCTGTTGATAACCTTGGCAAACAGTTTTTACCCAGATTGGGCATAAAACAATGTTTGGCACCCGGGTTCAATAATTTTAACCCTTTCCCTCATACGACAATTCTGCAGCAGACGACTTTGAACACATTTTGTCAAAAATAGAAAATCTCTATAATTGAATGGATAACTAAAAGTGGAAAACATTGTGTCAAAAGGAGAAATTTTAACCCTTTCCCTCATATGACAATTCTGCAGCAGACGACTCAAAAAATAGAAAAATCTCTATAATTGAACGGATAACCTATGACTAAAAGTGGGAAACATTGTGTCGAAAGGAGAAATTGCACGTTTTGTGCAATTCCTTCCTTTGTCATTGTTTTCAAATAGCTGTCTGCTGCAGAGGCGTCAGAAAGCGTCTATATGAGGGAAAGGGTTAAAATGGTAGTCATGGTTTTCCTTGGCGCCCCGGGTTGCGGGGTTATCATTATGACTGACGGGCTGGTGTCAGGATAAATTGACCAGCAGTACTGGTATTTTCCCCAATGAATGTATATTGTTTTATGGCGCATCGACAGCTTAGGTCATTTAGCGCGCAATTAAATTTAATTATTCATGATCCCTGGGTAAACAAACCAGTACTAGGCTAGAAAATGTGCCTTGCCCAAGAGCACTCCACCATGACCATAGTGCCGCGAAAGGGGATCAAACCCGGAACACCCGGGTTCGAAATCCCTGACGCTTACCACTCGACCACAGCGGATTCCCTGGTATTTTCCCCAAGGAAACACTTCAATATAACTGAAAAAGTGCCAAAGATTTCCCAAGGAATGCACCGCGGCCTAGTGGTTAACGTTGGGGGTTTGGAACCGGGCGTCTTGGGTTTGATCCCCAGTCGCGGCACTACGGTCATGGTGGATTGTCCTTGGGGGGCAAGGCACATTTCCTAGGCTAGTTCTGGTTTGTTTACGCATGTATCATGAATGAGTGAACTGTTGCTGTGATACAACTGTAATAATGTTGAAAACGGCGTAAAACCCCAACAGAACAGGCCGATAGCCGACTTAAAAATGGAAACCAAATGTTGGACATTACTCCCGATGTGTACTCCCTTATCTACTCCCAAGATTGTAAGATTGTGTTTAATGTATAGATTTTGTTTGCTTCCTTGTTGTTATTTCCTTAACACTTTCCCACCTGCAGACGCATTTTGTCGCGAGAGCAGCAGTCAACTTTATTTAACAATTAAGATTTTTTTTATGGAGATTTTTCAGGTTATTTTCACCATATTTTCAGTCGTCTGCTTCAAATTTGTGGTATGTGGGAAAGGGTTAAATAAGTTAAGTTACTACTGGTACCAGGCACCAGCACTATCCCTGCAATCCTAGGCATTAAGTTCTTTAACTCTTTTTCCATGTATACAATAAATCTGCAGCAGACGACTTTGAAAACATAGTGACAAAATCCTGAAAGACCTGAAAAATCTCCATCAAACATAGCAGGTGGGAAAGGGTTAATTAATCGATGTCATCATATTTCCTGCGACAGTACATTATTACATCAACTAACCCTTTCTAGAGAAATCAACGATTGAAGCTCAAAATTAGAAAGACTAACTATTTAATCAATACCAATTTGACCCTTTCCCTCATATAGACGCTTTCTGACACCTCTGCAGCAGACAGCTTTTTGAAAACATGGCGACACAAGAAGAAATTGCTCAAAACAAGCAATTTCTCCTTTTGTCACCATTTCTTCTCAACCCTATTCAATTATCGTCCTTTTTAGCTCACCTGAGCTTTGCTCAAGGTGAGTTATTGTGATCGCCTTTTGTCCGGCGTCCGTCGTGCGTCGTGCGTCGTGCGTCAACTTCTTCTCCTCAGTAACCAGTGGGTCAATTTGGATGAAACTTCACAGAAAGCATCCTCTCAATGACCTCACCAGAATTCCTTCAAATTTTTGGGATCCATGCAAAATTCTGGTTTCCATGGCAACGAAACTGAAAAAACTTCAAAATTCTTCTTCTCCCAAACTGGTTGGCAGATTTTCAAATAATTTTGTAGAAATGTTCCTTAGATGACCCTCTATCAGATTCCTTCAAGCCATGTTGATTGGTCGAAAAACATGGCCGCCAGGGGGGGCGGGGCTATTTTGCCTTATATGGCTATAGTGAAAACTTAAAAAATCTTCTCCTCCGAAAGTGTCAGGCCGATTTTCAAATAATTTTGTAGAAATGTTCCTTGGGTGACCCTCTATCAGATTCCTTCAAGCCATGTTGATTGGTCGAAAAACATGGCCGCCAGGGCGGGGCTATTTTGCCTTATATGGCTATAGTGCAAACTTAAAAAATCTTCTCCTCCAAAAGTGTCAGGCCGATTTTCAAATAATTTTTTAGAAATGTTCCTTGGGTGACCCTCTATCAGATTCCTTCAAGCCATGTTGATTGGTCAAACAACATGGCCGCCAGGGGGCGGGGCTATTTTGCCTTTTATGGCTATAGTGAACACTTAAAAAATCTTCTCCTCCATAAGTGTCGGGCCGATTTTTAAATAATTTTGTAGAAATGTTCCTTGGGTGACCCTCTATCAGATTCCTGCAAGCCATGTTGATTGGTCGAAAAACTTGGCTGCCAGGGGGCGGGGCTATTTTGCCTTATATGGCCAAAGTGAAAACTTAAAACATCTTCTCCTCCGAAAGTGTGTGGCTGATTTTCAAATAATTTTGTAAAAATGTTCCTTGGATGACCCTCTATCAGATTCCTTCAAGCCATGTTGATTGGTCGAAAAACATGGCCGCCAGGGGGGGCGGGGCTATTTTGCCTTATATGGCTATAGTGAAAACTTAAAAAATCTTCTCCTCCGAAAGTGTCAGGCCGATTTTCAAATAATTTTGTAGAAATGTTCCTTGGGTGACCCTCTATCAGATTCCTTCAAGCCATGTTGATTGGTCGAAAAACATGGCCGCCAGGGCGGGGCTATTTTGCCTTATATGGCTATAGTGCAAACTTAAAAAATCTTCTCCTCCAAAAGTGTCAGGCCGATTTTCAAATAATTTTTTAGAAATGTTCCTTGGGTGACCCTCTATCAGATTCCTTCAAGCCATGTTGATTGGTCAAACAACATGGCCGCCAGGGGGCGGGGCTATTTTGCCTTTTATGGCTATAGTGAACACTTAAAAAATCTTCTCCTCCATAAGTGTCGGGCCGATTTTTAAATAATTTTGTAGAAATGTTCCTTGGGTGACCCTCTATCAGATTCCTGCAAGCCATGTTGATTGGTCGAAAAACTTGGCTGCCAGGGGGCGGGGCTATTTTGCCTTATATGGCCAAAGTGAAAACTTAAAACATCTTCTCCTCCGAAAGTGTGTGGCTGATTTTCAAATAATTTTGTAAAAACGTTCCTTGGATGACCCTCTATCAGATTCCTTCAAGCCATGTTGATTGGTCGAAAAACATGGCCGCCAGGGGGGCGGGGCTATTTTGCCTTATATGGCTATAGTGAAAACTTAAAAAATCTTCTTCTCCGAAAGTGTCAGACCGATTTTCAAATAATTTTGTAGAAATGTTCCTTGGATGACCCACTTTCAGATTCCTTCAAGCCATGTTGATTGGTAAAAAAACATGGCCGCCAGTGGGCAGGGCTATTTTGCCTTATATGGCTATAGTGAAAACTTAAAACATCTTCTCCTCCAAAAGTGTCTGGCCGATTTTCAAATAATTTTGTAGAAATGTTCCTAGGGTGACCCTCTATCAGATTCCTTCAATCCAAGTTGATTGGTCGGAAACTATGGCTGCCAGGGGGCGGGGCTTATATAGCTAAAGTGAAAAAAAAATATTAGGTGAGCGATTCCAGGGCCATCATGGCCCTCTTGTTTTCTGTGCTTTTGCCTGGACATTTTCAAAGTCGTCTGCTGCAAAATTGTCGTATGACGGAAAGGGTTCAGGCTGTGATGGTTAATAAACACTTTTTACATATTGGGTAATTGGTTTTACATTGGGGAATATGAGAATACCATTAGTTGGCATGACATGATAATACAGGGAACCAAACAAAAAAATACGAAGAATCAACGATTGAATCTCAAAAGTAGAAAGACTAATTATTAACTTATTTTTGCTTAATTTTAACTATTTTCCTCATATAGACGCTTTCTGACGCCTCTGCAGCAGACGGATTTTTAAAAACATAGTGCCAAAAGAAAAAATTGCACAAAAACGTGCAATTTCTCCTTTTGCCACAATGTTTTCCACTTTTTGTCAAAGGTTATCCATTCAATTATGGAGAGTTTCCAATTTGGACAAAATATGCTCAAAGTCGTTTGCTGTAGAATTGTAGTACGGGGGAGAGGGTTATGAGAAATCAACGATTGAATCTCAAAAGTAGAAAGACTAATTATTAAATCAATACCAATTTAAGGCTTTGATGGTTAATAAACACTATTTATATATTGGGTAATTGGTTTTACATCTGGGGAGTATGAGAATACCATTAGTTCACATGTGATAATACAGGGGGAACCAAGGCTCTAGATAAAGGGGCGTTTTGCATTTTCTTAAATCCTTATTTGACCCTCTAACCCTATGTTGTGGGTACATTGAGACAATTCTTTTGAGTACCCACAACATAGGGTTTGCTTTAATAATAGGAGAGAAATTGTGGGAAAAAGGGCTGAATACCTCTGCTTATCGCGACCTCTTTTACACTGTTTCATTGGTATTATTGTGGCTGACAAACTGTCAACCCAAATTGATCTCACATAGACAAAAATCTGCAGCAGACAACTTTGAAAACAAATTAAACAAAAAATTATGAAAAACCTCCGTGAATGATAATTGAATTGGAGATAAAAATGTTGTGGAAAAAGTAGAAATTGCTCATTACGGGCAATTTCACCTTTTGCCACAACGTTTTGCAAAAGGTCACAGCTGCAGGTGGGTCAAAATGTCCCTACACTTGGAAAGGGTTATATTGTGTCCACCAGTCTATTAACCCTTTCCATCATACGACAATTCTGCAGCAGACGTCTTTGAACATATCGTGTCAAAAGATAGAAAATCTCTATAATTGATTTATCCTATGACTAAAAGTGGAAAACATTGTGGCAAAAGGAGAAATTGCTCGTTTTGAGCAATTTCTTCTTTTGTCACTATGTTTTCAAAAAGCCGTCTGCTGCAGAGGCGTAAGAAAGCATATATATGAGGGAAAGGGTTAAATCCTTTTCCCATATACAGACACTTCCTGCAACAGACCGTATTTGAAAACATTTTGGCAGATTTCTCCATTTGCCAAAATGTTTTCTACTCTTTTCAAAAATTTAAAACTTTCCTTAATAGATATTTACCGTAGTTAATGCATATGTTTTAAAATTTGTCTGCTGCAAATTTGTTGTATGTGCCCGCGACTTCTATTTTTAATAGGTTTTCTGAAATCACATGGGAGGGGGGATTATTATTAGAAAGAAACACAATTAGATGTCTTGAACATATTACAATTGTGTTTGTTTAAAAACACTAAGTAATGACACATCTAAAATGATATAAATATTACGATGTTTTAGGTATTTTCAGTTTCTTTATTTTGACTCGCATTTATGTTTTTTTGTTTTATTTACGAAGACAAAACAGTCCCTATTAGCTAGACTGGTATACTTTATTTTACACTATATACTACATGTAATCAAAAGTCGATAACTACAAACCTTTACGTCGCAGTCTAATTTGTTTACGTACGCGCACCTGCGTGACTCGCGAATACCAACTGCGTAGATCAATCTCCTTTGCAGAGAGCCGCTCTTTACACTCACTTACAAATGGTAAATTATAGGTGATTTAAAATGTTTATTTGGTTCGAAACAAATGAAGAAAAGAACAAACCGAGATAAAACTGGTTTTAATGGAAAAATGACTTTGAACGAACACTCTCTGCCTATAAAGAGAGTTTCAAGAATGACACCTGCGAATAAGAAAGAATCGGGTCTTTCGTACAAAATTATTTCGTCCTTGACAATTATAAATGTGTCATTTAATTCCCTAAAGGCATATTGCTTCCGATCTGCATATTGTTATGCATCATAGACACAAGGGCGCTCATCATAATATAATTTTAAAACATGAGTAGTTTGTTGTTTTCATTATAAAAAAGGAAGGAAAGAATTAAAATAAATTAACATGTTGTAGGGCTAAGTTTATGTTCGAAATTAAGTTTAAATTATACAACAATTTCAATGAGATTTAACTGTTTAGTTGATATTATATTTCGAAGGTGGTCTAATTTATAAATATTGGACTACATTTCAACATTTGTTAAAGTATAATATATAGTTAGGATGCTAAGCTAATATCATTTTGAGAAAAAGAGAAAACTCATGTCTTCAGCGATTTAACCCTTATCTCATTGTTTTAAAAGTAGATTGCTGCAAAGGTGTCCACTGTTGACTTTAAAAGAGGAAAGGTAAAATGACGTGCCATTGCATGCAAATCCTAAATTGTCTGTTTTGTGGTTTTATTGAAAAATAATTATATTCAAATATTCTGACAAACATCTTGAAAAGTGTATGTGGAATTCACAAATCTTATAATTATTCCTTAATGAAAGCACTGTATACATACTAAGACTAATGATTGGCAAGATTACTTATTTCCATTACTGTTTATGATCAATAATTAGTTGGTTGTGTGTATGGTCAACCTACTTTGGAATGGAAATTGATCATAAACAATGAAAGGCTTCAATTATCATTCACTTCGTTGACAAAACAATGCAAGTTATGATACATTTTCACTTGACCCCACCCCTGATGTTCCAATATGCCCCTCAGTTGATAACTGTTTATTCAACTATTATAATGTTAGTGTTATGCATAACTGCACTATGGATATCCGGCGACATTGATGCGTTGCATCAACTTTCTCTTGTGTTCAATATTTGAAATGTTTTGAGAGTTGAGTGGTATAGGTCTGCTCGATATATCAAGTTTACATAACTAATATTGTTTTAATATTTTGATCGGAAGAATCTGCTAATGATTATTTGTATCTCAGTCCTGTACTAATAAAGCCTGCCTGGTAAATGCTTACAATGTTGTTGTTGTTGTTTGTAGGGGTATGAAAGAAGTATTAATAAGACTGATATATTGTATGTGGGAAAGTGTTGATTGATATCATTGTAGGCTGTGTGATTGTTAATTTATGTCCTGATCTATTCTGGTAATTGGTTTCACTTTTGGGAATTACTGACTGCATGATATACTGTTACAAAACGCTTAATTGATAATAGGAGATTCTTGTTCTTGTCGTTGGTACTCAAAAGAAACGTCTCAATGAGAGGATTCTTTTGAGTACGCACAACATAGGGTTTGGTTGAGTAATTAGAGAGATATTGTGGGAAAAAGAGCAGTTTACTGACCCTTATCTTAATTAAGAGTCCCCTGCTGTTAGTTATATAGGAGATCAGAAGTTAATCGACCCTTTTCCCACATCCAGAACACTTCTTGGCAAAAATAGGGAAAATCTCTATTTAACCCTTTCCCACACAGAACAAACATGCAGCAGACGACTTTGAACATATTTTGTAAAAAAATAGAAAAATCTCTATAAATGAATATACTGGAAAACATTGTGGCAAAAGAAGAAATTGCTTGTTTTGAGCAATTTCTTCTTTTGTCACTATGTTTTCAAAAAGCCATCTGCTGCAGAGGCATCAGAAAGCGTCTATATGAGGGAAAGGGTTAAAATGTTCCTTTATTAAATAGAGATTTAATTGAAAACATTGTGACAAAAAAGGAGAAATTGTTCTAGATGAGCAATTTCTTTTTCTGAAAACCTAATTTTCTTCCATACTGGTTTTTTTGCAGATGTATCGAAATGTGTCTGCATGTGGGAAACCGTTCACACAAGGAAGCAAACAACAAAACATATGGCTGGTTAATTCCTGATGACTGTTTATTGGCTGACAGTCTTTGAACGCTTTCCCACACACAACAATTCTGCATCAGACAGCCTTGAACACATCTTAGCAAAAACAAAGGAAAACATTGTGGCAAGATTTTTGCAGAAAAATTCCTTCATATAGACGCTTTCTAACGCCTCTGCAGCAGACGGCTTTTTGAAACCATAGTGACGAGCAATTTCTCCTTTTGCCACAATGTTTTCCACTTTAAGTCATAGGTTATCCATTCAATTATAGAGATTTTCCACTTTTTGACAAAATATGTTCAAAGTCGTCTGCTGCAGAATTGTCAAAGGAGGGAAAGGGTTGAAACATGAAACAGTCCATACAATGTTTTGATAAAATAGCAGATGCACAGGTTTAACTAGCCCATCCTATTCTTGTCTCAAGTGTCACCTCTTCACATTAATAGCATTAGCTCAGTGGTTATAAGTTTGAACCTCGGGCAGCCCAGCCATCGTTCATTCCTCATCTTCCACGGATGAGCTAACAGTCTTATGTGGAAAAAGCAGCAAGTTGTGTGCAGTACTGGTTAGAGAAAAATCATGAAACACACCACACATCTATAGGGGAGTAACAGCAAGTTGAGTGCAGTACTGGAGAAAATCATGAAACACACACATGGGGGAATAACAGGCCACCGTCATTTGTTGCTGCCCATCCATTGGCAAAGGTACAAGTCAACATTTCTGAACAGTGAACGTTCAGGGCAGCATGTACATATTTACCGTTTTATCAGAATCTACACAAATTGACAAGCTCAGAGCTTTAGATATGGAGTGTTTTGTATGTTCTTAAAATCCTTATTTGACCATCTAACCCTATGTTGTGGGTATTCAAAAGAATTGTCTCAGGGAGACGATTCTTTTGAGTACCCACAACATAGCGTTTGCTTTAATAACAAGAGAGAAATTGTGGGAAAAGAGCTGAATACCCCTCCTTATCTGGACCTATGGAAGCTTATAACGAGCTTGCTTAAGTGATATGTGATCAATGTAAATCTTGATCATAGAGACCAACAGTTACTGTGCATTTTGTGCGGATATATCAGGGCATGGCATCTGTAACCATTGTAGTTCCAGATCAGCATCTGCTCAGTCTGATCTGGGTCTACACTTGTCACTGATCTGTCATAGGAACTGTCAAAATTTCTTACAAACAGTACACTTGAGAAACAGATGGGATGTGTCAGAGCTCTAGATAGGGGGCATTTGTTATATTCTTAAAACCGCCTCGGTGGTTTAGTGGTAGAGCGTCTGCCTCGGAAAGAGGAGGTTGCGGGTTCAAATAATTTAAAAATGATAGTAATGGCAGCCCTCCTTGGCGTTCAGGGTTGCGGGGTTAGCATTACGACTGACTGGTTGGTGTCTGGATAAATTGACTAGAGGTACTGCTGACTTACCCAGGAAATGCCATGATATAACTGAATAATTGTTGAAAGTGACGTTAAACTCAAAACAATCGGTCATATTCTCAAATCCTTATTTGACACTCAAACCCTATGTTGTTGGTACTCAAAAGAATCATCTCAGTTAGACGACTCTTTTGAGAACCCGCAACATAGGGTTCGGTAGTGTCATAAGAGAGATTTTGTGGGGAACAGTGTCGAACAGTGAATTCCCGCTTAGCTAGTCCTCTGCCTGTATGCACAAACGGATCTTTATCTACTCATGTTACAAACGCACTAAGGTTGTTTTTTCTGTTGAACTGCTTATATTACAAACATGCATGTACATTCACACACACACACACACACACACACACACCTACCCAAAGAGATAAACATGTGATATAAACAGAGACAATATTAGATACCCTTACTTTTGCATTTTGACACCTGCAGCAGAGAATTTTTGGCCGGATTGCTCTAGCAATTCCGGCCTATAGATTGGCAATGTCCGTCCGTCTGTTTGTCTGTCTGTCTGTCTGTCTGTCCCCGTATGTCTGTCTGTCTGTCTGTCCCCGTCTGTCTGTCCAGCAACATTTTGAATAAAATTTCAGGTTGAAAGGGTTACAAACTTGAAACTTTGTCTGAAGGTAACCAGTAACAAGTTCTATTGATTTCTATGGTTACTTTGACCTTGACCTTGGTTTGTCGATTTTCAAGGTCAAATTGCCGACAATCCGGGCTTACCGTCTTCAGCGGTTTCTTGTTAAAAAAACATTGAGGCAAAAGGAGAAATTGCTCATGATGTTTTCAGCTCAATTCCATGATACATTTAATTATTATATACCTGCACACACCTTCAATTATTACATACCTGCACATTTTTCGTCTGCTCAATATTTGGTGTTTTTGTCGGAAAGTGTTAACCCTTTCCCTCATATAGACGCTTTCTGACGCCTCTGCAGCAGACGGCTTTTTGAAAACATAGTGACAAAAGAAGAAATTGCTCAAAACGAGCAATTTCTCCTTTTACCACAATGTTTTTCCACTTTTAATCATAGGTTATCCATTCAATTATAGAGATTTTCTATTTTCTGACAAAATATGTTCAAAGTCGTCTGCTGCATAATTGTCGTATGAGGGAAAGGGTTAATTTGTCTTTCCATTGAAAGTGGCGTAGAACATGACACAAACAGACTGATTCTAGATATTGTTGGGAAACAGGCTGGTTTAGTCCTCTTTATCTTGGCTCTTGTTGTTTGTGTCTTTATATTGGGTCGACCTTGGAGACACAAGTAAATTACATAATATTTGAACAAGAATCCATCATTATGACAGCGCTCTGGATGAGAACACATTTCAGGATTCAGCATCTGAAATCCTAATCCCTTTCCATCATAATACAACAAATCTGCAGGAGACGACTTTAAAAAAAAACAATCATGCGAAAACAAGAAAAATCTCTATAAATGAGGGTGTAATTACTGAAATAAGTTGAAAACATTGTGACAAAAGGTGAAGTTGCTCATTTTGAGCAATTTCGCCTTTTGTCACCATGTTTTCAAAAGTCGTCTGCCGCAGAGGTGATAAAAAGTGTCTATATGTGGGAAAGGGTTAAATGGCTGCAGAATGTTGTGGCAGCTCACCAAGAGGATTCTTTTGAGCACCCACAACATAGGGTTTAACCCTTTCCCTCATATAGACGCTTTCTGATGCCTCTGCAGCAGACAGCTTTTTGAAAACATAGTGACAAAAGAAGAAATTGCTCAAAACGAGCCATAATGTTTTCCACTTTTAGTCATAGGTTATCCATTCAATTATAGACATATTCTATTTCTTGACAAAATATGTTCAAAGTCGTCTGCTGCAGAATTGTCGTATGAGGGAAAGGGTTAAATTGAGTCATAAGACGGATATTGTTGGGAAGACCGATATACTCCTATGGAAGGGAATATCCACCAAAATTATATGCGTCTAGATGACATTCTTATTTATAAACATTACATGCTCATGTGTCTTCTTTCATAATTTTTTACATGCATGTATCATCTCATGTGTCCTTCTTACGAGTGCATGGTGTATGATGCTTATTGCATCTTTCATTACATTCTTATTTATAAACATTACATGCTCGTGCATCTTCTTTCTTATTAAATGTGGGATATTTTTCGTTCATACACGGTTATCTCCCTGGAATAAGAATTTAATTTAAAGCGCCACCTGGCGTCATAATATGACTTAGACGAATGGCATTTACACGAATACGGTAAGACGAATGCAAGTGTAAGAAAGAAAGATGCAATAATCATCATACACCATGCACTCGTAAGAAGGACACATGAGATGAGACATGCATGTAAGAATTAAGAAAGAAGATGCATGTGCATGTAATGTAATGTTGTGAGTACTCTCAATGAGTTGATTATTTTGAGTACCCTCATCATAGGGTTTGGTTGGATAGTAAGTGAGATATTTTGAGGAAAAGGAGCTGTGAACACCCTCCTTAACCCTTTCCCTCATACGACAATTCTGCAGCAGACGACTTTGAACATATTTTGTCAAAAAATAGAAAATCCCTATAATTCAATGGATAACCTATGACTAAAAGTGGAAAACATTGTGGCAAAAGGAGAAATTACTTGTTTTGAGCAATTTCTTCTTTTGTCACTATGTTTTCAAAAAGCTGTCTGCTGCAGAGGCGTCAGAAAGTGTCTATATGAGGGAAAGAGTTATTTGAAACTCTCCTTATGTGAAAGGGAACAAAACAATGAGATACTTCAGGAAGTCTAATGACTGCAATTAAATTTACTGCAGAATAAATTACAGTAATGTCATATTATATCATATCATTTAACATTATTCAATTATGCGTTTTATACCACACGATAATAAACCTTAACATACAGATGCTTTCTTAGGCTTTCACAGCAGATGAGGGAATCCGCTGTGGTCGAGTGGTTAGCGTCGGGGATTTCGAAACCGGGTGTCCCGGGTTCGATCCCCAGTCGCGGCACTACGGTCATGGTGGAGTGCTCTTGGGCAAGGCACATTTTCTAGCCTAGTACTGGTTTGTTTACCCAGGGATCATGAATAATTAAATTTAATTGCGCGCTAAATGACCTTAGCTGTCGATGCGCCATAAAACAATATACATTCATTCATTTATTCATTCATTCACAGCAGATGACTTTTGAAAACAGTATTATGATAGGTGAAATTGCTCAAAATGAGCAATTTCACCTTTTGCCACACTCTTTTCAACTTTATTTATTAATTTAACTTTCAACTAGGCAGATTTTTGAAAAAAAATTGCCAATATGTTTTCAAAGTCGACTGCTGCCGATCTTTTCATAAAAGTATAAATATTGAATTGATGTCAGAAAGCATCTTTTTGTGGGAAAGGGTTAACTCTTTCTCTTATGCAGACGCTTTTTGATGCCTCTGCAGCAGACAGCTTTTTGAAAACATAGTGATAAAAAGAGAAAATGTACCAAACGAGCAATTTCTCCTTTTGCCACAATGTTTTCCACTTTAAATCATAGGTTATCCATTCAATTAAAGAGATTTTCTATTTTTTGACAAAATATGTTCAAAGTCGTCTGCTGCAGAATTGTCGTACGAGGAAAAGGGTTAAATGTCAACTGTTTTAGAAAAAGGGTAAAGAAATGTCTGAAATTTATTGGATCTTCAAGTAAATCAACTCTTTGCTACAAACGTTATTTCTCCTTTTCCCATTATGTATTTTAAAAAAATCTTTCAAATTGATCTTAATTGTCTATATTTCCAGAAGATATTTTTCAAAGTTATTTGCTGCCGATTTTGTAGTATGTGGGAAAGTTTTTAAAATGTGTAATTAGTTTAGGGTGATTAAATCTGTGTCATTAAACACCAGTAAAACATAAATATCAGTCATGTCATGTCACATGAAAAATCACCAGAGCAAGTTGAAAAGACCCTGCCCTGAATACCTGTTTATTAGAGTCAAGCAGGGATATATAGCTTAGTTGGAGCATGGACTATTAACCCTTTCCGTCATACGACAATTCTGCAGCAGATGACTTTGAACATAGTTTGTCAAATATAAAGAAAATCTCTATAATTGATTGGATAACCTATATTTGCCTAAAAGTGGAAAACATTGTGGCAAAAGGAGAAATTGCTTGTTTTGAGCTATTTCTTCCTTTGTCACTATGTTTTCAAATAGCCGTCTGCTGCAGTTTTCATAAGAAATCTGTTGCAGATGTGGAAAAACGCGGCTGCATGTCTGAAAGGGTTTAAAACATTCAGAGGTTGTTTGTTAAATGATGTGGTTTAAGATATTCATCGATTTCATTCAGTATCATTAAGAATGTGTAATCAACTTCGCCCACATATAACAAATTTAAAGCACACAACTTTGAAAATGTCTGGACGAAAATCTGTAAATTGTTAATAAAAGTACATATATAATAGAAAACATTGTGGCAATAGGAGAAATGGCTCATTATGTGTTTCAAAACTGGTCTACCTCATAGACGTCAGAAGGCATCTGTATATTGGAAAGGGCCCTTTTCCACATACAACAATTCTGCAGCAGACACCTTTGAACATATTTTGTCAAAAAATAAAAAATCTCTTTAATTAAATGGATAACCTATGACTAAAAGTGGAAAACATTGTGGAAAAAGGAGAAATTGCTATGTTTTCAAAAAGCCGTCTGCTGCAGAGGCTTCAGAAAGCGTCTATATTTGAAAAAATCTCTGTAAATTGTAAATTAAAAGTACATGTATAATAATTGCATATAGTAGAAAACAGTGTGGTAAAAGGAGAAATTGCTCATTTCGTGTTTTCAAAAATCATGTGCCTTATATGTGTCTGAAAGTGTCTGTATATTGGAAAGGGTTAAAGATACATGTATGTGTCTGGCCAATTTTCAAATAATTTTCCAGAAAATTTCCTAGGGTGACCCTCTATCAGATTCCAAAGTCTATGTGGAAAAGCAACCAGTTGCTTGGAAAGTATGTTGTGTGGTGTACTGGTGCGGGAAAACCAGGAAACGCATGAGTAGGTGAACTGGTCGCCGTGATATGACTGAAAAATTGTTGAAAACGGCGTTAAACTCCAATCAATCAATCTCTATCAGATTCTTTCAAGCCATGATCTCAGGGGGCGGGGCTTATTACATGTATATGGCTAAAGTGAAAAAAAAAAAAATCAGGTGAGTGATCAAATTCGAAAAGAAAAAGACCAACCAAAGATACATGTACAATGGTTTGACTCAAAGGCAATAATCAAAGTAATGGGGGTAAACCCATAAAAACAAGAAACTCTGCTGATTAAAGATTTCCCACTTACAGACACATTTTAACGCTTCTGTAGCAGACGCCATATGAAAGCTTTGAGGCCAAAGGGGTAATTGCTCATAATGAGCAATTTTGTCCTTTTGCCTCCCATGTTTTCAACTTCATTCTATGAATTAGATATTATGTAGATTTCTACATTTTTTGTCCAGAAGTTTTCAAAGGCGTCTGCTGTGGGTTTGCCGTAACAAGGTGAAGGGTTAACCCTTTCCCTCATATAGACGCTTTCTGACGCCTCTGCAGCAGACGGCTTTTTGAAAACATAATGATAAAAGAAGAAATTGCTCAAAACAAGCAATTTCTCATTTTGCCACAATGTTTTCCACTTTTCGTCATAGGTTATCCATTCAATTTTAGAGATTTTCTATTTTTTTGACAAAATATGTTCAAAGTAGTCTGCTGCAGAAGTGTTGTATGAGGGAAAGGGTTAATCAATACAGAGTAACAATTGCCCATCAAAGGAATTCAGATGATTATATGTTCAAGCATGGTATCCAAAAAAGGTCCTCAATTTCATTTTTAGGTGGGCTTGTGGCAGGATAATTAACCCTTTCCCGCTTGTAGACTGGATGTATCTGCAGCAGATGACTTTAAAAACATTGTACCAAATGGGAGAAATTGCTCTTAATGGTCAATCTTTAGCTGGTCTGTTTTTCGAGTAAAAAAAGTCGCGAATTGTGATACCCTTGGCGTCTTCGTCTACATTAATTGTCACAAAAATTAAACCGTACCTCATATTTCAAAATCTCGATATCGTACTTAAATGATACTTAGGAACAATATGCATGTATATACTAAGTCACATAACGCTGGCTTTAATAATTATTCAGTAATTCCAATTTTTTTACTTAGAAAAAAGCAGATGAGCGTTAGCGTTCTTTTGTGGCGTTCTTGTTCCTTTTGCCACAATGGTTTTTTAAGCTTTATTCAATAATTATCAGATTTTTTGTGATTTTTGGCAACCCTATTTCAAAGATGACTGCTGCAGGTTTGTTGTATGTTGTAAAGGGTCCAGAGAGATTGAGTCTGACAGCCTTTTATGTCTTCATTGAAATTTAACCCTTTCCTACAATCAAACACATTTTGACATATCTGCATAAGATGACTTATGAAAACATTGTGACTTAAGGAGAAGTTGCTGCAGATATGCAGTATGTGGGAAAGGGTTAAGGTTAAATGAAAGAATGATAAGTGAGCAAGTTTTCCTTTTGCCACAATGATATCACAAGTTGTCTGCATCATTGGCTTTTACATGTGGGAAAGAGTAAAAAGGACTCTTTCTTGATGGCTTCTTCTATTTTTGTGTGATTAGGTTTAACCCTTTTCCTCATATAACAAATCTGCAGCAGATGACTTTGAACATATTTTATCAAAAAATAGAAAATCTCTATAATTGAATGGATAACCCATGACTAAAAATGGAAAACATTGTGGCAATAGGAGAAATTGCTCGTTTTGAGCAATTTCTACTTATGTCACAATGTTTTCAAAAAGCCGTCTGCATGCTTACCAACCCTCCAGATTCAATCGTGAGTCTCACGATTTGAAGGGCGTAACCCCACCCCCACGATCGTGAGGGAGAAACTCACGATTTTCGAAAATTCGAAAATTTAAAAAAAAAAATCAAAAAAAAAAAAATCTTTTTTTTGTTTTTTTTAAATCAAATCATGAGAATAAATGTACTGAAATTACTACAATCATTTTCTAACACCAACTTTTTAACATATTGTCACTGATAAAAGGCCCTTTCTTTCAACAAGTTCAAAACAATGTATATAGCTCAACTAAATGATGAATACATGTATGTATATTTCTTCTCCATGTGTCTTTATTCCATTGGTTACCTGTGTTTTTCATTCAAAAGTATGTCTATAAATTAAAACGTTGTTAATATTTTTATTTTCTTGGATGTAATATGAAAGTCTTTGACATAACAGACAACTTGCGTGATTTTCTAGTTAACCACAGTTAAAACATTTCTAAATATCAAAGGACAGATTTGAAAACATGCCAAAATAATACTTAAATGCTAATATACAGTTGAAAATAATCTGTTTAATAGAAAACATTCTCAAAAGGAGTCTTTTTAATTATTTTCCTATATTAAATATTGAAAGTATTGTACATGTATCCCTGCATAGTTATCTAAATTCCGTTCTATTGTGAACATTTCTACTGTTAAATTCATGGCGCTGAAAATCTCCCCCTTCAAACCCCAATCCCCCACTTTGAGATTATGAAACTCCCCCTTGAGGATGAGAAAAGGTTGGTAAGCATGCGTCTGCTGCAGAGGCGTCAGAAAGCGTTTATATGAGGGAAAAGGGTTCAAATGTATACCCCCAGTGTGGAATAATCTTCTAAAGGAATACAGGGGAACAAAGGATCATTAAGAGAATACATAAAAAAGTATGGTCTTTTGTGTTTAAATATACATGGCATGCAAATTATCCCAAAGGTGAGGGGGGAAAAAAGGTTAATGGTTTTCTAACCAGCAGACTCATTTTGATGTATTTGCAGCAGATCACTTTTGAAAACATTTTGATAAAAATAGAAATTGCTCATGGTAACAGTTTGTCACAATGTTTTAACCCTTTCCCCCATACGACAATTCTGCAGCAGACGACTTTGAACATATTTTGTCAAAACATAGAAAATCTCTATAGTTGAATGGATAACCTATGACTAAAAGTGGAAAACATTGTAACCAAAAGGAGAAATTGCATGTTTTGTGCAATTTCTTCTTTTGTTACTATGTTTTCAAAAAGCCGTCTGCTGCAGAGGCGTCAGAAAGCGTCTATATGAGGGAAAGGGTTAAACTCTATTCAGTTATCATAATTTTGATTAATAGAGATTTTCCGTACTTCTGTGCAAAAACGTTTTAAAAGACGTCTGCTGTAGATTTAAGATGGATAATAACATGTTACCTGATGTGGCATTTACAGAGGTCCATATAAGAATGGGTATATTCCCTTTCCCCCCACAATTCTCTCTTATTAGCCAACCCCAAAAAAACCTATGATGTAGGTACGCAAAAGAATCGTCCCATTGAGACGATTCTTTTGAGTACCAACATCATAGTGTTATATGGTCAAATAACGATTTTAGAACATGAAAATCACCCCTTATTTAGCGCCCTGACCTACAGCTCTTGCATATTATATGTTTAAAAAAAAAATTAACAGAAAAGAACATAAAAATATAAAAAGCACCTTGTTGATGTAGCTGTTAACCTTTTTCCTCATATAGACGCTTTCTGACGCCTCTGCAGCAGACGGCTTTTTGAAAACATAGTGACAAAAGAAGAAATTGCACAGAACGTGCAATTTCTCCTTTTGCCACAATGTTTTCCACTTTTTGTCATAGGTTGGAATCCGCTGTGGTCGAGTGGTTAGCGTCGGGGATTTCGAAACTGGGTGTCCCGGGTTCGATCACGAAATACGTTCAAAGTCGTCTGCTGCAGAATTGTCGTATGAGGGAAAGGGTTAAAAATGTCTTCTGTCAAAGCTGGAGCCGATTCGTTTGAGTACCCAATTCATAGGGTTATATGGTAATACAAGAGAAAGTTGATGCAAGGCATCAATGTCGCCGGAAAAGACTGCATTTATTTATTTTTTAACACACATGTAGTCTTGACTTTCATTAGTCTAAACATACACATAATGTTTTCATAAGGATTAATTCCAGGATTTTTGAAATTCCACATAGATCTACAAATTTCAGGATTTCTTTTGGTCAGGATTTTGGATGTTTTGTATTTGTCAAAAAAAAAAAAAAATTAATACATTTTGGGATTTAAATCTACATGCAATAAAAAGCTATTAAACCCTTTCCATGTCTGAAGCAACAATGAAAACCTTTAATCGCTTAAAACATTGAGAAAACAGTTAAATTGCTGAAGACATGAACTTCCTCCTTTTTAATACTAATTATTTCACAAGTAGACCACACTTGTAACAATATAACAGCTAAATTGTTTATCTAAATCGTTGATGCATACAATATATGTGGCAAGTATGAAATTAATTGGGTGCGAAAGAGCAGATTTTCTTTATTTCTAAATCTATTGTTTATCAGAGTTTGTTCTTCTCTTAATTTGTTTCAACATTTAATATCACATATATTTAATCATTTAAGTGTGTAATATTAGCTATCTATCTGTAATAAGGTGTTTGAGCATTCTTTCGAAATGTTTACCCTCGTGTCAGGCTTCATCGAGTCGTAGTGTCAGACATCGAAGAAAGTGAATAAAAAATCAGGCAAAGCTTTAGTGCATGTTTTATTCCACTGCATTCGAGAGAGAAAAGCATTTCTATATTATCTTTCTTTCTCCTACATTCGACCCATGCATTCGTTTCGTGACGTTTAAGAAAAATCAATTTGTCGTGCGACATTTTTTGTCTGCATAACCTAGTCACTTTTCTAAGTTTACATTTTACTTCCGGTTACTTTGCTTTGTTTACATTTTGGCAATATGAAACTAGGTCACAAACTGAGAAAAAGGCGTTTCGACGTTCACGACCGATAAACAGGCTTATATTTGAGACATATTTTCACAAATTATTTCTTATTTTTGTTTCTGTTACCAGTTTATGTTCATGGGAAACTATACAAGTGTGTGTGTGTCATTGTGCATATTCAGCCCATCGAATGTAAGCGACGCAGGTTTTTGTTGTAAAATGTATCGCGTGCAAATCCAGCTTTTCATTGGTTATCGCACACACAGTAAGTACAGTAGTATATAGTAGCGTGTGCAAAATTTACAAATCTATGCGGGCGGTACTCGGTAGTGACGTAATCAACAGTTCTAGGTTAGAAACAGTTCATATTTTAGATATACACGAGTTAACATTATCAAATGAATTCTTCACAAATCAAGACATATTTTTGAACATGAAAATAACATTCAGTAAGTTAACATTACTATTGAAAGTAGAATTTGACGTGATTTTTATTTCAATATATCTCAATATTGACATATAGCAGTTGGTTGCAAGTCTAGCAGGGACCACATTTGTCTTCGTAAATAAGACAAAAACACTTAAATGCAAGTCAACAAAATGAAACTAAAAATACCTAAAACATCGAAATGTTTATTCCATTTTAGATGTGTCATTACTTAGTGTTTTTAAACAAACACAATTGTAATATGTTCAAAACATCTTAATGTGTTTCTTTCCAATAATTATCCCTCCTCCCATGTGATTTCCGAAAAGCTATTAAAAATAGAAGTCGCGGGCTTCTGCCCGGCGACTAATAACGATTTTAGAACATGCAAAATGCCCTTTATCTAGAGCTTTGGCATATGATGATGTAGCTCTTAAAAACGTCTTCCAGCAAAGCTGGTGACAAGGGTTTGATTCCCAATGGAGTCATACCAATGGGAAAAAATAAGTCTTATTTGGGATAGTAGCCGGTTGCATGGAAAGAATCTTGTTAGGGAGTACTGGCACAAAAATCAATATATGTTTTAAATAGAACATTATTCCACCATTAACATACTTATATAATGAATGAGGAGAAACAAACACCCCCAATTAATATCTTGTTACCAAATTGGCAAAAAATCTATTTATAGCCGCAGTTAGCCAGGTGCCTAATTATAATATGCAAATGAGTTGTTGCAGATTCGCTATTTAATCTTTTATTATTTAAATATTTTATGGGCTTCTTCCAACTAGGGGTCATATACCATGGCGTGATATGGATAATATTTTTGGGCGCGAAAGATTGGTATAATGTGGTATCTTTTGGTTAACCCTCTGCCACATACAGACGCTTTCTTACGCATCTACAGCTGACAACTTTTGAAAACATTGTTCTTTCATTAACCCTTTCCCTCATGTAGACGCTTTCTGATGCATCTGCAGCAGACGGCTTTTTGAAAATATTTTTGAGCAATTTCTTTTTATTGTCACTATGTTTTCAAAAAGCGTCGGAAAGGAGAAATTGATCATAATTGCCACAATGTTTTCAACTCTTTTCCATAAATTAAAGTTCTTATTTCAATAGAGATTTATCATAGTTTTGCTTTAACCCTTTCCCACCTGCAGACGCATTATGACACAATAGCAGAAGACGACTTTTGAAAACATTGTGGCCAAAGGTGAAATTGCTCAAGATGAGCAATTTCTCCTTTGGCCACAATGTTTTCAACATATGTAAAAGCTATCTTTAATGGAGATTTTTCAGGTTTTTGTTTTCAAAGTCTTCTGCTGCAGATTTGTTGTGTGGCGGAAAGGGTTAAATGTTTTCAAAGTCGTCTGCTGCAGATTTGTTGTATGTGGGAAAGGGTTAAATATTTTCAAAGTCATTATATATTAAGTTATCTTTAATGGAGATTTTTCAGGTTTTTGTCTTGAAAGTGTTCTGCTGCAGATTTGTTGCATGTAGGAAAGGGTTAAATATTTTCAAAGTCGTCTGCAGCAGATTTGTTGTTTTTGGGAAAGGGTTAAGCAAATCTTTAGAATAAATTATCTGCTCAGTCAATTATCTAGTTTGCTGTGTTTTGTCCAAAAAGCTTGATCTTGTAATGAATGGGGGTCAGTAAACTTTAAACTTGTGTAAATAAATTTTGAAAGATAAGCAACTTTGCCAACAATCTTCATCAGCTTATTAAACCAAGATTTTTAACTCCTTCCCACATACAACAAATCTGCAGCAGACGTCTCTGTAAACATGGGGGGAAAAATATAGAAAATCAGGAATTAGAGTTGAAAACATTGTGTTAAATGGAGAACTTGCTCCGGAGGTGTTTTCCAATTTTTACAAAGCCATGTGCTGCAAATTTGATGTGTGGGAAAGGGTGAACCTATTACCTAAATTGTTATCTTAAATCTTTATCATGCACATACAGCAAATCTACAGCAAATGGCTTCAATATTTTTTGAAAAACTCTATTAATGTAATGAAAGTATAATCATTTATGGAGATCAAAACACTATGACTAAAAGGAGAAACTGCTTATTAGGTTTTAAAATGTAAGAATACCTATCGATGAGCGGATAAAATAACTTGAATTCACTCTTTACAATTATGACATATCTGCAGTAGATGTCTTTTGAAAACTTTGTGGCGAATTGGAGAAATTGCCCATTATGAGCATATCCGCATTTTGTCACAATGTTTTCAACTATATTCAATAATCATATGTTGCTTAATAGATATTTTCCATAATTTTGCCTCTGTGGTTTAAACGTCGTCTGCCGCAATTTTGTTGTATGTTAAACAAATCTATTCTATTCCAGATCTGACTGACATGGATGACAAAGTTTACGATCCAAGAGTGTTGTTTGCGGAGGTTGGTTTACTAATTACTGAGGCTCGAATCCCGGAGTTGTCTAAGAAAGGTCGCATCGAAGGCCCGCACTGCCCTCCGATAACTGGTCTGAACGAACACGAGTGTGATCGACATAAGGAACAGGTGAGATTTCGTTTTGGAAATTTTTCAAAAAAACATTACAATATTACAAGTTTAAGGTAACTATAGTGCCAAAACCCTGACAAATCTCCATAAAAGATAGCTTCATAATTAACCCTTTCCCTCATACGACAATTCTGCAGCAGACGACTTTGAACATATTTTGTCCAAAAATAGAAAATCTCTGTAATTTAATGGATAACCTATGACTTAAAGTGAAAAACATTGTGGCAAAAGGAGAAATTGCTCGTTTTGAGCAATTTCTTCTTTTGTCACTATGTTTTCAAAAAGCCGTCTGCTGCTGAGGCGTCAAAAAGCGTCTATATGAGGGAAAGGGTTAAATACAGTTGAATATATTGTGGCCAAAGGAGAAATTGCGTCTATATGTATTGTAGAAGCAACCTGAAAGAGTCTTGGAGATTGGATTGAACAAAATTCTGACTGATCAGAATTAACCTTTTCCAACATATAGACGTTTTCTGACGCTTCTGCAGCAGACAACTTTTGAAAACGTTAAGGCTTGAAAAATGTTTTTCAAATGGCTTCGACTTCAGAGGCATGAGGAAGTGTCTGTATGAGGGAAAGGGGTTAAAATTCAAGATTCTAATTGCCATTTAACCCTTTCCCACATACAACAAGTTTGCAGCAGACTGCTTTGAAAACATGCAGACACAAATATTGAAAACCTGTAAATTAAAGTAAATTTATTTTTAAAATGGTGTGGCGGAAGGAGAAATTGCTTATTATATGCAAGAGCGGCAAAAGGCATCCATATATTGGAAAGGGTTAATTTCAAAAACTTCAAAGATGGAATTTCATTTGACATTTCAATGGGCTCCTTATCTATAGCTCTGACTAAGTAATTAGCATGCACGATTTTAAACTTCGCCCACTCGCCGTCATAAATGTTCTAGGTCAAGGCACGTTTCCTAGGCTAGGCTTGTACTGGTTATAGTAATCCAGCGATAATGGATATGTATACTGTCACCGTGATATAATGTTGTTGAAAACGGCCTAAAACCCTCTTAATCCTTTCCCTCATACAACAATTCTACAGCAGACAACTTTTGTCAAAAAAAAGAAAATCTCTATGATTGAATGGATAATCTATGACTAAAATTGGAAAACATTGTGGCAAAAAGGAGAAATTGCTTGTTTTGAGCAATTTCTTCTTTTGTCATTATGTTTTCAAAAAGACGTCTGCTACAGAAGCGTCAAAAAGCGTCTATATGAGGGTAAGGGTTAAAACAAACATTTGTCCTGCTGAACTCAACTCTAACCATTAACCCTTTCCCTCATACGGCAATTCTGCAGCAGACGACTTGGAACATATTTTGTCAAAATTGAAAACCTCTATAATTGAATGGATAACCATGTTTTCAAAAAGCCGTCTGCTGCAGAGATGTCAGAAAGCATCTATATGAGGTAAAGGGTTAACCAGACGTGACCATTTCAGTTTGTTTGTTTTTTAGCTCCACTGGCTGAAAGTCAGTAGATCTAATGTCATGGCAAATTGTCCACTGTCTGTGTGCCTACTTTTTGCTTCAAACAACTTCTTAGCTGATTTGCAAATAATTTTGTTGAAATGTTCCTTCGGTGACCCTCTACTAGCTAACTTCAAGCCATGTTGATTGGTTGAAAAACATGGCCGCTACGGCGACGAGGCTGTTTTTCATTATATGGAAATAGTGATTTAATTTTTGCCTGCTGACAGTGGAGCGATACTAGCCCTTGTGGGCCTCTTGTTTGTTTTAGTGCTGACAATTGTGTTAAACACCAATAACACTAAATTACCTGAATTTCAGTGTCGAAAGGCGAGCGACATCACACAGCAACAAGAAATCCTGTGGCAAAATAAAATACCGATGAGGATTGATGTGCTCCTGTTTCCGAACTGTAAGCACGGACAGTTTGAGTCGACGGTCGTAGAGGGCGCTAGTTTACCATCCGAGGAGAATTTTGAACTGCTTGAGAGATGGGACGTCCAGTTGGTGAAGAAAAGGTTAATATTTTATCTTGTCTAAATTTAGAATATTTCACATCTCCAAATCCCTTTTATGACCCTCAAATCCTATGTTGTGAGTACTCAGTGAGACAATTCTTTTGAGTACCCACAACATAGGGTTTAAGTGAGTCATAACTCTGGTCTTTCATGAAGCCAAATGATACCAAGTCCAGCGTTGAACAATAGCTTATTTGTGGCGAATAAGGGATTGTCTGTCCATCTGGCACACTTACTCTTCATCTCCATCAAAACTCGTTCAAAATCTTTAAATATTTCCTAGCCGTGGTCTGGTTAGTCTACCAAGGGTCAAGAATAACTGTTCTGGTTGCATGACCGCCTCTCCGGTGTAGTGGTAAAGCATCCGCCGTGGGTGTGGGATGTCGTTGGTTTGCTCCTGGGCGGGGTCATACCAACGTCTTTAAAAATGGTAGTAATTGCTGCCATCCTTGGCGTTTAGGATTGTGGGGTTAGCATTACAATTGACTGGCAGGTGTCAGGATAAATGGACCAGTAGTATTGGTAACTTACCCTGTAAACGTCGTGATATAACTGAAACGTTGTTGAAAGAGTTGTAAAACACCAAACAATCAATCAATCTGGTGGCATGATATAACTGAAATACGGATAAAACCCATCAACAAGACCTATTGTTTCCTTTCCAGGTCTCCAGAGAAGATGGAGGGTTTTATCAAAGGGAGAATTCACCTACAGGCCGTTCGGAGCTACCTCCACTTCTCACAGCTCAGTTCCTGGCTAATCTCAATGGGCGGAGCTATACCACTGAAAACGGTTTATAGGTAGGCGGAATCTAATTTTGACTATTTTAAAAGTCTCCCATTTTAGACTGGTTGTTTTTTTCGAAGAAAAACTGTCGGGCTATTGTGATACAGTTGGCATCATTGTCGTAACAAACTTTTAACCTTACCTCATAACTAAAAAACAGTTCAACATTTTCAAATAAAACTTGGTACACATGTTCCTAGGAACAATACTCATGTCTATACCAAGTCACATAACTCTGGCATTAATAATTATTCAGAAATGCCCCTTTTTCGACTTAAAAAAAACAGACAAGCATTGGTATTTGCTCCGTGGCTGCTCTTGTTAATGTTTGATAACAGAAATTGATCTCTTTTCCGCATACAACATATCTGCAGCAGAACAACTTTGAAATCATTAAGGGTAAAATAACGGAAAATCTCAATAAAACTAATGAAAATAAATAAAAAAATATATTTGGCAAAAGTTGTCGTCTGCTACGCAGTTGTGTCCAAGTTTGTCTTCATGTGGAAAAAAGTCAAAAAAGAAGTTTCAAAGTTGGCATCAAATTCTGTTCTGCTAAGTAAAATCTTCTGATATAGTATTCAAGAATTTAACATGTTCCTTTTTAACTAATTAATTATGTAATCATTGTGACAGAAAGAAGAAATTGTTCTGTCTGTAGGTATCTTATTTATCACAAGGTTTTCTGCTCTAAATATCAGAATTATATTACTTGAGATTTACAATGCTTTCAAATATAATGTCATATTGGGTAAAATGAGTAATTTCTCCTTTTTCGCATAATGTTAACAACTCTTCATCAAACTGTCCATTCATTTCATCATATTTTACTTTCCTGAGCTATTTGTTTTAAAAAGAGAAGATTTTAGAAATATTACGAAAAAAACCCATAAATGGGTTTTTCCGCTTTAAAATATAGGTACCAGGTGAGATTTTTTTTTTTTTTTTTTTTTCAATAACCCATGAAGCTTTCTGAAATGAAACTGGAAAAATCCATGGGGGCCGCCATTTTGAATATGTATAAAAAGCAGACGTAAAACACAGATTGAAAATTATTGTCGGCTTTTTAAAAAAAGAAAAAATCGGTATTTTGGGTATGTATAAAATGAGCAGAAAAACACGGATTGAAAATTATTGTCGGCTTTTTAATCTTTTTTTTTTTTAAATCGATATTTAAGATCATTTAAGTACTGTGTTATGTGGGAATTAACATTTGTACGAAAAGTTAAAAATAAATGGAAATCTGTAAGAAATATGTTTTCCCGTTCGTCAAAAAAACCGACAGCATTAGCCTTCTACGCCCGAAACTAAATTTTGACTGTATCGTAGCCAAAAAAGGATGTGACGTCATTTCCGTTACACTTCATCTTGACGTAACGTCAATGGAGCGACGTCGTTTCCCGCAAAAAAGTGGTATCAACATGAAAGACCCCACATTCCTATACATGAGCTATTGACTCACTCATTCAAAGTATAATTATTTATCAAACATTGTGGCAAAAGGATAATTTTCTCATAAGAAGCAATTGTTCTTGTGGCGACAATCTTTTCCTAAATCGTCTGTTGCATAGGCCTCAGAAACCGTCTCTAATAGGGAAAGGGTTTAGCAGAAATGTGACCCCTTACATAATTTGTTCCAGATATATTGACTGGTTGAAAAAGGCAGTCGCCAGGTGGCATCAGAAAAGGGATGATCTATTTGCTTCTTTGCCATAATGCAGGTGATCGATTAATGATCATCTTGGCCCTCTTGTTTTAACCTCGTTCATTATAAATGTATTCCTTGATTTTCTGAAAGTCTTTAATTTATTATTTTCTGTTCAAATAATAGACAACAGCAATACGAATACCAGATATGTTTTAATAATGCAAGAAACATGACATTAACATTATTATTGTCTAGTCAATTACTTATAAATCCTTTTTTATGGCCAAAGTATGCTCTTTAATTTTTGTTTATAATTATCTTGCGTTTTTTTTTCGTAAATAGGTAGCACCTATAGATATTATTAATAGAAACAGCAGGCAACTTTGAAAAAAATCCAGGCAAAAATATGGAAAATCTCAATGAAAGTATAATTATTGAATAGAGTTGAACATCATGAGCAATTTCTCATTTTGTCACAATGTTTTCAAAAGCCGTCTGCTGCAAATTTATCAATATATATATGTCTGCAGGTTGGAAAGGGTGACAAACTGATAAATTCACAATCTCCACTCAAACACAACAAATCTGCTTGGTTATAGTTTAATCCTTTCCCACATACAACAAATCAGCTACAGACATCATCCTGACAAAATTTCAAAAAAATCTACATAAATGAGAGTTTTAATTATTTAACAGACTTGAAAACATTGTGACAAGAGAAGAAATTGCTCGTTCTAAAAGAATTATCCTTTTGTCTCAATGTTTTCAAAAGTCGTCTGCCGCAGAGGCGTCAGAAAGCGTCTTTATGTTGGAAAGGGTTCATAATAGAGAAATACTGTTCCTGGTGAAGTATCCATCTGCGTTGTTTTGTCAAAATGACTTCATTTTGATTATAACTTTTAACCCTTTCCGACTTATAGACACTTTCTGTCGCCTTTGCAGCAGACGGCTTTTGAAAACAATGCAACAAAAGAAGAAATTGCTCAAAACAAGCAATTTCCCTTTTTGCCACAATGTTTTCAACTTTTATCAGTAATTATACCTTTATTTATTGGGATTTTCCGCATTTTAGCCTAGATGTTTTCAAAGTTGTCTGCTGCAGATTTGTTGTATCTGTGAAAGGGTTAACCCTTTCCCTCATATAGACGCTTTCTGACGCCTCTGCAGCAGACAGCTTTTTGAAAACATAGTGACAAAAGAAGAAATTGCACAAAACGTGCAATTTCTCCTTTTGCCACAATGTTTTCCACTTTTTGTCATAGGTTAGCCATTCAATTATGGAGATTTTCTATGTTTTGACAAAATACATTCAAAGTCGTCTGATGCAGAATTGTCGTATAAGGGAAAGGGTTAAGTCAATTGCAAATCACATGCCGAAGTGTGTCATATCATAGAACATGTATTTCTCATTAGCTCAGAGGTCCAGATAAGGAGGGATATACAGCTCCTCTCCGCACAATATCTCTCTTATTATCCAACCAAAACCTATGATGTGGGTACCCAAAAGAATCGTCTCATTCGTCTCATTGAGACGATTCTTTTGTGTACCCACAACATAAGGTTATAAGGTCAAATAAGGATTTTCAAATATGCAAAATGCCCCTTATCTAGAGCTCTGTTAGAATGATGGTTATTCCTTTCGCTCTTGCAGACACATATTGATGCATCTGTAGCTGGTATCTTTTGTAAACATTTTGGCAAAAGGAGGAATTGTTCATAATCAGCAATTTATCTTTTTGCCACATTGTTTTTCAACATTATTTCATTAATTTTACTTTCATTGATGAAGACATTCCATAGTTTTGTGTAGATGTTTTCAACGTTGTCTGCTGCAGATTTGTTTTATGTTGGAAAGGATTAAACAAAATTTGTTGTGTTAGAATCAATCGAAATGGTGAATTTAAATTTATCACACAGTATGTCACCCCTTTCCAACATGCAGACATATTTTGATGCCTTTGTAGAAGACGACTTTTGAAAACATTGTGATAGAAGGAGAAATTTCTTTATTTTGTAGAATATATGCACCAGGGGAGTCAGTCGGGCCTTCCTTCAGCAGACTACCGGAGATACACAATTTTCCGTCTGCTGATCTCGGCGACGTCATCATGAGAACCACTTGCGCCTTTTTGCCACGTCAGAAGAACCCAATGCTTTTGTTTTGCCGGTCCCCGTCCCCAGCGTTTGAACCTTGCAGAAGGACAAAGAAATTGCCTGAAGAAGATCCAATGCTGGGAACCAGGTTGAAATCAGCTTTTAGGGAACCAGTAGCTTCAACATCGAAGCATGCTGATGAAATGGAAAGAACGGTGAGAGTGCAAAGAAATACGAATAGGAACAGTGCTAACCGATCTGAGAGGCGTAACGAAATGGATTGTCAAGTTGTGGGAAAGCCTCCTTTTGGGCCAAGGTCAAAGGTTGAAGGTCATTCTAAAGAAAAATCGGAACATTCTATGACATGCCCCGTGAGCATTACACCAAAGAGAAAAGTTGATCAGTTGTCACCCACTATGCAGGATTCTAGTAGATGCACAAATGTAGGTCAAAGGTTAGATGTGAATACAAGTGATGTTGCCATAGCAACCAAAACATCTGTGATACAGGCTTCCACTTCGTCTACCATGGACACGGACTCGTTAAACCAGCCATGTTCAAAATATCCAGGTCAATCAACACCGACCAAATCGACACAACTCAAAAAACCTGATAAACTGTGCGTCGCCGTTGGAAACTCGTTTCCAGCTTCTAAGCGATTACCTAGTCCAAAAGTTTTAGTAACAGGTAGTAAGAAACCAGAGCCAACGACTTTCAAAAAGCGATGTCTGGATCTACAAAAACCGGAATGCATCTCCGAAAGTGATAAAGAATTCGAAAGTTTTAGTAAAATGGACGGACTCACTGCCACCAATATATGTGATCTCATAAAACCGCCAAGTCTAGGTGAACTAGAGGCTTATTTATCTAGTCTTTCAAACAAAGCTCCTCGTAAGCAGAGAATTGAAGATATTCCAACGACTAAATGCAATTTTTACATGGAAGATAGTGAACTGGGTAATGATGTTGATGAAATAGAAGTTACCGAAATAATAAAAAGTGAGGATTATTTAACGAACAATGCTAAACAGTTTTCAAAAAACTCGAGTAGCTCGAATATGTGTCAAACCAGACGTCTTTCAGATCTAAAGGATTATCGAACTCCAAATTTACAGCACAAGTTAATTGATGAAAAACACTCCAAAAATTATCGAACTCCAAATTTACAGTGCGAGATAAGTGACGAAACCCATGTAAAAGCTCTATTCGTTGATTCTGTGTCCGAATTTGACGATCTTGACAAAGAATTGAATTCTCATACGAAAAAATCTCAATCAGTCAAATTGAAGAGTGTTAAAACTTTCGATGAAAAGCATCTTCAAAGTCTTACCTCAACAAAGAAAACAGTAATTGATCATTCTGTCCTTGAAGGAAATTCTAAAAATTCTGAGATTAATCGTGAATTAACTCAAGATAGTGAAAGTCACGCTCCAGAACACGATCTTATCAAAAGTGCGGAGATCACGAATGGTAGTTTCCGATACGAAACTCACTCCCTGTCACGTCTTTCGCGGGAAGTCAAGGAACGGATTTCCAAAAAAGAGAAAACTTTAAACGAGCTAAGCATTCCATGTAACATAGGTGCTGTGGACAATGCCATGACGACACTCGCACATAATTTAGAATCAATGGACATTGACGATCGTCCATACTCGCCATTTTCTCGAAACGGCTCTCCGACCCTCGATAATGAGGTGGAGAGGCATTTCAGTCCGAAATCCGGTGCTGTACGACCGAGTGAGTTGTGTAAATGTCCGGATCGGTCTCCCGGATCATCTTCACTTTCCCCTTCCCCCGACTCCTGTGATAGTAACTCCCCAACAGCAAGGGGTTTGTCCCTATGCAAGCAACTGTTAAAGAAAGAATTTCAACAGAATGTTCATAAGGTAAGTGTTTGCTTCAAAAATTTGGATTTGCTAAACCCTTCTCTATAATTGATA
Organism: Serripes groenlandicus; assembly: GCA_031761405.1. NCBI lineage: Eukaryota > Metazoa > Mollusca > Bivalvia > Cardiida > Cardiidae > Serripes > Serripes groenlandicus. Next base: position 35,126,023 of record JASEVX010000014.1, read on the forward strand.
TGGATAACCTATGACTTAAAGTGGAAAACATGCTCATTTTGAGCAATTTCTTCTTTTGTCACTATGTTTTCTAAAAAACCTCGACATATTATGATACCCATGGCAGCAGGGGCCCTCTTCGTGCTTTAACCTTAGCTCATAACTCAAAAACAGTTACACATATTCAAAGGAAATTTGGTACACATGTTCCTAGAAACTCTGGCTTTAATAATTATTCAGTTATGCCCCTTTTTGGACTTCAAATTTCATGAAAAAAAACAGACGAGCGTTGGCGTTCGCATCCGCAATGCTCTATTCTTGATATTCCTATATTTGGCTATGAATTCTTTTCCAAATACAAAGCTGAAACGAGTCCATTTTAAATATTCATTCTTGAAAGGATTAGCTCGGCCAACATTGTTTCCGACGTTTGACAAATGTCACTGTGACAAGCGTCATTCGTCTTTCAGCAATGGGATAAAAGTCTATGCGTGAAAGCTAGGAAACCGATGAGTAGGTGAACTGGCCGCCGTGATATGACTGAAACATTGTTGAAAACGGCGTTAATCCCCAAGATATTAACCCTTTCCCTCATACGACAATTTTGCAGCAGACATCTTTGAACATATTTTGTCAAAAATAGAAAATCTCTATAATTGAGTGGATAACCTATGACTAAAAGTGGAAAACATTGTGGCAAAAGGAGAAATTGCTCGTTTTGAGCAATTTCTTCTTTTGTCAATATGTTTTCTATAAGCCGTCTGCTGCATAGGCGTCAGAGAGCGTATATATGAGGGAAAGTGTTAACATATTTCATTGACCATTCCTACAGGAGATGACCTGTACCAGTCAGTCGATGTACAAGAGTCTACCTTCGCCAGACGATATCAAAAACTTCCAGTTCATGATGAACCGTAGTGCTAGTGTTATTTTTAACTCCAACACGGGGCTTCCTTCCAGATCTAGTCCAGTAAGTATGTGCCTGTTTGAATGTTTCTGTTTCAATGTACTCTAAAACTTCCAGTTCATGATGAACCGTAGTGCGAGTGTTATTTTTAACTCCAACACGGGGCTTCCTTCCAGATCTAGTCCAGTAAGTTTGGGCCTGTCTGAATGTTTCTGTTACAATGTACTCTAAAACTTCCAGTTCATGATGAACCATAGTGCTAGTGTTATTTTTAACTCAAACACGGGGCTTCCTTCCAGATCTAGTCCAGTAAGTATGGGCCTGTTTCAATGTACGCTAAAACTTCCAGTTCATGATGAACCGTAGCGCGAGTGTTATTTTTAACTCAAACAAGGGGCTTCCTTCCAGATCTAGTCCAGTAAGTATGGGCCTGTTTCAATGTACTTTAAAACTTCTAGTTAATGATGAACCGTAGTGCGAGTGTTATTTTTAACTCCAACACAGGGCTTCCTTCCAGATCTAGTCCAGTAAGTATGGGCCTGTTTCAATGTACTTTAAAACTTCTAGTTCATGATGAACCGTAGTGCGAGTGTTATTTTTAACTCAAACACAGGGCTTCCTTCCAGATCTAGTCCAGTAAGTATGGGCCTGTTTCAATGTACGCTAAAACTTCTAGTTCATGATGAACCGTAGCGCGAGTGTTATTTTTAACTCAAACAAGGGGCTTCCTTCCAGATCTAGTCCAGTAAGTATGGGCCTGTTTCAATGTACTTTAAAACTTCTAGTTCATGATGAACCGTAGTGCGAGTGTTATTTTTAACTCAAACACAGGGCTTCCTTCCAGATCTAGTCCAGTAAGTATGGGCCTGTTTCAATATACGCTAAAACTTCCAGTTCATGATGAACCGTAGCGCGAGTGTTATTTTTAACTCAAACAAGGGGCTTCCTTCCAGATCTAGTCCAGTAAGTATGGGCCTGTTTCAATGTACTCTAAAACTTCTAGTTCATGATGAACCGTAGTGCGAGTGTTATTTTTAACTCAAACACGGGGCTTCCTTCCAGATCTAGTCCAGTAAGTATGGGCCTGTTTCAATGTACTTTAAAACTTCTAGTTCATGATGAACCGTAGTGCGAGTGTTATTTTTAACTCCAACACGGGGCTTCCTTCCAGATCTAGTCCAGTAAGTTTGGGCCTGTTTGAATGTTTCTGTTACAATGTACTCTAAAACTTCCAGTTCATGATGAACCATAGTGCTAGTGTTATTTTTAACTCAAACACAGGGCTTCCTTCCAGATCTAGTCCAGTAAGTATGGGCCTGCTTCAATGTACGCTAAAACTTCCAGTTCATGATGAACCGTAGCGCGAGTGTTATTTTTAACTCAAACAAGGGGCTTCCTTCCAGATCTAGTCCAGTAAGTATGGGCCTGTTTCAATGTACTTTAAAACTTCTAGTTCATGATGAACCGTAGTGCGAGTGTTATTTTTAACTCAAACACAGGGCTTCCTTCCAGATCTAGTCCAGTAAGTATGGGCCTGTTTCAATGTACGCTAAAACTTTCAGTTCATGATGAACCGTAGCGCGAGTGTTATTTTTAACTCAAACAAGGGGCTTCCTTCCAGATCTAGTCCAGTAAGTATGGGCCTGTTTCAATGTACTTTAAAACTTCTAGTTCATGATGAACCGTAGTGCGAGTGTTATTTTTAACTCCAACACAGGGCTTCCTTCCAGATCTAGTCCAGTTAGTAAAGACCTATTTACTACTTCTTATCCTCTGCTTATATTTATCCTTATGAAGTCAACTTTACCTTCTTTTTTTAGCGCAACTGATATTGTCCCCTAAGAATTTGCTCCTTTTTAGCTTGACTGTTTTTCGAAGAAAGAAAAATCTAGGTAATGTGATACCCTTGGCCTGTCCCGTAAGAATTTGCTCCTATTTAGCTTGACTGTTTTTCAAAGAAAGAAAAATCTGGGTATTGTGATACCCCTGGTCCCCTAAGAATTTGCTCCTATTTAGCTTGACTGTTTTTCAAAGAAAGAAAAAATCTGGGTAATGTGATACCCTTGGCCCGTAATAATTTGCTCCTATTTAGCTTGACTGTTTTTCGAAGAAAGAAAAATCTGGGTATTGTGTTACCCTTGGTGATGTCGTCTGCTGCGTCTTCACAAAACTTCAATCTTACCTCATAACTTAACCCTTTCCCTCATACAACAATTCTGCAGCAGACGACTTTGAACATATTTTGTCAAAAAATGGAAAATCTCTATAATTGAACGGATAACCTATGACGAAAAGTGGAAAACATTGTGTCAAAAAGAGAAATTGCTCGTTTTGAGCAATTTCTTCTTTTGTCACTATGTTTTCATAAAGCCGTCTGCTGCAGAGGCGTCGGAAAGCGTCTATATCAGGGAAAGGGTTAAAAACCATCAACATTTTCAAATGAAACTTGGTACATATGTTCCTAGGAATAATATGCATGTCTACATCAAGTCAACTAACTCTGGCTTTAATAATGAATCAGTTATGCTCCCTATTTTTACTTAAAAAGAAACAGACCGAGTGTTGTGTTGCTCCGCTCGCTCTTGTTTAGTACTCACAACATAAGGTTAGAGTGTCAAAAAAGGAATCCATTGCCTCTCACCTCTGATCTATGTGAGAAAGTAGTCAGTGGCTTCGAAAGAATGTTGTGTAAGTACTGGTGTGGGAAAGCCAGGAAAACATGGGTAGGTGCACTGACCGCCGTGATATGACCAAAGCTGTTGAAAGCGGCGTTACTCCAAACAAACAAAAGCAAAAAAGGAAATGCACCCTTATCTAGAACTGTGGAAAACTATATTTTTATTACAGGCCCCAATAAAGAAAAAGTCCAGTAACAAATTCGACTATGACTGCTCTTTAACTAATGTGAAAGCTATCAAAAAGTAAGTATTTTAATTTAGATCCGTCACAATTACTTGTATTCCATCAATGTTTTGTATACAACCAGCCCTAACAGAAGGTTCGTTCATTTAACCCTTTCCCACATACAACAAATTTGCAGCAGACAACTTTGAAATCATCTAGGCAAAAAATGAAAGTTTAAATATTGAACAGAGTTGAAAACATTGTGGCAAAGGGGGAAATTGCTCGTTTTGAGCCAACTCTTCTTTTGTGAACATGTTCACAAAAAGTTGTCTGCTGCAGAGGTGTCCGGAAGCGTCTGTATTTGGGAAGAGGACCAGCTATGAGGGAGTAAACAGGTCTTTTCCCAACAATATTTCTCTTATTACTGAACCAAATCCTTTGTTGTGGGTACTTAAAAGAATCGTCTCACTGAGACGATTCTTTTGAGTACCCACAACATAGGAGTGGAATGTCAAAAAAGGATTTTAGAACATGAAAAACGCCCCTTATTTAGAGCTCTGTTTGGTAAAAGGGTTAAACACTTTATTCAGAGTGGACCATTTTTGACTAGAGTTTCACACATACAGACTCTTTCTGACACCCCTGCTGCAGTCAAGTTTCTAAAACATTGTGGCAAAAGGAGAAATAGCACATCACGATGTTTTCAAATCTGTTTGGTGATTACATGTTCATTTATAGAGAGTTTCTATACTTTTGCCTAGATGTTTTTAAAGTCGTCGGCTGCAGATTTGTTGTATTTCACACACACAGACACTTCTGACGCATCTGCAGCAGAGGATTTTTTGAAAACATAATGAGCAATTTCTCCATTTGCCACTCTTCAAAAGTTTTCATCTCTATTCAATCAATAATTAAACTTTCATTTAAGAAGATTTCCAACAATTTTGCCAGCATGTTTTCAAAAACGTCTGCTGCAGATTTGTTGTATGTGGTAAAGGGTACATCTAGAATTGTTGAGCTATTCATCGCTTTTCCATAATACATTGTAGTTTCAAAATTAGTCCGCTTAGGTAGAGTTCAAGTCATCTTAATCCTTTCCCTCATACAGACGCTTTCTGATGCCACTGCAGCAGACAGCTTTTTGAAAACATAGTGACAAAAGAAGAAATTGCTCAAAATGAGCAATTTCTCCTTTTGCCACAATGTTTTCTACTTTTAGTCAAAGGTTATCCATTTAATTATAGAAATATTCTATTTTTTGACAAAATATGTTTAATGTCGTCTGCTGCAGAATTGTCGTATGAGGGAAAGGGTTAATCCTTTCCCTTATACAGACGCATTTTAATACCCCTGCAGCAGACTATGACCTTTGAAAACATTGTTACTCAATGAGAAATACCTCATAATTTTGCCTTTTGCTACAATCTTTTATTTAACCCAATTGCTGAGGCATCTGCGGCATACCACTTTTAAAAACAATGTGTCTCTAAACGAGCAATTTCACCTTTTGTCAAAAAGTTTTCAGTGATTATACTTTCATTTATAGAGATTTTTCATGTTTTGCATGATAGTTTTCAAAGTCATCTGCCTCAGATTTGTTGTATGTGGGAAAGGGTTAAACTTCATTCTATTATTCTATTTTCATTTCGTTTTAAAGAGATTATGCATATGTTTGTTATGTTAAGATGTTTTCAATGTCATCTGCATATAAATTTTAGGTGGGAAAGAATTAATCTGATTTTATTTTTTCAGTGCGTTTTCTTGTTCAAAGTTGACTCTTCAGTCAGAAGATAGCTCCGATACCATTGAAGACCCTAAGATTATCAGTACAAGTGCACCTGCTTCCACCAATTGCCTTCTGGGTAATTTTGAGGTAGGTCAAAGGTCAAAGTCAGTTAATCCTTTCCCTCATACAGATGCTTTTTGATGCCTCTGCAATACATCATTTTATAAATTCTAAAAATTGCTTATGAAAGAAACAGTAAAAAAAATTTCAACATGGTTTTTCAGACCTAGTCAGTGCTGTAGTGGTGGAGCGTCTGCCCTCGGGTGGAGGAGGTCACAGGTTTGATCCCCAGCCAGGTCATAACAGACTTTTAAAATGGATGTAATGGCTTTTCCTCCTTGGGTTTGGCTCAGGCTGTTGTTGGTGTCAGGATTATGGACCAATAATACTGACAAATTACCCAGGAAATTCTTGAAAGCAGCAAAAAACTCCATACAAATAAACTATTGAAAAAAGTCTTAAAATAGTTTTTTTTTTAGGAAATTGTAACATGTTTTTCTCTCCCTTAGGAATCTGTGTTGAATGGTAGAATCGAACCGGTTGGTGTTGTCGATGGTTTTTCTGTTGAGATCGGAGCCGGTGGAACGTTTTGTCCCAAGCATGTGTCACTTCCGGTTGCAGCCTATTTCTTTCAGCTGTCCGACGATAATGCACCCTCCCCTTATTTGGTAAGAAATTTATCCATTCTCGTGTCTTTGTTAACCCTTTCCCACATAAAATAAAAATCTGCAGTAGGCGAATTCAAAAACATCTAGGTAGAAGTTTAGAATATCTCTTTAATATACATCATTATTATTGTGTAGAGTTGAAAACTTTGTGGCAAAGGCAGTAAAATTGCTCTTAGATTTTATATGTGCCTTTGTTAATTCAGTCACTGATATGGTTTTCAGCTTGACTGACTTCAGGGTAGGATGAACTGGTTCCCATTGTCCTTTTATCCATTTTGTATGTCTGCCCCTTAAATTGTGTCAATATGATCACAATTGACAATGCACTGTTTTCACTTGTAACCCTTTGCCACATACAATTGCTTTCTGACGCCTCTGCAGCAGATGCCTTTTAAAACATTGTGGCCAAAGCAGTAATGTATGCAAAAGGAACAATTGCTCACAATGTTTTCAAAAATCTTCTGGTGGTGGAAAAGGGTTAGAATTTAGTTTGTGTTGCTCCCATGCTATAGACTTTAATTACACTGGCCCATTGGGTCTTATTGCTATTTACTTCGGTTTATTTGTTGTTTCAATATTTTTTAATGTTTTCTGAGTGTGTCGAAAAACAAAGAATAGCATTATGGTGAGGAAATGTTTTAATATAAGGCTTGTGGCCATTTAATTTCAATTAAATATTTATTTTTGCTCATTTACCAAACTCTATTGTTTCTTAATATATGTTCCATTTTCTCTATGTATATATGATTACATTGTAAAGCACCGTTGAATATATTTATTATGAAAAGGGTGCTTTATTAATGTGGTTTAATAATAATAATAAACATTACTGTTTTTCCCGTTTACAGGGTCATGTGAATTTAGAACCATTAGGTAAAAGAGGATATCACATACCAAGAACGGGAACCGTGCAGATTGTAAGTAAAAACTATGTTACATCCTTTTATGTGAAAAACAGGCAATGTTTACTAACCCTACCAACATGCTCAGCCCCAGTAGCTTAGTCAGTAGTCAATACAGAGGTTGTGAGTTCTAACCCCAGTTCAGCAAACATTCTTTTCGACGTTTAACAAAAGTCACTGTGACGAGCATCATTCGTCTTCCACCAATGGGCTTACTGTCTAGGTGGAAAAGCAGCCAGTTGCTTGGTAAGAATGTTGTTCAGAGTCCAGGTGTGAGATAACCAGGAAACACATGAGTAGGTGAACCGACAGCTGTGATATGACTGAAAATTGCTGAAAACAGCGTTAAACCCCAATACATCTACTGGAAGTCGAACCTGTGTTAGCTGGTGCCTCTTGTAACCCGTGGGAGAAGGGGACCAGGATTAGCTCCCAGGTCAGGTCAAATGATCTCTAGGTGACTAACCATTACTGGACTTGGAGAGGAGTTTAGCCTTAGAGTACTCCAAATTGACTCTAGCAAGCAGGGAGAAAAAGATAATATACAGTGGAACCTGTGTATAAAGACCACCCATGGGAAGGCAACAATCTGGTCTTTGTTCACAGGTGGTCTTTAATTGCAGGGTCAGGAATGGTCGAGTAGTTAGCGTCGGGGATTTCGAAACCAGGTGTCCCGGGTTCGATCTCCAGTCGCGGCACCTCGGTCATGGTGGAGTGCCCTTGGGCAAGGCACATTTTCTAGCCTAGTACTGGTTTGTTTACCCAGGGATCATGAATAAGTGAAATGTCGCCGTGATATGACTGAAATAATGTTGAAATCGGCGTAAAACTCCAATAAATAAATAAATAATTGTAGGGTCATTTATGCAGAAAATGAGTAATTGGGAAACTGAAATTGTAGTTTTTATATACATGTACAGGAAATTGTTAATCCAAGATGATCTTAACCACAGGTTTGACTGTATTTGGAAAATTGGAAGTATAGATTGGTTAACCCTTTTCCCTCATATAGACGCTTTCTGACGCCTCTGCAGCAGACGACTTTTTGAAAACATAGTGACAAAAGAAGAAATTGCTCAAAACGAGCAATTTCTCCTTTTGCCACAATGTTTTCCACTTTTAGTCATAGGTTATCCATTCAATTATAGAGATTTTCTATGTTTTGACAAAATTGTTCAAAGTCG